>JALIGW010000002.1:215588814-216061314 GCA_023053685.1 Diadophis punctatus similis | reverse complement strand
AACTTACCCTTCTTGATTTGAGTGTCTTTCATTTTCTTCCTCTTCTCTCTCTCTCTCTCTCATTCCCCCCTCCCAGTTCATTTCTTGTTTTGTCAGGCATACTCTTATATATTTATCTCCCACTGTTTCCCCTTCTTGTGTACTTATAATATCTTTTCTACTTTGCAGCCAGTCTTCTCCTGACTTAAATATCCACAGCTGTTACAAGTCTACAGGAAGCTTTCTTCATAGACACTGATTAAAGTCTCCTGCTTGCTTGAGCTTGTCTGTTTTGGTTTGGTCTCTGAATTGTAGTGGTGCATGTGTGTTTTCTTGTTTCTTAAATTGTCTAGATTGTGTGTGATCTCTGTATTAGTTTCTCATCCTATTACTTCTGCTTCACTATCCATGAACAATGTGTATCCTGCATTTGCTTCTGTCACTGGCTCAGCAAGCAAAAGTGATTTTCTTCACCAGGTTTCCAGTGTTCCACAAGAGAGAAAGAGAAAATAGTTTTTCCAAATAATATTTGCATTTAAATAATAGGGATTCATGGTGTATTAAATATGGAAAGCAGCTCTAATAGACATAATGTTGGACTGGATCCTAGATTGAGGACAGATTCCAGCTCAGCATTTGCAAGTGTTTTTTTTTTCATGCTGTGTTGCCCTTCTCTTAAGTGGGATATTGTTAATTTTTTCCTCTGCTCCTTACTGGATTTGGTAAACAATTTAATGTGTGAATATACAACCTTGCTACATTTGTTATTGTGTGGAGAAGAACAATATTCTCAGGCATCAGATGATCCATAAATTAAAAGCAAATGTAGTCCATTAAAATAGAACCAAAACTACTTTTATATTTTCCCCAATTCTTATAATATGGTATTATATTTCATTAACAGAGAATATAAATGAGTGTTGGTTCAAACACAATTGCTTTACAGTTGCAACAAAACAGCTATTTTTAATATCCCCTATTTTTAATATTTTTCTTTAGAATGTGATATGAAAGACACGGTTGCAAATAGCCCCCAAAATAAAGAGGATAGCACAGGGGTCAGCAACCTGCGGCTCTGGAGCCACATGTGGCTCTTTCATCCCTCTGCTGAGGCTCCGTGTCGCCAGTCGGCTCCACAATTGATAGGGCTTTCGGTTAGGATAGGTAGAGGGAAAAGGATGCAGCGCTAGGAGGAGACTATGGTGGGGGAAACCAAACTTCCGGTCGGCAGAGGAAAAAGGATGCCGCGCTAGGAGAAGACTCTATGGTGGGGGAACCGGACTTCTAGTTGGCTCCAGAATTGAACAGGGGGCTTCCGGTTAGGACCTTTGTGGCTCTTTGAGTATTTATGGTTGCCTACCCCTGGGATAGCAGAAAAAGCCAATTTGACTCCTCAAAATGTCTAATGTGGATCTAAAAACAAAGCAGTGAAAACATTTGGAGCATGGCTTCTAAAATTCCTTGCAAACCCTTAACAATAGCTCCAATTTGAGTCACATGAGTAGAAAAAAAGACCAGAGCAGAGCTTAGGAATACCACAATGTTCATTTCTGAGATCCTGTGAAAACTACCACTTTGACTGGGATTGGGGTTTTTTTTTTTAATTCCTGACTTTTTCACTGAAACCAGCCCCATTTCTTATTTCTGTTGGCTTCTCCTATCCTCCCAAATGTTGTGTTCCATCTACAGAACTCTGTCCTGCTGAATGATACAGATACAATTCAAAAGAGAGGGCAGCTCCTAACAGTTGCTCATTGAAGACACCCAAATGCTAACAAGGAACAATGTTCAGGCTTCCCAACTAGTAGATAGGTGTTTCATTGTGCACTTCTGAAGAACAAAAAATAAAAACAAAAACCAAACAAACAGGATTAAAGTTTGAGAAGGATAACTACGAGTTCATTTTAGATCAACATAGGAAAATCCAACTAATGAATTTCAATATGGCCACAGTTTAAACAACTGTTTAAAACCAATGTTTTCTTTATATGGTCTCTTTTTTATTTTTTTTCAGGTTTATTTCATTTGGGTAGAGGTTTAATCTTTCTTTCTGTACAAGTGATATCATGGAAAAAAAGAGAACTATACAGACACAAATAAGAAAGAGAAGAGCATCACCCAAGGCAGCCTTCCCCAATTTTTGTTCTCCAGATATGCTATGATTACAACTTCTAGCCTTTCATTAGCTATGCTGGCTAGGAATTTTGTGATTTTAGTATAATCAGCTGGAGGCAGAAGAAAACTGATAGCTTGCAATCTCCTGAAAACCACATCAAGTTTAATGAGACCTGCATACAGATGTCTGTATGATTTAATTAGCTAAACCAATGGTAAGCTACACATGGCTAAATGTACACATTTTAAAACTTCCGTTGTCTTTTAATTGTTTTTCTCATTGTTGTAATAATGTCTTGACTATCAAATGAATTATTTGGATAATTATTGCAGCACACACAGTTCTATAACCTGTTCTGCCACAAGTCTATTTAGAGCTGTATTAGCAATGCTGTGTTCATATTCAAAGCAAGGATGCTAACCATGTTACCAAAAAAACACCAGCCTTAATTCATAAGAATATGTCTTAGCAAATATGAAAATGAAACAAAAATAGAGAAGGAGGAGAAGAAATAAAGGCACTGGAGATGGGAAACATTAAAGTGAAGTGCTTTGAGATGAATAGAAACACAAGTAGATAATATCAGTTAACTTATATTAAAGCCCTACATGGCTTAGGACCAGGTTATCTCCGGGACCGCATTCTGCCTCATACTTCCCTCCGACCGGTTAGGGCCCACAGAGTGGGTCTCCTCCAGGTCCCGTCAGCCAAACAATGCCGGCTGGCGGGCCCTAGGGGAAGGGCCTTCTCTGTGGGGGGCCCCGTGCTCTGGAACCAACTTCCCCCAGAGATCCGAATTATCCCCACCCTGCTGGCCTTCCGGAAAGCCGTCAAGACATGGCTCTTCCTGCAGGCAGGGGTTTGAGACTAGTTTTTATCCGAGATCTCCCCCAGTATGTATGTTGTTGAACGTCTTTTAACTTTTTTAATGTTTTAAAATTGTTTTTAAATGAATGTTTATTGTTTAGTGTTCTTTTAAAATGTTGTACGCCGCCCTGAGTCCTTAGGGAGTAGGGCGGCATAGAAGAATCTAATAATAAATAAATAATAATAAATAAACTTTGAAAATAAATCTAAACTACAAGTAGTCCACAACTTACAACAGTTCATTTAGTGACTGTTCGAAGTTACAACGGCACTGAAAAAAAGTGACTTATGGCCATTTTTCACACTTACAACCATTGTAGCATCCCCACGATCACATGAACAAAATTCAGACGTTTAGCAACTGACTAAGATTTATGATGGTTGCAGTATCCCAGGATCATGTGATCCCCTTTTGTAACCACCTAACAAGCCAAGTCAATGGGGGGAAGCCAAATTCACTTAACAACCATGTTACTAATTTAACGACTGCAGTGATTCACTTAACAACTGTGGCAAAAAAAGTCGTAACATGGGGCAAAACTCACTTAATAAATGTTTCACTTAGCAACAGAAACTTTGGGCTCAAAATGTGCTTGTAAGTTAAGGACTACCTGTACTGCATCTTAGGGTGCTTAAAGAACTAACTGATGTGAAATGAGACTGAAAGTAGAATGACCTCAGGAAGAGAAAGGCTATGCGCAAATGTGGAAAAAGGGTTAGAATATTAGCCAATCTCCCATTGAATAAATTGAAATAGGATGTACTATACTAGAAGAATATAATTAAAGAATCAAGGAACAGTTAATGTCAAATGAGGCAGATAAGATGCAGACCAATTTTAAACAACCCCCCCAAAAAATGTTTGTGAAGTGGGCTAAACAAAGAGCACCAAACTGATTGGATGTTGTTGTTGTTGTTTAGTTGCTAAGTCATGTCTGATTTTTTATGACCCCATGGACCACAGGACTCCATGTCCCCTATATTCCACTGTCTCCCAGAGTTTACCCTAATTCATGTTTCTTTGCGTCAATGACACTACCTAACCGTATCATCCTCTGCCATCCCCTTTGCCATTTGTATTTGTTTATTTGTCAAGCATATCTGATTATAAGCAAAGTATAAACAGTAAAAACATGATTGAATATATATGTAATAGTACACGCATGAATAAGAGTAAAAGAGGTATGAATATATGGGTACATTTGGACAGGAATGGTAGGCACGCCCCTTACCAACCTCTTAGGAATGGGGTGAGGTCGATGGTAGATAGTCTAAGGTTGAAGTTTTTGGGGTTTGGGGAAGAAACTACTGAGTCAGGTAAAGTGTTCCTGGCATTGACCACTCTGTTGTTGAAGTCAAATTTTTTGCAATCAAGTTCGGAGCGGTTTACATTAAGTTGGTATCTATTGTGAGCTCGTGTATTATTGCGGTTGAAGCTGAAGTAGTCATTAACAGGTAGGACGTTGTGGCAGATAATTTGCCTTCAATAAGAGGTCAAACAGAATAAGAATTAAAAATAAAGTGATAAAATGATTTGGGAGAAAACTGAACTGGAGAATATTTTTTTAAAAGATTGTTATGGTAATGATAGTAATACACCAAAGATTACAATTAATGTTATAAAATGATGAAAATGAAGTCTTACTTTAAATGTTTTGCTAGGAAAAAAAGATAAGACAGTGAGTATTGAGAATGTAGCAGAGAAATGTTAACATATGCACGTGGTTTGCTTGTGGACTGGCTGTGTAATTTGATTTACCTATGTGTGAAGGTTCCATCTGTGCCTGATGATAAGGAAGAATGTAGCTATTGTTTAACTATGGAAAAGAAAACGTAACAAGAATGGTGTAAAAATTGCTGAAGTGTGTGTGTTTAGCTTGATAAGCATGCCTTCAAAGGTATTTGATTGAAAGGAAACAAAAAGTTGACAATAAGACCATTTGGAAAATACAGTATACAGTAGAACCTCTGGTCATGACCATAATTCGTTCCATAACTTTGGTTGCAACCCGATTTGGTCGTGACCTGAACCTAATTTTGGAAATTTGGCGCTTACAAAAAAAATGGTGCGGAAGGGGAAATCTCACACCCACCCAAAAAAATATGTGAAGTCAGAATCCAATTTGGTCATGGTCAGAAGCGTTCGTGACCAGAGGTTCTATTGTAGCTTTATGCTGGGAGCAAAGCATACAGACCACATTGTTGCTCTTCAGCAGATCACTGAGAAATGTATGTGTGTGAAAACAAAAGTCGGTTTCATATTTGTTGATTCTGAGAAGGCATATAACAAAATCATTAGGTTTCAACCACTGAGGGTGTGTTCCTTAAATATGGAGTGGTTGACTGTTGGTTGTGATAAGAGCTAATATATGATGGGAACAGAACCTACCTGAAAATAAATGGAATGCTTAGCAAATGGCCCTACACTGATCAAGGAGTAAGATAACGATGTGCAATATCCCCTTTGCTCTTTAATATAGTCATGGATACTTGTATAAAGAACGCTTGTGGTGACTTTGGAGATGTGTTGGGAATGTGAAGGTTTATCTATTATACATGCTGACAATAGCATTGTTCACATAGTCATTTGTTGTAAATGTTAGAAGGATTGTAGGAATCAGTAAGGAACATGAATATGAATGTTAACATATCAAAGAGACAGGTAATTGGGTTTGACAGGTTAAAGCACCTTATGTACCTTGGAAGAATATCAACTACAGCTGGAGAAATTCTAAGATATGCTAATGCTTGTAAGAAAAGTAGTGGCGGTACAGATATTTCAAAGGGTGCAAAAATGTCTAGGAGTGAGCTTCTGTTCACTTTGTTATAGGGAGTTGAGCATTGCGTATGTTCAGAAGTGTGTGAAGTAGAAACCGGCAGGTAATGTCAGAAATGAATGGATATGGAATGAATGTGTGTTTATTCAAAAAGAAGCTGAAAGACAGGAATTAAGTTGATCTGGTCATATAGAAGAAATAAATGGAGATCAAATTGCAGAACAAATTACATGAAGTCTGATTGGTTGAAAAGAACAGAAATACTAAGAAAATTATGGTTAGATTCCCTTTTTTAAAAGGGAAGAAAACTTTGGAGAACAAAAGGGAATGTATGAAGTTATATATAGGTGTAATGGAAGTAAGGAAATTTGCACACATAGAAAAATATAGTATAGTGGATGCTGTTGGCACAAAATAGATTTCATTGGTTTACCTGTTCTTTTCTTTTATCTACCCACTTAATTTTTCTTCACCTTTACTTCACACTCTTTTTTTGTGTGTGCTTTACATAACATATTGTGGTTCAATTCAAAGAAGCCGAGGTGGCACAGTGGTTAAAGTGCAGCACTGCAACCTACATCAGCTGACTGCTAGTTCAGCAGTTCAGCTGTTCAAATCTCACCGGCTCAAGGTTGACTCAGCCTTCCATCCTTCTGAGGTCGGTAAAATGAGGACCCAGATTGTTGGGGGCAATATGCTGAACTCTGTAAACCACTTAGAGAGGGCTGTAAAGCACTATGAAGCGGTATATAAGTGCTATTGCTATTGCTAATTGTTTCCAATTCTCCATGACCAGATAGATATAATTGCATCAGGATGTACAGTAAATATTGACTAGTTTCTTTGATAATTTAGTGAATATATAACTGGTTTGAAAATTATACTTAAAATATCCCACTCAAACTGGAGAGAAGTATTTATTGGATTGCCTCAAAAATTACTTTTCGGCCTACTACTCTTCAATATTTTCAATAATGATTTGCACAAAGAAGTGGAGGAAGTAGTTATAAGGTTTGTAGATAATACAGAATTAGAATTAGGATAGTTCATATCCTATCAAGCAAATAATATTTAAAATTATATTAGTGGGTTAAAAAATGGTAGAAAATAACAGAATGAAATGTAACAAAGTTCTTAACTGAAGTTACTCAGTGAACAATAGTCAAATGGTCTACTGCCAGGAATAATAATATAATGTAGACAAATAAAGAAGTAGACCAAAGAAGAAATGAAGTGAGATCCATGATTTTACAGCACTTATAGCACTTAGACTTATATACTGCTTCATAGTGTTTCACAGCCCTCTCTAAACAGTTTACAGAGTTCAGCATATTGCCCCCAACAATCTGGGTCCTCATTTTACCAACGTCAGAAGGATGGAAGGCTGAGTCAACCTTGAGCCGGTGAGATTTGAACAGCTGAACTGCAGCTAGCAGTCAGCTGAAGTAACCTGCAGTGCTACACTCTAACCACTGCGCCACCTCGGCTCCTTTTTGGGAAAAGACACAGTATAAAAGAATAACAGAGTTGGAAGGGACCTTGGAGGTTTTCTAGTTCACCCTACACAAGCAGGAGACGCTATACCATTTCAAACAAGTGACGATTCAGTCTTTTCCTAAAAGCCACCAGTGATGGAGCACAGCCGTTCCACTGATTAATTGTTTTAACTGTCAGGAAATTCCTCCTTAGTTCTAGGTTGATTCTCTCCTTGATTAGTTTCCATCCATTGCTTCTTGTCCTGCCCTCAGGTGCTTTGGAGAATAGCTTGATTCCCTCTTCTTTGTGGCAGCCCTTTAGATAGCAGAACACTCCTATCATGTCACCCCTAGTCCTTCTTTTCACTAGACCATACATACCCAATTTATTCCCTAGTCTCTACCATCTTCTACCTGAGATAGCCATTTTTGCCTGATGAAAGGGCTAATCTTTTTTTTCTCTTAGAAACATTTTGTCTATTTCTAAAACAAAATCTTACATCAAATTGAAACCCTCTTCTTGTATCTCTTGATACTTGTCTCATTCTTCAACTTTTAGGACACATTTCAACACTATTATTTTAGAAACCTGCAGATCAAAAAATAATTTTACTAAAGTAGTCCTACCTGTCTGCAGTCCAGACATAAAATTTCCTTTAACTTAACAAGCAAAATAAAAAAAAGGTATGATGAAGCTACCAATTGCACTTTCATTGTCAGCAGTGACTTTCAGCCTCTAGGCTTTCATTAGGCATTGTAGAAAAGAAAAAGAGAAGTCTGATTCATACAACTTGTGAAAGGTGCCAAATGACTTTGCTCATTTCCTCACCATCAGGTCCAACTGTCAGATACCTGTGATTCATTAGCAAAGATAGTTTCCTCTTTCTTTGTGTCCAAATATGTGCTCTCTTGGTTTTAATAGAAATGATGTCAGATACACCATAAATGATGTTTCTTAATGACATAAATTGGGCCTCCATAAAAAGTATTTCTCCCAGCTGAAAATTTATTTCTTTAGGTTTCAGTTCGACTTATTACTTATATTTAGGGTAAACTCACTGAAATCAGTGCAACTTAATTTGGCACAATTAAGTTGAGTGCCATTTGAAAAAGTCTCAATTTAGGATTAATACTGACTCAAATTTGAGATGAAAGGTGCACATTCCACCGTTCTAAAATGGCTTCCAAAACCTTGACATAACTCAACACCTAATTTAAGCCACAAAAGATTTGCAGAAAAATTACAACCACTTATATTTATATTTTATCATTTCTAAGCCACCTTGTTTTGTTTGCTCCAATATATCAAGTAACATTAAACAGGCATTCACTGTTAATAGCAATATGAATCTGAGCCAAAGAATTATGTCAAATCTTCAAGCAGTTCTTAAATATATGGGATGCTAAAACTGTCAGCTGAGTGATCCATAGAAAGCTGTCTTAGCAACCATAGAATTTTTCAGAGATCATCCTCAAAGGTCAGAGAGCTTTGCACTCTGATGTCCAGTGAAGAAGAGACAAAGATTAGGAATGATGACCCAGTCACCATTTCAGCTATTGTTTCATGTGATAGAGCTACAACATATTCCTCAAGCCCTGAAACCATCATCCTGTACATACAAGCATACACACAAATTTCAACCTAAAAGTCAGAATGTCCTATTCCTATTATGGAAAAACTAATAGAGGCTCTCTTCAACTGGATACATTAGAACATGCTATTGGAAGCCAAGTTATAGTCGAAAAAGTGACAATCTTAAATAATTATAAACTTCCATGTGGTATCAGTAAAAAATTGAAATCTGTTTGGGTTTTTTAAAGTCATAGAAGATGTATAATTTATGTGAACATTGTTTAAAAGGTCATTAAAGAGGGATTGATTTTATGGATATACCTATTTATTTATTTAAAATATTTACATAGTCACCCATCTTTACCCAACTCCAGGTAGCTCACAATCAGAATTAACACATATATTGTATATTAACATCGTATATTGTATATTAAAATACACTTAGATATTAAATATTTAGTTTATATATGCAGTGCATTCAGAAAGAATTCAGACCCCCTTTACTTTTTTCAATTTTGTTATGTTGCAGAGTGATTCTACAGTTGTTGAAATTCATTTTTTCTCAATCTAGACTCATAATGACGAAGTGAAAACAAAATTTTAGAAATGTCTATAAATTTATGAAAAAGAAAAAAACCGAACTACAAGGTTGTCATAAATATTCAGACCCTTCATTCAGTAATTTGTTGAAGCACCTTTGGCAGCAATTACAGCCTTAAGTCTTTTTGAGTATGATGCAACAAGCTTTACACACCTGGATTAGGGGATTTTCTGCCATTCTTCCTTGCAAATCCTCTCAAGATCAGTCAGGTTGTATGGCAACCGTCAGTGACTGTCGGTGGACAGCCATTTTCAGGCTGTCCCTCCAGAAATGTTCAATAGTGTTCAAGTCAGGGCTCTGGCTGGGCCACTCTAGAACATTCACAGAGTTTATTATTTATTTATTTATTTATTTATTTATTTATTTATTTATTTATTTATTTATTTATTTATTTATTTATTTATTTATTTATTTATTTATTTATTTGTGACATTTATATACCGCCTCACAGTGCAAGCACTCTCTAAGCGGTTTACACCAGTAAGCAATGTATATTTATATTGCCCCCAACAATCTGGGTCCTCAGATTTAGAGTTGTCCCTAAGCCACTCCTGGGTTGTCTTGGCTGTGTTCTTAGGATCGTTGTTATGTTGGAAAATGAACCTTCAGCTGAGTCTGAGGTCCTGAATGCTGTGGAACAGGTTTTCATTGAGTATATCCCTGTACTTTGCTCCATTCAGCTTTCCTTCAACCCTGACCATTCTCCCAGTCCCTGCTACTGAAAAACACCCCCACAGCATGATTCTGCCACTACTACCATGCTTCACTATTGGAATGGTATTGGGCAGATGATGAGTGGTGCCTGGTTTCCTCCAAATATAACATTTAGAATTGAGACCAAACAGTTCAATCATGGTTTCATCACACCAGAGAATCTTGTTCCTCACAGTCTGAGAGTCCTTCAGGTGATTTTTTTGCAAACTTCAAGTGGGCTTTCATGTGTTTTGCACTGAGGAGAGACTTCCGTCTAGCCACTCTGCCATAAAGTCCAGATCGGTGGAGGCTACAGTGATGGTTGTCCTTTGGGAACTCTGTCCCATCTCCACACAGCACTACCAGATAGATTGCCATCTGAGCAGGCAGAGGAGACTGGAAAAACCACTTATCAGCAGACACAACTGCCATCACTCTCTGAAGATGAGGGTGCACCATAAAGCAAAGGCTCACTACAAGACTTCTTGTGTGGAAGGATTTCCACCTAACTAAATGAATTACACCAGGGCTACTTCTATTAAAATGGGGCAGCAAGCAAAAAAAATTCGGTTTGCAATAACTACTCATTAATTTCCACTCCATGTGACTTGACTTGTGAAGCTCACAACTCTGAGTTTGAACCTGGGACAGCTGATGATTCTGCTACAAGTCTGATCTTCAGACTCTGACTAACTACTCTTCTGCATGCTGCTTTGATTTGAAACTCTTGTAGGTCAAACAAGTCAAACTCTTGCTGAATTTGGGATGGAACTTGTTTCTTTACCCCAAGTGTGTATTTGCAAAACTCACTTAGTAAAGAGAAAAAAAAACATCTCTTTACATATTTGTAGGTATGCTTGATCTGGGACACATAGGATGTATTTAAATAGAAGATGCAAAGAAACCACTTCCAAGGATAATGTTGCATGCCTCAGGTTACCCAAAGTCATTCAATTATATATGTGTTTTCACCTTTGGTTCTCAAGAACAGCCTTAAAGTCTAAAGACTTCATCATTAAATTAATACAAAAGAAAAGTTCTAGTGCTGATATATTCAGTGTTAGCTGATGCTCATTCTTTCACACTATTTTTATTTCTACTGTTTTTTTTAGTCTAATTATATTGTCTTCACTGGTTTCCTCTCTCATTTATTCTTTGCCTAGGTTTCATTTTAGATCATTCAGTTTATCCCAGATTTAGCTACTTGTGTAACTTAAGCTAACAGCATGAGGCTTGCAAGAATATCAAAATTAAACTCAGCACATTAGTTTAGTTCAAATGCATTCATCATTTCAGTTTACACAACAGAAAATGGGTAATACATTTGTACCACAAGAAGCTTGTGTTGATGAAAAATTCACACTAGGTCAATGAATAAATCAGTCAGATTCTAGGCCCTTCGGTATTTTTACATGTTAAAAACATACAGCCTGATGTCAATTAGACATTCTGTGAACATTTGCTGTTTTCCACTAGACAAGATTTCTGGCAGTAGAAAAATGACAATGTTTCCACATGGCCAGGTTGTCCGTCTGAAAATCTAAAGCATCAGATCATGAAATCTGTGATAATGCTTTAACTGAAATTATAGGCATTTGGCTACAGCTTGTACACTCAGCTACTGATGTCTGAAAACATGTTCATACATTGATGTATCCACTGATAATGTTTCATGCAATCATAGTATTTCATGCAGAAGCTATTTCTAAAGAGGTTTTAGCTGTCTTGCTAATTGTGGCTTGAGTTTTGCTTTAGTTTAATTTTTCATTCCTTCTACTAAAGATTATTTAATAATATTTTTACAGACAAATCTAAAACTCCACTAAAGCTAATAGTATGCTTTATGTTAACACCAGAGGAAGGCAAAGCCAGGCAATATGAATAGTTAGTGTACACAATCTGGCCTGAAAATGTGGCTCTCTCTAGAAAGCATCTGCTATAAATTACAGCCAATTGGTCTGCCTCGATGGATGAAATCCATAAGGAGCATGGAGTAGCCATTAAGATATAATTAGGGACACCTGAGTGGGACTATAGCTTCTACATCTATTAGATGTGTACACTAAACATACACATTAAATCTTAATTTCCTTCTAATAATAGCAATAATGATTTGTTTCCTTTTTAGTTTTAGAAACATAGAAAGATGTGAAATCAGCTATTTCAAGAAACAAGATGTATTATCACACAGCCAAATCAAATGCTATGCTAAATATGTAGTGTACAGGGTACAGAGCTTGGGGTTTTATTTCTTTTACTTTGAAATGAGTTTGGGGTTGATCTAGATCAAAACTGTGTCATTCATAGAGAAAGACTTAATGCCTTTCTTCTTTTGTTGTCTTTACAAATATAACCACTGTGATCAACATCAACAGCAGAGATAGACATCTCCCAGACTTGTGTTTTGAAATGGATGGCTACACAAATCTTTTAAATAAAGAAATAAACTTTCTTGTGGCAGGAAACTAACTTTCTCTTTTTTTCTTTCTTTCTTTCTTTCTTTCTTTCTTTCTTTCTTTCTTTCTTTCTTTCTTTCTTTCTTTCTCTCTTTCTTTTTTTCTTTCTTTCTTTCTTTCAGCAGACAGAGGTGTAGCTAATGAATATGTGAATGTTTTTTAAACCCTTTTATATTTGGAGGTTAAGAACAAAATGGCAGCCATGTAAAAGTCCAACAAATGTGGAAAATCTAACTCATTTGGGGGTAGTTAAGTCACTTGTTTCATTACTTAAATCACACCAATCTCCCCAAATGCAAAAAAAAATAAGAAAATGGAGCCAACCTTCAGACTCTCCATACTGCCCCTCTACCCCGAATACAGATGAGGGCCTCATGACAAGAAAACCACTTGAATTCTGTTATACAATTACACTTCCATTTCTGTGAGACACAGCTCTCCTTAACATAATACAGTATAAATATTACATAATATTTATACATAATACATAATACTTTCAAGCAGACTGCCCAGGTTCAATTCCCACTACGGGTATGGCTATCTGACGAGAGCAAAATAGCTCGAAATAGATCTATAATAGTCTCCCTTTATTTTCATTTATCAGCAAAAAATGTTACACACACACACACACACACACACACACACACACACACACACACACACACACACACACACACACACATATATATATATATATATATATATATATATATATATATATATATATATATATATATATATATATATATATATATATATATATATATATATATGTAATATAATGCTGCTTTTGATAGATGAACCAACCAGGCCAAAAAATGTACTGAATTATCACCCCAAGAATTCAACTATAGTAGGTAAAATTATGAATAAAATATGCCTTATCAATATAAAAACAACCTAATAATGCCTTAAAAACAAAACTATGGTCAAAGATGTGATACTACTTCTCTTAAGCCACTCTTTGTCTAGAGGAGGGGTGTCAAACTCGTGTCATCAAGGTGTCATCATGTGACATATCACGACTTTTTTCCCTTCACTAAACTGGGGGTGGGCGTGGCCAGCATGTGACTTATCCGGCCTGCTGGTTGTGAGTTTGACACCTCTGGTCTAGACAAATTTCCAATTTCTTGATATGTGAGCTGTGAAGCAACAACAATTGGTTGGCAATTTAGGAAGCTTAAATAAAGCCAATTTTATGTGGGTATTTGAATACTATTTTTCATAAATAACAAGGAATAGAAGGATTTTTCAACAAAAGGAGCAAAATGTCTAAGAAACTGAATAGCCATTCAGATAAAGGACCACATTTTGCAAAAATACTTGGATTTCTCTTATAAATAGCAATTGTAGTTAGGCTTATATAATGCCCCGTAGTGCTTTAAAACACTTTCTGGGTGGTTTACAATGTCAGCATTATTTACACATTTCCCCCAACAATCTGGGTCTTCATTTTACCATCCTTGCAAGGATAGAAGGCTGAGTCAACCTTGAGTCCTGTCAGAATCAAACTCCAGGCTGTGGGCAGAGTTTACCTGCAATACTGCATTCTAACCACTGCATCACCAGGGCTCCTTATTATTTCAAGCATTAAGGCTTGATATATTTACATATATTTGGATTTGTCCTAATGGGCTTCCTGGTGTTAATAAAGGTGATATTAGCATATCATAATTTACACAAATTGCACAATCAATGCAAATGTTTGAAGAAGATTAAGAAAGTAAAACTAATATAAAAGAAAACCAGAGCTATGTTTCAATAGAAATATTACAATCTTTATTCAAGCACACTATGTACTTCACCCAGCATTTCTTCTAGCTAAAAACTAAATAGATTATATTGTGTAGTGGGCTTCAGTAGGCAAGAACAGACCAGCATAGATACAACAGCATTTATTGACTCAGAACTGGGACTGAGGAACTACAGACAAATCCCTGTAATTAAACTCTGGGCCCACAGAGCCTTAACCAATCATAATACTTGAAAAAGCCCGCCCAAATATGAATGTTCAAAGTTTCCCTCCAAAACAGTTGGAGTTAACAGTTAGGGTCATCTAAAGGTGAGTTTCACTTTAGCAGGGCTTAACACTATATATATTTAATACATAACAGATTCCCAAACGCCATCACTCTGCTAAACAAATAATTCCCTCGCCACTGTCAAACTATTCACTAGGCTGCATTACTATTACTATTAGTTTTTCTCATCGTTCCTATCACCCATCTCCCACTTATGACTGTATGACTGTAACTTGTTGCTTGTATCCTTACGATTTATATTCATATTGTTTCCTGATTGCTTACTTGAACCCTATGACAACCATTCTTGACAAATGTATCTTTTCTTTTATGTACACTGAGAGCATATGCACCAAAGACAAATTCCTTGTGTGTCCAATCACACTTGGCCAATAAAGAATTCTATTCTATTCTATTCTATTCTATTCTATTCTATTCTATTCTATTCTATTCTATGTTGCATGTACAATGGAACTTTGAATAATTAAAATATTTATTCATTGTTTTTCTTCTGTTAGTTCAGAATAACACACAATGGAATTGCTCTAACATTTTTTAGGAAGATTAGACTGAGAGATTGGGAACAATCCCAAGACATTCATAGAGTTTCTTTTTCAAGCTACTTTAACACAAATTTCAGTCCCAGTCTAGTATCTTAGCTACCACAAAGATTGGTTAACCCCTTACCAGAATTTGCCATTCCACTCTACACCACCCTGTGGTAGACTGCGTGTCTCAGCCCTTCAAAAGTTCATTAAACTTTCTGCTTGAGCCTGAAAAAGAAGAGATGTGGCTGCTTTAAAATGATTGCAACAAGTAATTTGCTGTTTTTATTCTGTTAACATCCAGGGAACTTTGCATTATATAATAACCATAAATAATGTGAACATATAAAGAACATTTAAAAGGAGGAATTTATTCTTTTGTTTTATTGGATTTAGAGCCTGCCCAATTCCCAGATGGCTTTGGCTATCTCACATTTTAAAAATGAGAACTATAAAAGGAAAAGAAACAGGTACATCTAAAGAAAACAAACCAAAAGTGCAGGAAAATATATATGCATGAACAACCACCCTTATCATAAGCCAAATAATTGCAGGATGGGAGCTCTGATACACAAGTCAGACATTTTTTTAGCATTACACATTTTTATCATTTTTTAATGCTCTATATAATTTTTCTCTGATAAAAATGGCAAAGGATGAGGATGCTGAAAAGTCCTCATCCTGGTACACAAAAAAGCATAGATTATGCTCTTACGATTCAAGCTAGCCCTGTTTCTGTGTCATCAATTAATTAGGTGGCAGAATGATGTATAGTTGGAAGATTCACTCATCTGAAGCAGTATAATAGTATCAAAAAAAAGATAATCTATTAAAGACGATCAGACAAGAAAAATATCTAATATCTGAGGAACAAAAATGTATTTGGTGTAGGAAATGAATTCTAATTAGAGATATTTAAACTGAGCAAAGAATACTTCATATTACTTTCAAGAATTTTGAATTTCTTCATTGCAAATAGCGGCAAATTTGTATACAGATCAGTAATTTAATTGTACAGCTAATAGTCTATGCAGTTCTGCTTCAGGAACCTCAAAAGGTTATCATCAAGCTGAAAAAGGTGTAGGCAAGGGCAACTCAAGTACACTTTTTTACAAGGAAAGTTTGCAAGAGTTGGGAATGTTCACCTTTAGAAAAAAAATGAAAGCTAAAAAATATAAGCACTATAGAAATATATACAAGCGTGCTGCTATGGCTTTTACAGAGAAAGTTTTTCCATGGTTCTGTTTCATACTGCTAGAAATTGCTTCTTATTTTTTTAAGATTTTAAAATTTTCTTTACAGTCAGTGGCCAGCAAAGTAGCCACAACACTAAAGCAATGTAAAAAAGTAGGCTCAAATAGAATAGGAGCAATAAAACCAGCATATTGACCTGCCAATTAAAATATATATGTAGAAGGAGTATACAAAAGAGAATGAAATAAGGCAAAGCCAAATAAGTAAAAGAAAGAGAAAAGAATGAAAGAACTTCCTCATAACATTGTTCCAAAATTAGGGCACCTTAAGTCTTATTATGGTGATAACTACTGATGAGAATCTGGCAATTCGATTGGTAAATAGCAAAGTTATAGACTGCCAGTAAGAAATAATCACCTCCCCCTCACTGAAAGTTTGATCTATGCTACAAGATGCTATAGGTCCATTGGTTGTATGTGTATATGTTGCTTGTTTGTTTCTTCAGGGAAGATAAATGGTGATATATTCATGACAGGATGAAAGATTTCAACCAGCACAGCCTTAAATTATAAGATGTGCTTCTAAAAAATACCAAAACAGCTTAGTCTTAGGGAGAGTAGACAGCGTCATGGAGAAGACTATTAGTCATCATGGCTGTATACTACTTCCACATTTGCAGCCAGTATAATCCTTATTATCATTCACTGGGAACTACAAGCAGCAAGTCACAATTGCATTCATCTTCATCTTCATCTTCATCCTCATCTTCAATCTATATCTATATCTATACCTATATCTATTATATATATGTGTGTGTGTGTGTGTGTGTGTGTGTGTGTGTGTGTGTGTGTGTGTGTATGTATATGTATATGTATATGTATACGGTATATATATGTATATATATGTGTGTGTGTATGTATGTATGTATGTGTATGTTTATTTATTTATTTATTTATATATATATATATATATATATATATATATATATATATATATATATATATATATATATATATATATATATATATATATATATATATATATATGCAAAAAGGAAGCTGTGATGCTTTCTCTCCCATATTTGGGTACACCAGGATAACATGACAGAAAAACATATATAACCCTTTCCTGGTGAAAGAGCTGATTGGGAACAGAGCCTATGGCCTAATGGTTAAGTTGCTGCACTGCAAGGCAGCCGGCCCGGGTTCAAATCCCAGTAAGGGGTATGGCTATCTGACGAGAGCAAAATAAGCTCGAAATAGATCTATAATAGTCTCCCTTTATTTTCATTTATCAGCAAAAAAACCCTACACATATAGATTAGTGTGTCGGCTATATTAAAATTAGCCTGGATGGTCCCTGTGACGGGGCTGAAAGGCAAAAAGGAAGCTGTGATGCTTTCTCTCCCATATTTGGGTACACCAGGATAACACGACAGAAAAACATATATAACCCTTTCCTGGTGAAAGAGCTGATTGGGAACAGAGCCTATGGCCTAATGGTTAAGTTGCTGCACTGCAAGGCAGCCGGCCCGGGTTCAAATCCCAGTAAGGGGTATGGCTATCTGACGAGAGCAAAATAAGCTCGAAATAGATCTATAATAGTCTCCCTTTATTTTCATTTATCAGCAAAAAAAAAAACCATATATATATATATATGTTTTCTGAGGTTTTCGCGGGTGTTTGTATGTAGGTCTTTGGGTATTCGGGTTTTCTCCCGCGTGAAATTGGAAGTGTCTTGGCGACGTTTCGATGAAGTCTCATTCATCATCTTCAGGCTGGTGTCTTCTGCTTCCTGCTTCTAGGAGCAATGTGAGATTGCTGCAATCTCACATTGCTCCTAGAAGCAAGAAGCAGAAGACACCAGCCTGAAGATGATGAATGAGACTTCATCGAAACGTCGCCAAGACACTTCCAATTTCACGCGGGAGAAAACCCGAATACCCAAAGACCTACATACATATATATATATATATATATATATATATATATATATATATATATATATATATATATATATATATATATATATATATATATATATATATATATATATATATATATATATATATATATATATATATATATATATATATATATATATATATATATATATATATATATACACACACACACACACACACATATATATATATACACACACACACACATATATATATACATATACATATACATATACATTTTCATTTATTTATTTTATTACTCTATTTATTTACTTTATTTTCATTTATCAGCAAAAAATCCTACATATATATATATATATATATATATATATATATATATATATATATATATACACACACACACACACACACACACACATACACACACACACACATACACACACACACACACACACCTCCAGTAGTGGGTTCTACTTACCTTTGCTACCAGTTCGGGAATGGGAGCGCGCCCAATGCAGAGCATTTTTTCATGACGTTAAGGGTGGGTGGCTCCCGCCGTTGCCACCAGTTCGCCATACCGGGTCGAACCGGTAGGAATCCACCACTGGTTGGCTCTGTAGAAAATAGGATGCTGGACTAGTTAGATCTGATCGATCAAGATTCTCATATTATTTTCACCCTTGAACTTATACCAGTGTAGTTGCTTAGTGAACATGTGTTATTTATCATTTTCTCAGTGATACGCTAATAGTAACTTATTTGCATTATTTGTTATGAAATTGTGTTTTAGCCAGACTTGAAGTTAATGATTTTTTTAATTGCTCAGATATTTTAAAAAAATAATTAGCTTTCAATGGCAGAACAGATGGAGGTGCAAAGCTGTTAGTTATCTGTCTCTCTGCTAATATATTTTGGTTCTGGCTGTCAACGTAGGTGGGTTTTTTTAAAAAATCATCACATTAAACAATCATGCTTAAAACAAGAAGGATTGTGGGTATCTAAATTAGATGTTTCTTAATTTTCATCAAGAAGGTAGTATATATTCTGAAGTTGTAACATTTATTCCACAATAGCCTCTTTCAACTTCGGTATTTTCAAGATGTGTCAAGAATTTTCTGAATTCTCCTTGATAACTTTCAAAAGGGAAATAAAGAGAATTCTCTTATCCTAAACATTTGGTCCATTGGTTTGTGGGCCGATGCTCTATTATTTGGAGCTGTAAGTGAATAACAGCTCTAATGTTATTAGAGTATTAGAATAATGTTAATAATATTAAGTTTTCATTACTAGGCCTGTTGGGATTAGGATTTTTCTGCTTTGTCTTATGATCAGGGCAGCACAAAAATGAAGTGCAGTAAACGAAGTGGAGGCTTTCAAGAAGAGATTGGACTGTCATTTGTCAGAAATGGTGTAGGGTCTCCTGCTTGGGCGGGGGGTTGGACTAGATGACCTACAAGGTCCCTTCCAATTCTGTTAATCTAAAGATCTAAATAAAATAATAAATAGACAAGGGTCATAGTGACTCTGAATTAAGAGACACAAAGTCTTTCCATCTAGACTGCTCTAGAATGTGTCATACCTGTCTTTTTCCATTTATTGGCACTAGCTTTCCTTACCTCCCCAAGCTTTAGATCTGATGATAAACTAACATCTAGACTGAAATGCAAGCTTGAAACCTGTTATTTTTCCTAAGAATACACTATTATTTTAATTTATTTTTAGCAAATTCCCTTTCCCCTGCAGCCTTCTTAACCCATGCCTTCGGCTCAGAAACTCCCTATGTTGGAAAAGACAAGGGTTAATATTGGAATATTTGTAGGAGAATGTTTACAGTTTCCATGTAACTTTTTTTACTCTGTCTAAAGGGATGAATTGTATTCGTGTATTGGTTGAAGTAAAAGATTATGATTACATATGTTCCCAAATAACTGTATTCAAGATGTTCTTTTTACCATGTTATTATACAGAAATTGCTCAATCTACTAAGCAAACTGTCAGTTTAAAACTTCAGCATACATTTCTTTACTGTCATCAGGAAAGAATAAATCATAAGAAAATTGAACCTTTAAAATACCCTGCAGAGAGCCTTTTCAGAGATAATTTTGGAGAAGAGTGAACATGGCCATGCTTGAGTATCTTTCTGGTTTCAGCCATAACTAGTCATCAGTGGCATGAGACGCAAATCAATAACATTAATACAGAATGTGATGCTGTATATTCAAACGGTGGGAATATTCAAAGATGTGATTGCAGGAGAAAACAAATGTTTATACCACTTACCCTCTCAAAGCAGTTTACAAAATAAAATTAGTAAAATAATTTTTTTACTGTAAATAAAATTTTAGCATAATTTCCAAACAGTAAGTACAAACTTATTTATGAAAGGCTGAATGGAAAAAAGGTGCAACTACAAATAATATTCTTAAAAGAAAAAGAAAAATTTCTCTTATCCTTTTCAGATGAGTTACCAAATAAATGTTTATGTTTGTATATAATTATATCAGGTTTCTGCCAGATTGCCATCTGCCTTTGCACATGAGCATTTCATTACAAAAGCTGTCTTACTCCTGTCTCTTAAGTAACGAATAATAAGATAGAACAAGGGTCTACAACCAAGAGCCAAATAGTCATAGAATATCTGCACGTATCATCTGAAATCAACAAAGCTAAATACGAATAACAGAATAACAGTTTCGGACTGGCTAAGTCAAACCCGTGCGTTAATGACTTCAAGACACTTTCAAAAGACACTTCAGCTTTAATCACGCTACAGGTAAGAACGCAGACCATGCCGAACCAATTCAGGACAAAGTCAGCTCTTGTGGGAGGGCTTCACAGCACTGGATGGTGGTTTGTGGGGAGGGAATGGTGAGGATTTGCATAAATAGGATGATCTCAGAGCTGACTTTGTCCTGAATTGGTTCGGCAAGGTCTGCGTTCTTACCTGTAGCATGATTAACACTGAAGTCCATACTTTTGAAAGTGTCTTGAAGTCATTAACGCACTGGTTTGACTTAGCCAGTCCGAAAGAAAGTCAGCTCTGAGATCATCCTCCTCTCAGTGCTATTTATGCAAATCCTCACCATTCCCTCCCCCCAAACCACCATCCGGTGCTGTGAAGCCCTCCCCTCTCAGCTGGTCATTAGCCGCACATGGCTTAGATTGTCTCTTTCCAGTTGTAGCTTCACTTTGCTCGGGTTTCTCTGCGTCTCATGTAACATGACGTTAATCACCGGCGTCAGGCTTTTAACTGCTGAGAACAGTTCGTTGTGTTGGCAACCATCCATCCCCAGTCTCAGTTTCTCTCCCTCCCACCAAGGTGCATATGTCGAGCCTTGGAAGTTGGAAGGGACCTTGGACGTCTTCTAGTCCAACCGCCTGCACAAGCAGGAGAGCCTATACCATTCTAGACAAATGGCTGTCCAATCTCTTCTTTAAAATCTCCAGTGATGGAGCACCCACAACTTCTCAAGGCAACCCGATCAATTGCAATTGAAATGAAATGGAAATTATGTGAAAATATATGGTCAGCATAAACTTTGTTTTCCTAAATCTGAATGTCTATTGAGATTCTCAGTCATCCAGGTCATGGTTGTTCCAAAGATGCTTTTTTCAAAAGGCAACTGAACTGAAGAAGATTCTTGGATGAGAAGGGAAATGTCTTCAAGGAAAAACAAAGCCCAGTTGCCTTTTGAAAAAGCACTTTTTCTAAATCTGATCTGTGAGACATAAATTGAAGCTCAGCAAACAATCTCAGCATTAAGGCCATGAAGCAGAAAGTCTAACCCTTTGAAATTTGAAAAAGACAATAAGCATCAACAATATATTTGAACTGCTATAGGCAGAGCAGAGACAGAGGGCCATTAACTGTTTTTCAGGTGGCTTCATTCTAATTTACCATAAAGGAGTCTAATCTAGCTGTACCATGTCATGTCTCTGTGAGATGCTGACAAAGTTCAAATCCAGCAGCCCACTGAAACTATGACAAATTGACAATTAAATCTGCCTCTAAGAAGCCTGACAGTAAATTTTGTTTATGAATGTTGAGACAAGATTACTCAGTTACTATGGATCACCAACATACATGTCCCTAGTTCAGTCAGAATCAACCATGACTTTATTTATGTACAACATTGATAGAGTTGTGATCATGTGGTCAGTGTAATCCTCCCTAATTAACTACACACCCATATACTCTCTAACAATAGGGCAAACATTAAAGATGAAGAGCATAGTAATTTAAACATTATTTATTTTAAACCTCATGTAAACTGTATTAAGATGATTACCTTTTAATTAGCCAAGTCTCTATTGCAACAACTAGAATCTAATTTATATATCAATACAAAAAACAGACCCTTGAAATGACCTGATACTGACCAAATTTGAGAGTTCCTGCTCAAAATACAATTCAATGCATAAGAGCTTGGTACACTTAGCTTAGGACACTAAGCCTGCTTGCTTAATTCATTGTCAAATTTTGTTGGAAATCACAAATGTATTAAGAAATCAGTACTTTTTGACAATCCTGTGGTGAAACATATTTCAAACATATATTATTTTTTATTACATAATATAACTTTTTTTTCAGAATTCTTATACTCCCAACAAGAACCTCATATAAATGTTTGTGCACAGAGTTCATGAAAAGACAGCATTGGTGGTTTGACAAGCAGAAAAATCCATCTGTAATACAGAATGATATACGTAATGAGGAGATAGCTATAACAAATTAACAGATTGTGGTTCTGCTTTCCTGGCCATCACAATCCTAGGAGAAACACCAATTTTTCCACCCTTTCATTCAGCTTTCATGGATATGGATTAGATAGTTGCTAACATAAGTACCATAGAATTTCTCTATTCCCATGTGGTTGGATCCATTTCAAAACTTGAAGGCAAATTTTCTCAGGACAAGATTAGCAAGGCAGCCTAATTTTACAAAGTTAAAAACATAAATTAACTAGCAAATTGATTCATTTTTATTATTATTTTTAGAAAATAGGAAAAAGCTACAGAAAAAAATTGTTTTGTTTCTCCCAGTGGAGACTTTTGACTATTTAATTAAAGGCCTCATTGCTTCATCATTAAATTCAAAGAAGCATATCTAATGTGAGCACTTAAATGTAATGTCACTCATTAGTCTTTAATGAAGAGAAACTTATTCTTTCTCTGAAGAACAGCTGTAAAAATAGTGTCTGTGTCACCCACAGAATTATATTTTCTGAAAGATATTAATGAGGGTTTAATCATTTTTTGTTTTTTTTAAAGGCTTATATCCGTGGTGGCGAACCTATGGCACGCGTGCCAAAGCTGGCACGCGGAGCCATAGAAGCCGGCACGCGAGGGTTCCCACCGGCAAACCGGAAGTGCGAAAAAACGCACTTCCGGTTTGCCGGTGTGCTGTTTTTTGCACTCCGGAGGGTTCAGAGAAGCTCCCTGAAGCTCCGGAATGCAAAAAACTACAAAACTGACAAAACGGAAGTGCACTTTTCCGCACTTCCGGTTTGTCCGTTTTGTAGTTTTTTGCATTCCGGAGCTTCAGGGAGCTTCCCTGAACCCTCCGGAGTGCAAAAAACAGCATACCGGCAAACCGGAAGTGCGTTTTTTTGCACTTCCGGTTTGCCGGTTTCATCGTTCCAGGCTCCGTTTCGTCGTTACAGGCTCCGGTAAGTGGGCCTGTGCGGGGGTGGGGGGGTGTGCTCATGCGCAGGAGGCAGCATGGGGGGGTGTTGTGCGCATGCGTTGGGGGAGGGAATGGGTGTGGGCATGCGAGCGCGCGCAAGCGCGCCCCCCCTTTTTCGGCACGCAAGCCGAAAAAGGTTCGCCACCACTGGCTTATATAGTCTTGGACACTATTTAAAATCTTGGTTAGTTTCATTCACAAAAGGTTAATTAAGGCTGTAACTTCTATAACTTTGTGGTATATTAGATCTGCCTTTTGTGCTAGCAAATCTTAATGATTTTTGGCAATGTAATAGATGAAATTCTAGGCCATGTTATTTAGAGATGACAGGAGGGCAATTTCTCCATTATTTATACACACAATTATTATATACTGGGGCTTATCAAATTGTGCAGTTATGGTAGCATCTTTGTATGAGCCATTCTTGGTCACAAAAGGGCAGACCAGACTTTTTGATATGCATAAAGTGGATTTTCTAAGATTATTTTGTATAGATACCAGCACCCCCATCTCAGAAGAAAACGTTTCTCTCTGACAAAGGTCTGGGTAGATCACAGCTGCAGTCCTGAAATAAGAACTGAAAGAGAGTAAGATACTTTATGTATATTGGTTCATGGATCATACTTTGGGGAAGCATAATATCAGAAAGCCAATATTGTGTGATGGTATAATTGGACCCCTCCTTAGGCACAAAGCAGTGGAAGACTTCAAGCTCTCTGGTTTAACTGTTGCTCAGTGATTTCTCAGGGGGGGAGAGCATTTACCAAAGCAAGGAGAAAGAGCAACTGCTGTTCTTAATGCATAAAGAAGCAACAATATAATAGAGTATAAGAGGTGGGCTGACAGTGTTTATTAAGATGAGCTTGGAATTAACTTCCAGATAAAGTGTTTTTTAAACTGTAGTTCATTCTTTCACTCAATATCTCAGAACCTGCGTATTTATATAGTACCAGTTTCAATTGTCCAATGCATAGTTTTTCATGAGACATATCCACATGCTTTCAATCTCCAGGTAGACTATTTGAAGCTTCACTCAGTGATGCCATTTCTTCTGAGAGCCAGAAAATAACTGGCAAATTTGTCCCAAAGGTGCTTTTGCAAGAGGCAATTGGACTTTCTGGTTTTTCTTTGAAGACATTTTGCTTCTCATCCAAGAAGCTTCTTCAGCTCTGACTGGATGGTGGGGGTCAGAGTCAGAGCTGAAGAAGCTTCTTGGATGAGAAGCGAAACTTCTTCAAAGAAAAACCAGAATGTCCAGTTGCTTCTTGAAAAAGCACCTTTGGGACAACCATGACCTGGATGACTGAGAATCTCCATAGACAACTGGCAAATTTCCTGATCAGGAGCAGGTCTTGTCTCTTGGCATGAGTTATTGCAACTTCTGCATCTTGGTGTGAGTTATTGCAACTAATGAAAAAAGCTCAGAAGGTGAATAAGATTATTTGTACAGAATATTAAACTTTTAAATCTCCTCGTATCACATTTTACTCTTTATGTTAATTAATAAGCCACCCTTGTTAAAAATTGTTTTCTTTCGACTACAACAAGCTATCTGGCTATGTTGTAATAATGATTAATACATAGCCTATATTATTCTGTAATATTCTTCTACCAGCTTAATCTTAATGGTGTAAAATCAAAAAGGAGAAAAAGATGCAATTGGTTTGTGCATAGAAAGAAATGGTGAACACATGGCTAGGACATTCAGAGTATTTTCCACTTGGCAAAGCCAATGTGGGTAAATTAATATACCGACAATATCCTGATAAGTAATAATCTTATTCTGAGGTAGGTCAGAGATTTCATTTGGAACAGGCAACAATTTTTGATAATGTTAGTGCTGTCTCTGAAAGCCCTGTTGCCTTTTCTGTTTTTAAAAACAAATATTTGTTAAGATTTTTTTTCCATAGAATACCAGACAAATTTTAAAAAAGAAAAGAAAAGAAGGAAACAAACAAAAATTGCAAGAAATGAAAGAGAAAGAAAGGAACTAAAGTTAAAAAATATATAAAATCTTTGGAACCTTCTTTTCAACAAATGAATTTTCTTTCCTTCCTCTTAGATACTGTAAAAGATCCTGAGCCCCTCATTTAATCCACATCTTTCTTAATCTTCAAATCCATAGGTAATCATGACTTTTTTTTTCTTAACAGAATAACAGAATAACAGAGTTGGAAGGAACTTTGGAAATCTTCTAGTCCAACTCTTTGTTCAAGCAGGCAGCCCTATGTCATTTCAGACCAATGGTTGCCAATCTCTTCTTTAAAACTTCCAGTGTTGGAGCACCCACGATGTCTGGAGGCAAGTCATTCCACTGATTAATTGTTCTAACTGTCAGGAGATTTCTCCTTAGTTCTAGGTTGATTCTCTCCTTAATTAATTTCCATCTGTTGCTTCTTGTTCTGCCTTCAGGTGTTTTGGAGAATCATTGACCCCCTCTTCTTTGTGGCCCCTCAGATATTGAAACACATGTCACCCCAGTCCTTCCTTTCATTAAACTAGACATACACAATTCATGCAACTGTTCTTCATATGTTTTAGCCTCCAATCCCCTAATCTTCTTTGTTGCTCTTCTCTGCACTCTTTCTAGAGTCTCAACGTCTTTTTTTATATCATGGTGACCAAAACTGGGTGCAATATTCCAAGTGTGGTCTTACCAGGGCATTATAAGGTGATACTAACACTTCACGTGATCTTGATTCTATTCCTTTGTTAATGCAGCCTAGGACTGTGTTGGCTTTTTTGGCAGCTGCAGCACATTGCAGGCTCATATTAAGGGATTATCCACTAGGACTCGAAGATCCCTCTTGCAGTTACTTCTGCTGAGCCAGATATTTTTCAGCATAAAAGTCAGTAAGGTGTCTAGTCTTTCAAAAAAGTTTGTCATTTTTTTCTCTGACCAAGCAGGTCAGTTTTGTCATTTCTGTGAATTCTGATATTTTTATAATCCAATCCTTTACTGAGGGAATTTCATTGTTCTTCCATCATTATGTATACAATTATTTTATTGCAGCTACTATATACAGAATTAATCTGCCATGGATCTTTTCTATCATCTTGCCATTTTTTCAATGCTTTCTTGCTCTGTGATAGTAGCTTCTGTTAAGCAAAGTAGTTCAGGTATTTTAGAATTCCTTTCCAATTTCTCTTGTTTGATTTTGCTGGTATTATTATTGGGTTATTGCAGAACATTGCTGATTTATGCTATGTGATTTCCCACACACACACACACACACACACACAAACTTACTGTTCCTATTCTATAAGGATTTCCCAACAGAAGCAAGGAATTATGGTAAAATATGGGGAAACCAGGGAGGCTGCAGGCAATTGAACTGATGACAGTGCAGTGAACTGTAGGCCACCTTGTAAACAATCAGTGTAACAGCCATCCACTCCAAAGTGAAAACTTCACTAACATTATCTTCTTTGAAAAAGATTTCAAATGCATTTCATTAGAGCAGAGGTCTTCAAACTTGGCAACTTTAAGACTTGTGGACTTCAACTCCCAGAATTCTCCAGCCAGAGAATTCTGGGAGTTGAAGTCCACAAGTCTTAAAGTTGCCAAGTTTGAGGACCCCTGCACTAGAGAGTGTTATATCCTTCTTTAAAGGAAAAGCAGATGGGAGGAAGGAAGAAGGAAAATAGAAAGAATATAGAAAGATTACAGAATGTATCATGAGATAGAAGTGGCCTTAGCCAGGAATTTCGGAATTAATGGCATGTTCTTCTGAAAGAACAGTCTGGAGGTGGGAGAAAGCCTGATAAAACTTAGAATAACTTGTCACTTTCAATTTACACTAATCGGCACATATTAAAATGAAATTTCGTTGCATACAGCTCTCAAAGGGTCTCCACCTCCAATATGCATTACATAAACATGACAAAATAAATGAATACACAATTATGCATATACCCACATATATTAAATAACATGGAGAGACAACCCAGTCTAGTTCAGATGTATACATGTACATGGCGAGAAAAACGAATCTTGCGTGTTTACCAGACGGATGGCGCAGGGAACAAAGCTGTTACAGAATCTGGTAGTCCTGCTAGAAATACTTCGAAACCTCCTCCCAGAGGGGAACAACAGAAACAGACCGTGAAGTGGGTGTGTGAGTAACAATGCTTTGATCTCTTAGCACATAGCGCTTATAAGCAGTATCCTGAATGACAGGAAGAGAGCTTCCTATAATTTTCTCAGCTATCCTTATCACTCTCTGAATGGACTTTCTCTCTGAGGCACTGCAGCCACCAAACAGTGATGCAGTTTGTTAAAACGTTCTTAATCATGCCTCTGTAAAAAGTGGCCAGGACAGAAATGTGCTCTCCTCATCTGACGCAGGAAATGCAGACAGATGATACCATAAGATAGCATAAGAGCAAACAGGAGACAACTGGACATGATTCTTTGGTATTCTCCTCAGGGGTGGGTTTCTCCCAGTTCGGACCAGATCGCCTGAACCGTTAGCAACCTGCTGGTGATGTTATTTTGGTGTCACGGATCCGGTTCTGTCTGTGCCAGTCCGTGCTCGCCGCCATCTTTTTTCTGAATTTTCGGCCAATTTTCCTGTGTTTGGATGGCTTCACAGCGTTCTGTGCTTTGAAAAAAGCCCGCCCGCCCACCCCTGAGTTAATACTGACCTTTATTTCTTTGCCCGAAGCACAGCTGATAAGCTCCTCAGCTGTGTTTCGGGCTGAATCCACGGTCTGAGCATGCACAGAAATGAAATCGCGCGAGGGAACCAGTGGCGAAGGTAAGTGAAACCCACCCCTGATTCTCCTTGAGTTTATTCCCTCTTATTCATTAACTTATTCCCTCTTATGTTCCTTTTCTTTCTTTCCCAGAAGAAAGCAAGAGAGCAACCAGGACTGGCAATCTCCACAACTAACACAATAATTGTTAATTATAAATGAATTAAATGAGAATTCTTTAGAATTCTAAATGAATTCTAAAGTGTTAATTCTAAATGAAAAGAAGAGTTGCCCCTGGGAAAGTCACTCTTTGTGGGGGGAGTGAGGCAGGACTGGGGCCTGTTGACACCTCAAAACTCTATTAGGAGTAAAGCAGAGTTTTCTTTAATCCTAGGAGCTTGAATATATCTGTAGATGAATGAGAAGATTGTCCTTGTTGACTTAAAAGGGGAAAGAAAAGAAAAGAGGGGAAAATGAGAAAAAAACAGAATCCTTCCTTGCTATCGCATGGATCCTGTTTATTTTGTTTAAAGACAATGCACTAGAAACAGAAATATTTTGAATTTAAAAGCTCTTTATACTCAACATGTTTATTTCCCCTTGCAGTTAAAAATAAGTAACCATAGCAATAGATTATACTTCTCTCTATCTATATGTATACACATTGTGCTTAAAACAGAGTTTTAAATACTTTGGCATTATTATCAGACGTTCAAGAGTTGGCATTTTGCTTTTAAGCACACGGGCAACTGAGCAGAGAGGCATTTATGGTTATTTTAGTTCTATTAATGTGAGAAAAGGTAACATGAAAGCATGAAAGATGCCTGTTTTAATTAGTCACTGAACATCTGCAGTGCTGTATACAAACTAAACCTTAATGTAAATTTGTTTATAGCAAACAGAATATTGCCTTAGAACAAAGTAAACCCTCAACAGATCTTGGTTTGGCAGACTTGGGTATAATAGATAAAATCAATCAGGTGATACATGGCAATCTCATTAGCAGTGTGTTCTCCATTCCTACCAGCTTCCTTAGTGGCATATGAACAATTAATACAGTATACCTACCAACCCACCTATTCCTCTCTCCACTAGCTTTCCAGATCACTACAGCAGCAACAAGTAGCACCAAGTCTGTTGTTTGGTTTGAAACCAAACATTTAATGGACAATTGGTTTTTAATGGATACCCCTTCCTCCCATTAGTCCATTGACTATGCCGATTAGTCGAGTGCATTATAGTGTGCAGCACCATTTTACGCAAAGATTAGAAGTAACTGAAAACTATGCAGGAGTAGAGTCTAAAGAATGTTAAATTGAATTGACAAGTTATGGGGTCTAATTTCTGCTTAACCCTTAATTTACTGAGGAATCCAAGACAAGACTGATTATTGGTGGATCATGTGTTATCAAGTCAGTGTTAATGCTTAGTGATCACATACATAGGTCTTCCTCAAGATAATTTGCCCCCAACCTGGTCTTTGAAGTTCCCAACAGTGCATTCATCCCTATTACAATCAAGTCTGTCCACCTTTCTGCTTGTTCTCTTCTTCTCTTTCCTTGCAATTTCCTAACATTGTGGAATTTTCAAGAAATCTATGGTAGGTTTCTTCATAATGTGTCCCTGATATAATGATTTAACTTGATCATTTGTGCCTTGAGTGAGAATACTGAAATGATTTGTTTTGTGATCCATTGTTTGTTTATTATCTTGAACTGTCCATAGTATTTGTTTATTTTCTTGGCTGCCTGGTTCAAAAGTGCCAATATTCTTTCTGTCTTGCTTCTTCACTGTCAACCTGTCAAACTTTCACTTTGGTGGGGTGATAGGGAAAACTTAGCTGGTCATAAGTCAAAGCGTATCTGTACATGCAGGGCCAGTTCTCTGGCAGATCCAGAAGTACAGCATGCACAGACAACTTGAAAAGCATACAGTGACTTTAGTGCTTCAAAGACAGGTGTGCTTTGTTTTAAAAGAATATCCTCCAAATGATTTGCACACCCTGGATTCTCTTTTTAGTATGTTAGCTAACCTTAATAAGAAAAAAATGCATTATTGGATTAAATCTGTTGCCTCTCAAACAGTTAAACATAAATACACCTCCCTGAGATTTGCTGCTCTGCTCTAAATCCCCTGGAGTAGAAGAGGAGAACATTTTTATACCAAATTGATGTAATTTTAGGCCAAGAACAGAACAGTGGACAGATTGCATATTATAACTTCAAACTATGTCAAAGCGTTCAAGCAATGAAAGATCCTGATGAATATATTCTTTGAATTCCTTCCTGATATTGAAGTGAAGCTTGCACAGACCTCAGTAAACCTGTACTCCCGGTAGATACAGTATTTTGGTGTATACCCTGTAGTATCTTAAGAGCTTGCATTTTCCTCATGAACTGCCATGTCTTCATAGGAGAGCAATATCTCATATTCATAACTCTAATATGGGAGCAATTAAGCTGATTTATCTTCCAGAGTTGCAAGAATTGATGAGATGGTGTAGATAAAATGCCTTTTTAATTCTCTAGAAATTCTAACTATTTCTGTAAGAATTGCTGTAGGTCTGGTGCTGTCATTTGCATTATTAAAAGTATTTAGATGGAAGTGACCTTCTTCGTCTCCAGCATTGTTGAAAGCTTTGATCTAGCCCTATCGCCTTTTGCAGATGCTTAGATTTTGTTTGCTCTTTAAATTCACAATAATCTCTTAGCCAAACTGTTTTGTTCATCCCCTAGCAATTTTTTGTGCCATTTTCCTTGTTCTAGCAGCTGTTGATTTGTCATTTGGTGTTTCTATCTAATTACCAGTTTTGCTTTCCCATTTTGGAGTTAACCTTTCTCAACACCATTCTTCTCATGATGTATTAACCAAGACACTTTGGAAAAATTTGCATCGGACATTTAGAAGAGATGCAATGAAAATCGACTTAATGGGAAACTGCATCTCCTGTTATGTAGCTATTAAATATAAGTGGTGTTGCAGAACATCCAAATTTGCAACTGCCTTTAAAATACGTACTTGCCAATTTGTGCTTTAATTTGGATCTTTTATTTTTATCATTTAGAAACATTGCTCTTAATTGGGATCAGCTACGCCTTAAGGAAGAACGTGCTTGATAAATAAGTGAATAAATTAAGTCACCATCAGCAATGAAAGGCATCATGAGAAGACAGCACCTGTATAGTTCTTGTCTGTCTGAGGCTCATCCAATTATGGAGAAACACCATTTCTGTGAACATGATAATGCTTCGTGATATGAGTGTAGTCAGAATATTGGAATGTGTTTATTTGTTAAAAAAGAAGCTCATTAGGTATAATTAAGAGAGAAGAAACTGAATATTAAATTTTCATAGCATGCTGACAGTTAGCAAATTCTACTAAACCAGCCAAAGCAGAAATGCTACTTGGTTAGTACATGAAGCCATTGGCCTTTCACTTAATTAATTAAGCAAGTTTTTCTACAGTGATATGAAATAAATCCCATTGAAGTTAATAAAACTACTTTGGATTAGTCATACCTGGCTTCTATAAAGGCACCTAACCATGTAATGTCTTACCAATGTTTTCTGCAGGGCTTTTCAGATCTTATTTATATGGGTTTCTTTTAAACATGGGTTTAACACTCTTGAAAGAATGCTAAATCTGGATTCAATTCAAACTAGGAAAAAGAATTGTGTTCTGCCAGCTGGTTGCATCACATCCATTGGCAATAGAATAGAATAGAATAGAATAGAATAGAATAGAATAGAATAGAATAGAATAGAATAGAATAGAATAGAATAGAATTTTATTGGCCAAGTGTGATTGGACACACAAGGAATTTGTCTTGGTGCATATGCTCTCAGTGTACATAAAAGAAAAGATAAGTTCATCAAGAATCATAAGGTACAACACTTATTGATAGTCCGGGTACAAATAAGCAATCAAATCATATTAGGAACCAGTCAATATAAATTGTAAGGATACAAGCAACAAAGTTACAGTCATACAGTCATTTGTGGGAGGAGATGGGTGATGGGAATGATGAGAAGATTAATAGTAGTGCAGACTTAGTAAATAGTTTGACAGTGTTGAGGGAATTATTTGTTTAGCAGAGTGATGGTGTTCAGGAAAAACTGTTCTTGTGTCTAGTTGTTCTGGTGTGCAGTGCTCTATAGCGTCGTTTTGAGGGTAGGAGTTGAAGCAGTTTGTGTCCAGGATGTGAGGTGTCTGTAAATATTTTCACATGAATATTAGGTGTATTACAAGTCTTCTACTTCATTCGCTAATCAGGAATTTCACTTAGCCATAGTTTTTACGGAGTTATCAGTAGCAGCATTTGTATGCTCCATTCTTGTTCCATGGCCACTCAGGGACTATTTCTAGATAGTGTCAGCCACAAGGGCAGAAATGAAGTTGTGGATGACACTTTCTTTGCACTGTAAGAGAAGGGCTGAGCTTTCCGCTGCACACATATGAGATTTACTGTTATTTTGGAAGGGTTCTGGACTTGTGTTCAAAAATAGCCTGAATGACTGGCATAAAGGATCCCTTTTCCTATGACCTTTTAGTTGGCTAACATGACCCAGAGATAAACACTCAGTTACAAACACCAGTCTGGATTCACCCAACTCTGCTTTACTCCATGTTAGGAAAAGTCATTGGTGGCTGTTTTCCTACCAGCAGAAAATGTTGGGTGGAAGGATAAACAAAGGAAGGGGAATCCATAATTTTCTTCAACTTGTTAATTAAAACAGTACAGTTTCAATGCCAATGGAGATTCTCAGTCATCCAGTTATTTCAAAGGTGCTTTTTCAAAAAGAAACTGGACCAGGTTTTTTTCCCTTGAGGAAGAAGAAGATGTTTTACTTCTCATCCAAGAAGCTTCATCAGTTGTGATGGTGGTGACTATCACAACTGATGAAGCTTCTTGGATGAGAAGCGAAACTTCTTCCTCAAGGAAAAAACAGTTCAACCATCAACTTGTATATTACTGACAAATAGGACTTAGAAATCTGAGCAACAAACATTATGTTAGGGTGCTTTCCTATTGAGTCAACCATCTGGATTCCTGTAAACTAACAATAAAAAAGATAGAGGGAGATAAGCTGATAGAGAAATTAGGCTTCTTACTGATGCATGTGGGATCATACCAGAAACAACGGTGCTCTATTCCCATGTATAATGAACCCACCTCCATTAATCCCAACTTTGCAATGTTTGAATGTTCAGGTTTGTAAAGTATGTGAGGCAGCTGTGAAAACATTAATTTGAAGGGAGGTAGAATTCTTAGTAGCAGCATATCTTGATAAAGGAAAATCCATAGTTATGAGGGAAATCCTACTCCTGTAAATTGATGTTTGTCACATGCCATTGCAAATCCTTGCAGCTGACCAACATTGAGGATCTCTATGACATAGCCAGGATCCAAAGAAATTTTTCCCTGGATTGACTCCTTGCAAAGCAAAAAGACTAAGTGGAGCTTGATATTCAATAATTAAGGATAATATTATATTTATTTATTTATTTATTTGTGAGATTTATATACCGCCTCACAGTGCAAGCACTCTCTAGTTTAGTTTAGTTTAGTTTAATTAAATTTATATACCGCCCTTCTCCAGGGGACTCAGGGTGGTGAATAGCCAAGTAAAAACACAATATAAACATTAAAATATATATACAATTAAAAGAAAATATTCGATGTGGCCGTGATTTAATACAATTAAAATTTGGTAAAATCTTAAAATTATAAAAACCCCAAAAACTTTTTCACGCCAGCCCGGCTTGATAAAAATAATACGTCTTGAGGGCACGGCGGAAGGTGGACAGGTCGTGAATGGTTCTTAAGTCTGGGGGCAGCTGATTCCAGAGGGTGGGTGCTCCCACAGAGAAGGCCCTCCCCCTGGGCGTCACCAGCCTACACTGCTTGGCTGATGGCACCCCGAGGAGGCCCTCTCTGTGGGAGCGCACTGGTCAATGGGAGGTAGTTTGTGGCAGCAGGCGGTCTCGGAGATACCTAGGTCCAATGCCATGGAGCGCTTTAAAGGTGGTAACAAGCACCTTGAAGCGCACCCGGTAGACCACTGGAAGCCAGTGCAGCTCGTGCAGGAGGGGTGTTATATGGGAGCGCCAATTAGCCCCCGAAACCACCCGCGCGGCTGCATTCTGGATCAGTTGGAGCCTCCGGGTGCTCTTCGTGGGGAGCCCCATGTAGAGAGCATTACAGTAGTCCAGGCGCGACGTGACTGTGGGTGGCATGGGTGGGTGGCATGGCATGGGTGACTGTGCACAGGGAATCCCGATCCAGAAAGGGCCACAACTGAGCGGTTTACACCAGTAAGCAATGTATATTTATATTGCCCCCAACAATCTGGGTCCTCATTTTACCTACCTCAGAAGGATGGAAGGCTGAGTTAACCTTGAGCCTGTGAGATTTGAACCGCTGACCTGCGGATCACAGTCGGCTAAAGTGGCCTGCAGTACTGTCACCTCAGCTCATTGAAATCTGTCCCTTAAGTCCTTTTCTCCATTGTAAAAGAAGCTTTTTTGAAGAATTGGATAGAAGCTATCCAATTCTTGGAATGCTTTAGAATTTCTTCTGAATTAAGTGTTTTTAATTATCATTGTTCTGTGGACTCCCCCACCCCTTACTACAATATCTCTATCATTCTGTAATCCCCTTGGTTGTTTGCATATTCTGAACAATAAAGGATCTAGTTTGCACATTATAGCATCCCTTGGGATTTCACAGAAGTCTGGGAATCTATGGAGACTGAAGAGTGATGGAAAATTACTGAACACGCACAGACTCAAACACAGACTTTTCAATCATATCATAATTAAGAAAAGGGTAGGCCTTCAACTGCATAATTGCAGCCATCACCTCGACTTTTTTTAACTGCACTGCAGATGCATTTGGCTCCAAAAAAAAGTAGGTATTTTGTGACTGGCCATGGCAAACATGAAAAAGGTTTTGTAAATAGGTAAGCCCTTTCCCTGTGACAGCTATTTTTATATTGTCCACAATGTGATCTTGAAATTTCCTGTGTCTGCCTACCCAAAAAGTTTACTAAGGCCTACTAACATCTTTTTTCATTATAAATAAGACCCAAACATTAAGAAGAATCCTCATTATATAACCAGCAGTAATATGGATAGGCAGAGATTTAAATTATAATATTATGCTTCTAATATAGAAGTCATTTTAGAAAAAGTGTCAGAAGACAGTATATAAAATTCAGAAATGGAAAACACTTAAGAGAGGAAATATTTAAGGAAATATATACCATGCTGTACTGTTGGCTCCACATGTTACATCAGCAGGATTTCAAAAATTTGTCTAGTTTCATAGTCATTTCTTTCAAGTTATTTTAAAATAAATGCGGATATATGTTGCTAGAAGGGAATAAAAGGATGAGCAAACATAGAATGTTTAATTCATATAAGCATGTTCCAGATGGTGCTTTCCAGGAATGTAGCCACAATCCCTACAAGAGTCTGATACAAAGAAAAGACAACCTAATTCATACTGATAGCAACTCAGAAAGTTTGGTTTGAAGGAGCTAATAACAGAAATTAATATTGACCTAGTTTATAATAAACACCCCAAGATCTGAAAACATAATGAAAGACCAAGGAACTCTTTACACTGTTAGGTTCACCAGAAAAGAATTGACTCCAAGCTATTGTATCGTCTGAGAACAGGTCCCATGAAACTTAATATGTGGCTTTCTTTTCAAGTAATGTTCGCAGAATTCCACTGGAAACTGAAAGATATTACCAAATAAATGTTAAACTACAGCTAATTAGAGAGACTTCCAATTTGCAGTTTTTGCATAGAAGTGAACCAAAAAGATTCTTGTGAAGAAAGTTTTAATTTTTAACAAAGACAGAAAGCGGCTGGGATTAGTTGATCAGGTCTAAAGAAAGCCAACCAACTTTTATCTTGTTTTATTATCACCAAAGCTATTATTCCAGATTATGTGAGACATCAGCAATATAAGAGAGGCTGGTGACTAGAAGTAGACTGCTCAATCTTCAGAGTGTTGCAGGATGCTATCCAATGGCAGTGTCATAAAAGGGGCACGGCACATTCTTTTCAACCCATTTTTGTTTGTTGCTTTTAGGAAACTAAAATGGGAATGGGAATTTTGGAAGTGTGGACTCTGGAAAGTAAATTATTCCCATCCTCATGCTTAAATATCCACAAAATGGCCACTATGTTTGCTACCAAATTTCAGCAGTGCAATTCTGGAAATGTTGGGTTGTGTGAGGTTTGGTGATTGCCTACTATTGTTCTATTTGATTTCCACCTGATCTGTTCATTAACTTTTAGAAAGGACACTCCCAACACATTTTTGAACAAGCTTTTAATCTTAATTCATTTTTACTGTTCTTGATTTGTTGCTGTTGAAAACCACTGAGAAGAGTTGGAAATTATCGATAAAAATTTAATAGAGCAAGTAATAAAAGTCAATATATCTGAATTCATTCCCATTTCAAAGGGCATTGGAGCGAAGTTTAGATATTCACTATCTTGATTTTGATATTTAATGATAACCTTTAAAATAACAATTTACTCTATAATACAGCACACTTGGACATAGGATTTTGTATTCAAATATTTGAGGAGACCCTTGGTGCTCTCTGAACTTTATTTTTATTTATTTATTTATTGTTTGTTCTTCTATGCCGCCCTACTCCCGGGGGACTCAGGGCGGCGAACAACTTGGTTGTTTTCTTGCAGATGTTTCATTAGCCAAACTAGGTAACATCATCAGTGCTAAGAGAATATTTCCAGCTCAAAGTTGAAATGAGAGGGCTTGATACTCTCTGAGCTTGGTTGTTTTCTTGCAGATGTTTCATTGCCCAACCTAGCACTAGTGCTAGGTTGGGCAATGAAATATCTGCAAGAAAAGAACAAAGTTCAGAGAGCACCAAGGACCCTTCATTTCAACTCTGAGCTACAAATATTCTCTTTTATTGGTTCAAATAGTTGGTGCTGTGTTGTGCCAAAATTCCCAGATCTTCCTGTGAGCACTAAGAGAAGAAGCAAGAAATATTTTGGAGAGTAGTGTCATTTCAACACAGATGTGGAACAAAGTTTTACTTGTGGAAAAATTCAGTTGGAAGAAGAGAGGAGATTTATTTTTATTTTATTTTTTTGTAAATCATTGTGTCTATTGCAAGATTGATCTGGAGATGTGAAGGTCCTTCTAAAACAGCTTTAGGTAATCAGACATTTTAAATTTCAAAAGATAAAATATTGGGCATACTGTGCTTTGAGATGAGTGAAGGGATTGATAGAAGTTAAATTCCAAAATATTGAGTGGACATCTGGTTTCTTCTGCTCCAATGGAGAACTGCAACAGTATCCTTCCATTCCATAAGAGGTTCCATTGCATCTTGGTCTGTTGTAAAAACTGGATGAAGACTTCAGTTCACATAAGAAAAACTGTACATCCAATTCATTGAATAGGTTCATGGTGATTTTCTAAGCAAAGCTCAGGTAGAGGAATACCAAGCCTCTAAGTTTTCTAGAATCAATTTTGATATAAGAAAAAAAATATGAAATGTTACTGCAGTAGAGCCAAACAGCCACATCTGCTTTCTGTTGGTAAAGTTTCAAGAGGATAATGTACCGGGCTGCATCTGCTTCTCAATTTAAATGAACTAAGTAAGTAGGAATATGCTTCTTTTTCATACAAGGTTCAGAGAGTTGTCAGCAGAAAGCAAGAACTGCTTAAAAAGAATCAAAGGAAAGGCAATGGGGCAGGAGAGTTATAGTAATTGCTCTGATTAGTCAAGGACAGGTAAGGGTAACTGCTCAATTTTATTTTTTTTAACGTAAAGTTATTGCAAAGCTATGAACAAAGTAAAAACAGACCTACAACAGATATCCAGATTATTCATAGAATAATCTTTCAGTTGGTGAACCAGTAATGTACACAACAGATCACCCGGCTATATTTATCTAAAAGGAGTTTTATAGATTCACACTGGCAAAACATTGGAAGATTTATTCATAATATCTCTGTTTTCTTCTAAAATATATTTTTAAAAACCAATTTTCTTGTATCTCCCTCAAAAGGCAATATATTATTTGACATTCAATATATTATGTTATTGGTTTAATTTTAGTCCGGAGAAGATTTAGAAAATCACTTTTTACTGACATTTATATGGGTATCTCTCCAACCTGATGCTCTTTCCTGATGTGTAAGACTTCAGCTCTAATAATCCTTCTGGTGACTCAGGTTAATTGCTGACAAGATCTTTAGCCCAAATCCTTAAAGCAATCTTCTCCATTCTGGTTTGGTGATTCTTATCCTTAACTTTCCTAGGCTGTTTATTTGAAGACTGGAATAAGATTGCCCCAAACAACTGAATTACATTGAACAATCAAATATTAACTTCACCCTTCTATTACTTTGTTCTCTCCCTAAGAATGGTTTTTTTTTTAAAGCTGAGATTGAAACACAGGGCATCCTTTGATGTACACTGTTTCTAAAGCTTTTGGAGGAATGATTTTAGGAAAGAGGGGAAAATCACCAGAGAATGATGGAATGAGTATTAGAAAATCTTCTGGAAGAGGTGGCAGGGGACAGTGGTTTATTTTTCAATGTTTGTAACTCACCTGAGTTCCAAAGAATTTTGCAATATCAAACCAAAAAACAAACGATGAATCAGCAGCATAATAATTAAATCCAAATGACTATGAAGAACAAAAGATAAGCACAAAGGGAAGAAAACAAAGCAAAACAAAACCCAAGATAGGTGTCCACACTCAGTCAGCTGTGACTGAAAGTACATTGAAATAATATTGAACAGCTTGAATTTGTTTATAGAATTGCAGTGAATAGGGGGTGCATACAGTATACTGGTGAGGGGCTATTACAGAGAAGTATATTGATATGAGTATTGAGCTGAAACTAAGGAGGAATATAAATGCCAAGAAGATTTTACGAGCACAGGCTCGTTCTCCATAGAAAAATGATGGGATGTAAGTGGAAGCAAGCAAGCAAGACAATAAATACATACCGATAAATACATAAATATGTAAAAGTTCAACAGAATGCTCCATTTATTCAAATGTTATATTACCGATTATACATCTCAATATTTGTATGGATTTCTGTGATATTCAATTCTTAGACGTTTCATAACACCTCTCCCATTTCTGGAAAGTTGTTTTTGTGCAGGGTTTCTTTTTAGAGACTTATTTTTGAATTGTGCCACTGCTGCTCCCAGTTTCTCCAATCCATTGCAAGTACTCCCTGTAATTCATATTTCCACCCTGCATGGAATTCATGCATGGAGATGTATTTTCCATTTCTTCTCTGCCCTCTCCCATATTCAGGTCAGCCATGGAAGACAGGACAAAACTTTGAAACATTTGTGGTTACAGTTCGTGAATTTAGATGTTCGTTTACTCACCCAGCTACCTAACAGAATAACAGAGTTGGAAAGGACCTTGGAGGTCTTCTAGCCCAACCCCCTGCTCAAGTAGGAAACCCTGTACCAGTTCAGACAAATGGTTGTCCAATGTCTTCTTAAAAACGTCCAGTATTGGAGCACCCACAACTTCTGAAAGCAAGTCGTTCCACTGATTAATTGTTCTATCAGGAAATTTCTCCTTAGTTCTAACTTGCTTCTCTCCTTGATTAGGTTTCATTCATTGCTTCTTGTCCTGCCTTCAGTTGCTATGTAGAATAGCTTGACTCTCTCTTCTTTGTGGCAACTCCTAAGATATTGGAATACAGCTATCATGTCATCCCTACTCCTTCTTTTCCCTAGACTAGACATACCCAATTTCTGCAATCATTTTTCTAAACTTTCTAAAATATTTGTGTGGTATTTGAAGTAGACAAATATATGATCTAGAAGGGGTGAAAAAAAATAAACTACTTGGGGTTCCTTTCTTATCCCTTTGTCTAAGAAGGAGAATTTGTGCAATAGGCAGAAGAACAATCATTGGATGGTTAGGTTTCTCAGAAAACACTTCAGCCTTTCCTACCCTTCAATACAGATAGAATATAGTAGTTTTGCAGCATAACAGATGGTTGTCTGAAAAGATCATCATAAGGTTTAAGTTTGTTGCAGGGGTGAAATTCAAAATTTTTCCCTACCAATTCTGTGGGTGTGGTTTGGTGGGCGTGGCAGGGGAAGGATATTGCAAAATCCCCATTCCCTCCCCACTCCTGGGAGAAGGATACTGCAAAATCCTTATTCCCTCCCCACTCCTGGGGGATGGATATTGCAAAATCTCCATTCCCACCCCACTCTGGGGCCAGCCAGAGGTGGTATTTGCCGGTTCTCCGAACTACTCAAAATTTCCGCTACCGGTTCTCCAGAACCTGTCAGAACCTGCTGGATTTCACCCCTGGTTTGTTGTAAGAAGAACAGGTAGCTTTTTCTGTCACATTGAAAAACCAATTCAGTAAACAAAATAGTTCAATTTGCTAATAAAAATTATAATCAGTATACCTAGAAGATGTTATTGAGCAGAATGAATGTTGAGCACTTCTGTTTTTTATTCAATACATTATATATATATATATATATATATATATATATATATATATATATATATATATATATATATATATATATATATATATATATATATATATAATTTGAGAAAATGTATGTGAGAATTCTCATTAATACAGAGCCCCAATAAAGAATAAAAAGGTTCAAAGCAATTGTGCATTTTGGTAGCAATGCTGGGGCTTGCTTTTTGAAATGTATTTGGTTGTTGTTGCTGTTTTCCTTCTTTTAAAGGATATCCTGCTGTTATTATTTAAACAAAAGCAGTGTTGGAAACAATTGCTGTAAATGACCCCTCTAACCACTGTAATTATGCCAACAAGCCTCACCTATTTTACTTAATGGGATTCTATGTTTAAACATATGTCAGGAAAGATAATTGCTCTCCTGTATAAGAGATTAAATGAACACAGTGTTTATTTTACCATTCACTGCATAAGTCAGCCAGCTCAAATCTGCTGTTGTCCAGTTGGCCTTGACTGACTTGCAATCCTACAAAGTGAAATAATTTCTGGATTCTGAAAGGTTTTTAACCTAAAATATATGTCATTTATTATTCATAGAAACATCTTAATACTTTGCAAGTAGGTGTATGTGACATTGTGATCCTCATAACAAAAGCAAAGGGGCTTGCACTGTGGTCCCAAGATGCTGGATGACTCTTTCTGCTCCCCATTGCCCCCCATCATAGATGCTACTGGAACATGACTAGCCCATTTGATTCCTATGAATAGTGATTTTAATAATCCTTTGTCAAGTTATTTGCTGAATGTTTTATAGCAGTACAATTAATAGCAGGTAATAGGAGAAATATTTATTTTTAAAAAAATGTTTACAGCTTGCTTCCGCTTTTTCCAGAGGATGTTGTAGTAACTACAATCCAAATATGATATTCAAAAATGATGTTTTAGACCAGGGCTGTTAAACTCACGGCCCGTGGGCCGGATGCGTCACAAGCTGGCCACGCCCACACCCAGTTAGTGAAAGGGGAAAAAGTCACAGTACATCATGTGATGATGCCATAACAACACGAGCTTGACACCTCTGCTTTAGACATAAGAGAAATTTGCCCTCTGCAGGAAAAAGAAGTCAAGGAGTGTGTGAAATGAAACTGTGAGATTTAAAATTTTTATTCAGTTTTTTTTTGTTAAATATTTTATTTGTACTCCACCCAGAGTCCCTCTATGAGGGAGATGAGTGTTTCAGGGAGGGAGGGAGGGAGGGAGGGAGGGAGGGGAGAGGGAGGGAGGGAGAGAGAGAGAAATGATGATAGATAGATAGATAGATAGATAGATAGATAGATAGATAGATAGATAGATAGATAGATAGATAGATAGATAGATAGATAGACAGACAGACAGACAGACAGACAGACAGACAGACAGACAGACAGACAGACAGACAGACAGACAGACAGACAGACAAATAATACTCAGGAGAAATATGTTTCAGTGGCATGCCATATTTTAGATCCTGTAATAACAATTTCACCATGTAAGATAATAGGCTATCTAGAAGGGGACAATTAATAAATAGAAACATCTGAATATCTTAAAATGCAATCCTGTAGATGGCTTTCAAGAACAAGTCTCCCTAAGTTTAATGGACCTTACTCCCAGGTTTAGGCTTGTAGTTAGTCCAGCATTTTATATGTGTTGCTGATCAGGCTTTACACCAGGACAGCTCTCTAGAAACTTGACTGTTCTTCAGTAATTGGCTTGACTAAGCAGAAGACTCTCCAACATGAGTCAGCTGCATTAAAATTTTCATATCCAAGAATGATGCTTTAGACATAAGAGATTATTCGCTCTCTGCAGGAGAAAGAACTCAAAGTGTGTGACTTGTTCCAGAAATTAAACTCTGGGATTTTCTTCCAGTCTTCCGGGCTATTATATACTTGGCTGTTCTTGTGGGCATTGTGCTGAATTACCAGTACATTGACATAAGGGTATTCCACAGCCTGGGAACCATGGTTGCCATCTCACCAAATTCCTGTTTTGCTGGGAGGCAAGACGTTTCAGAAATAACCTGAGATTATATGGGGCTTCACAATTCTTAAACGGAAGAGAGTCAGTGGAAATAATTTCTTCTGCTTATAATAATGTATAAATTATATGTTGAAAAAACTGGAGAGAATATAAAATAAGTATCTGTATGCTCGATCTTATTCCCAGAGTAAAATAATCTATACTTAATCATGAGGTACTGTAGAATATAAGCATAGGCATGGATGAACCAAATGACAAAATGCATATCACATCGTCCAAATACAAACTCTCTCACTCTTTTTTGTATTCCATATCAGCAGTAAAGGGCAGAGTTTGTGCCATGACATAACAACACACATTTCATAACGTTGATGAAAGCTCAGTTTGCTGTTGATGCCAAAGAATATAAATAAGAGAGCTTAATGCTCTGTTTTCAGTAGCAAAAAACAGAGCATAACAGTTGTGTGGCCAAATCAATTTAAAGGAAAATAGAATCTATTCTATTCTGACTGCCATACATTAGAAGTGTAGTTTGTAACACTTTAACAAAAATGACACCTGATCTATTTGGACTCCTTCAGATCTATTTGATCACTAGCATGCATTTTCAATTGTGAGAGAGTGAAGTTGGGATTTCTGCCTGTACTGTGGGAAAAACAGTTTAATCAGGCAGAAACACTTCCCTTGCACCTTCCTCATGCATTCAGACATGCACTAATACATTTACTCACAGGCATTCAAGCTGGTGTTGCAAGCTGCAACACCACACCCTGGTGTTTTTAAGGACCTGCTGGCATCCACATGCAGCTTCAACCCACCCAGTCTTTTGAGCTTACAAAAGCAAATGCTAAGACAGAGTAGGAAAATGGATATGTGTGGCATGAAAGATGAATGAAAACGGCCTACAGATGAGGAAGTGGAGGTGATGTCTGAAGATTAACAGGTCAAGATGCTAAGCAGTTAAAGATGCTGAGCTTGTCAGCTGGAAAGCTGGAAAGCTGACAGCCTGGGTTTGAGATCCGAGCACCGTGCAACGGGGTGAGCTATCGTTTTTGCCCCAAGCTCCTGCCCACGTAGCAGTTGGAAAACATGAAAATGTGAGTAGATCAATAGGTACCACTTCAGTGGGAAAGTAACAGTATTCTGTGAGCCTTTGGCATATAGCCATGCTGGCCACATGACCATGGAATTACTGTTTATGTCTTCGGACAGCACTGGCTCCCTCAGCTAAGAAACGAAGATGAGCATTGCGTTCTAAGTTGGACACGACTGGAAACAGAGAAACCTTTACATTTTACTAGCAAGGAAGAGGATTTTCATTCAATTGCCAGGATCACAAGCTATGGTAAGCAGCTTATCCTGGTGAGAATCCTGCCTGGAGCTTGGAGCTTTGCCTGAAGCTTGGCAGCAACTAGAAAAGGAGCAACCACATTGAAACAACACTTCATTCCAATAGTACAAGAATCTTTGGAGAAAGACAAAGGATGTATATTAATTTAAAGACTTTGAGACTTTGGTTTGAATTGAGTATTAAAAGAATGTGCATTAAAGGACTGAATATTAATGACATATTTATGTGGCAACATTACCCTGCAAAGGCTAGAAGGGAGGAGTTGACCCAGAGCAATAGCCTGTTGTTGGGGAACATGTGTGTTGCAATGAAGCATTTTGTACAGATTTGCTATGTTGTGATGTGTCCAAGTCTTGAAGATAAAAGAACTCTGACATCTATAACATAGCAAGAGTATTTTTTAAAATAAAGGCCATAAAAATTAAGGTTATCTCTAAACTATCATATTGGACATGGTATATTTTAGAGCATATTTTAGAGCAAATTATTCCTGTGTTTTCAGCTCTTTAGATCTTGGCTATCATCTTACTAAGTTTACTGAAAAAAGAATAAATAGATAAGTTGTGAAAAATGCAAATAAGAAAGTGGGAGGGAAAAGGATAAAATGTGCCTGGATTTTTGAAGAACAGCAGGTTGTGGGGTATTTGTTACAAAATTCCACATTTTTTACTGATTACATTTTTTTTTTCATCTCCATCCCTACCCACTTCTCTTTCACTTTTCTCTTTACATGGTTAGGATTTTTTAAAAAAGAATTTAATAACTAAATGGGTATAGAAGATAAAAATCATGTATTTATCAAAAGCATACATCATATAACAGACATCATCACCACCAGATTTGTAGCTGGCTGACAAACCATATTCAACAAGTAGTCCTTAATGGTACTACATCTACATGGAGGGAAGTAAGCAGTGGGGTACCACAAGGTTCCGTCTTAGGCCCAGTACTCTTCAATATCTTCATAAATGACTTAGATGAGGAAATAGAAAGGAACTCATCAAATTTGCAGATGACACTAAGCTGGAAGGAATACCCAACACCCCAGAAGACAAGCTCAAGATTCAAAATGATCTTGACAGACTTGAACAATGGGCCCTGTCCAACAACATGAAATTTAATGTGGAGAAAAGCAAAGTTTTACATTTAGGCAGGAAAAACCAAAGGTACAAGTACAGATTAGGCGAGACCTGGCTCAAAAACAGTAACTGTGAGAGAGATCTTGGAGACCTAGTGGATGATCACTTGAATATGAGCCAGCAGTGTGCAGCAGCAGCCAAGAAAGCTAATACAATTCTGGTTTTTATAAACAGAGGCATAGAATCAAAATCATGTGAAGTGTTAGTACTGCTTTATAAAACCTTAGTAAGACCACCTGGAATACTGCAAGCAATTTTGGTCACCACACTACCAAAAAAAATGAGACTTTGGAAAAAGTGCAGAGAAGAGCAACTAAGATGATCAAAGGCCTGGAGACTAAAACATATGAAGAATGCTTGCAGGATTTGGGTTTGGCTAGTCTAGAGAAAAGAAGAACTAGGAGTCATATGATAGCCGTATTCCGATCTTTGAGGGGCTGCCACAAAGAAGAGGGGGTCAAAGTATTCTCCAAAAGCACCAGAGGGCAGGACAAGAAACAATGGTTGGAAACTAATCAAGGCAACGCAATGGAATTACTGGAATTGAGGAGAAACTTCCTAACAGTGAGAACAATTAACCAGTGGAACAGATTGCCTTCAGAAATCATGGGCGCTTCATCACTGGAGTTTTTTAAAGAAGAGACTGGACAGCCACTTGTCTGAAATGGTATAGGGTCTCCTGCTTGACCAGGGGGCTGGATTAGAAGACCTCTAAAGTCCCTTCCAGCTCTATTCTCTATTCTCTATTCTATATTCTATATTCTATTATTCTATTAATACAGTCTTGAAATGTCACTCAAATTCTCACTGATGCCTTTTCCTACTGGAGTGGTCCAAATTACATGTTATCTTAATCTTTCAAAACACCTTCCTGCCATAAATAATAATTAGTTTATATTTCATCAGGGGAAATGATGTTTAAAGTCTTTCATTTCTTTTAAGAATCCTAAGGGTATATTGTTTGGTTGTTTATTTTGTTTGACTTTGTAATCTGATAAATGAAAGATCAATGTTAATATTTGGAACCTATATTAAAAATGCAAAAAGGCCTTCAACACAAATCCTCCATAGAATCCTTCTGAACATGCTGAAGAATTTCAGCAGTAGTTAATCTCATTAAAGGGATTGTTTTCCAAACTAAAGGCCATCTCCATTGATACACGTCAAAGATAAATTATGTCTTCACTAGGCATATCCTTTGCGATGTATGGTTGGCCTTTCTGGGCTGTGCTGTCCACTTAAGCAATTCCAGCTCAACTTGTTTTTTTTATTCTCTTCCAGATCTCCCAAAACATTATCTTAAGGAAGAAGACTTCTCACAGACTCTTGTTGTTTGCTGATTCTGCTGCAGCAAAAGTGACTTGAGATATGAACTTTAAAGATGCTAATTTGATTGTATATCTTCTCCAATTGCAAATGAAGATCAGAAGAGAAATCAAGAGGACAGTAGCTAAACAAAAGAAAATGAGACGTTGTACTCACCTGAGACGTCCATTCTCGTCCGGTGGAGCTAGCCGGCAAGATTGGGTATTGGCACAGCCTTCCAGCCAATCAAGACTGAGTCTGGAAAAGTATAAATAGTGGCTCTAGGCCCTGGTTCCCCCTCTTTTGACGAGGAACGACTGCCAGACTCGATGTGTCCAAACAACTGCAACAACTTTATTGATCATATAGGTTAATATAACAAACCAACCCTGCAAAGCAGTACTCCTAATTACCTAAACTAACTACCTAAGATTTGAGAATGCATTCTATGAACTAGGGCCTAAATACCTAATGACTCATAGTAACAACCTTCGTCCAGCCAGAGACACAGGGAGGGACTTGGCGGCTAGCTCCACCGGACGAGAATGGACGTCTCAGGTGAGTACAGCATCTCATTCTCCATCCTGGGTGGAGCTAGCCGCCAAGATTGGGACATACCAAAGTACTTCAGTCCCCAGGGAGGGCAACCTGATTCTGGCTGGGACCACCACCCTCCAAAGTTACCTGTTCCAGCACTCTTCGCCCAAAGTCAGCCTCCTGGGAGGCGAAAGCGTCCAATCTGTAGTGCCGGACAAATGGTGTTGGAGAAGCCCAAGTGGCCGCTCGGCAAATCTCCTCAATGGAGGCCCTGGTGTTCCAGGCCGCAGTGGTGGCTGCACTGCGTGTGGAATGGGCCGTAATTCTGGTGGGTCGTGGCAGTGAAAGTTGTTCATAGGCAACGGTAATGACAGTGCGAATCCACCGACCCACCATGACAGAGGAAGCTTTCCTCCCCAAAGAAGTGTTGTGGAAAGAGACAAACAAGGCCTCGGTTTTGCGAATGGCGGAGGTCCTTTGAATGTAAATGTCCAGTGCCCGCCTCACGTCCAGGAGGTGCCACTGCTTTTCAGTGTCAGAAGATGGAGTGGGGTAAAAGGAGGGTAATACAATCTCCTGGGCCCGGTGGAAATATGAGTTCACCTTTGGGAGAAAGGTGGGGTCCAAACGCAAGACCACCCTGTCCTGGTGGAAAACACAAAGGTCACCCCTAACAGAAAGGGCCGCCAGTTCAGAGATGCGGCGGGCAGAAGTAACCGCCACCAGGAAGACTACTTTGTATGACAGGTGGGCTAGGGAAATGGACTCCAAGGGTTCAAAAACACCCCACGTGAGTGCTGATAACACCTTGGTCAAATCCCAGGTGGGGTACCTGTGTACCACTGGGGGGCATCGATTGACAGCCCCCTTCAGGAATCTGGAGATCAGGGGATGAGAGAGTCCCCAGAGAGAGAGTCCCCAGAGACGGACAGGATAGGACCGTTGACAGGGCAGCTACCTGACGTCTGAGAGTGCTAGGGGAAAGTCCCTTGGCCAGCCCCTGGCGGAGAAATTGCAGTACATTTATTATTGACAGATCTAATGGGGAATGTCCTTCCCTGGCACACCAGGAGCAGAAAGCCTTCCAGGAGGCAGTGTAGATCCTTTGGGTGGACGGCCTGCGGGAGTCCAACAAGACCTCCAAGACGTCCTCTGGGATCCGGCGACTCCTCAGAGTGAGCCGCTCAAGTGCCAGGCGGTCAGTTGCAGCCACTGAGGTTCTGGATGCTGCACTGACCCCTGCACAAGCGACCACTCTGTCGGAGGGATCCTCCAAGGGGGGGGAGATCGACAGGGAGACTAGGTCGGAGTACCACGCTCTCCTTGGCCAGTTGGGTGCCAGAAGGACCATCTCGGCTCTCTCCTCCAGCAATTTCCGGATGACCTGTGGAATGATGGGGGTCGGGGGAAAGGCATAAAGCAACCCTCGGGGCCACTGACAGCGAAGGGCATCCGTCCCTTCCGCCCCCTGCGTTCGGTATCTAGACATGAACCTGGGCAACTGAGCATTGCCGGGAGTGGCGAATAGATCTATCACTGGCTGACCAAATTGACCCACGAGCTGATTAAATAGATCAGGGTGCAGGCTCCATTCTGAATTGTCTATTTGGTTTCGGCTGAGCCAGTCTGCCGTGTCATTATCGGTCCCCGAAATATGCTCAGCTTCTAGTGACAACAGGTGGCGTTCAGCCCAGAGGCCTAGCTGCATGGCCTCAGTCATCAATTGACCAGACATGGTCCCCCCTTGCCTATTAATGTGGGCCTTGGTGGCCACATTGTCCGTGAGGACCAGGACGTGTGAATTTTCTATAAGAGTCCGAAATTGTTGCAGGGCAAGGAAGACGGCTCTTAACTCTAGTATGTTAATACTGAGGGTCGCCTCAGATGGTGACCATGTGCCCTGCACCACTAGTGAGTTTGCATGGGCCCCCCACCCTGACAAGCTAGCATCCGTAGTAACCACAATTTGTTGTGGGGGGAGGAAACAAGTGCCCCTGTGGACCGCAGACGTGGTCCACCATGTCAGTGAATCCCTGACCGAGGCCTGAAGCCTCACTCTGGTGGGGGCGTTGGCTCTGCCCTGATGCTGGTAGGGGAGAAGGAGCCATTGGAGGTTCCTGGAGTGTAGGTGTGCCCATGGGACTATATGTATAGCAGAAATCATCTTGCCCAGGGGGGAGGACAGTTGGTTCAGTGGGACTGAATTTTGCCTCAGAACTTGCTGGGTTAATTCCAATAGACTGTCTCTCCGTTCCTGGGAAAGGTACACCTTACACTCCAGGGAATCAATGATCGCCCCCAAATGGACGATCCTGGTAGAAGGGTTCAGCTGGCTCTTGGGTCGATTGACCAAGAAGCCAAGGTGGTCCAGGGTGTTAAGCACTATCTGAACATCTCTCTCAGCCTGAGAAGGAGAGGCTGAGGAGATGAGAATATTGTCCAGGTAGCACTGGATCCTGATGGGGATGGACCTGAGGTGAGCGGTCAATGCCGCTAGGACCTTAGTGAAAACCCTTGGCGCTGAAGACAGGCCAAAGGGGAGCGCCCCATATTCATAATGCACGCCTGCATAGCAAAACCGCAAGTACTGGCGGTGAGATGGCCGAATTGGAATGTGGAGGTAAGCCTCCGAGAGATCTATGGATGACAGTAGATCTCCCTTCCTAATACTTGCCAGAATTGAATGCAGGGTGTGCATTTTGAATTTCTTGTGGACTATGTACTTGTTGAGGCGCTTAAGGTCCAATATTGCTCTCCACCCTCCCGAGGATTTGGGTACTACAAATAAAATGGAGTAGAAGCCCTGCCCCTGTTGGTCCTCAGGCACCGGTTGGATGGCTCGAATTTCCAACAGGTGCTGGATGGCCTGATTCATGAGGACCCTTTTTTGTGGATTTGAAGACAGAGGGCAACGAAGGAAGAACCTCGGGGGGGTGGAGAGAAATTCAAGAGAAAGACCTGATTTCAGGGTTCGGCAAACCTATGCGTCATTGGTGATTTCCTCCCATCGGCTGGCATAGAGTGCCAGACGACCCCCTATGGGAGGATCGGGCTGAGATCTATTTATTCCGGCGGAAGGAGCGACCGCCGGCCCCTCTAAAGGGCCGTTTGAATTGGTTGCCCCGGTAAGGTCGGTCAGAAGAGGATTTCTGACGTGCCCCATATTGGCCCTGGGACTGCCCTTGGAAGTTAGACTGGGAAGTACTTTGGGCTCTATTCTGACCTTGGTAACCCCCTCGGTAGTTCCTCCTGGGGAAGGAGGTTGGACGGAAGGGGGCCTTTCGGCTACCTGTGGGAAGGACTTTCTTTTTGTCCTTCGTCTCTACCAGGATGCGATTGAGTGGCTCACCGAAGAGAGCCTGGCTTGCCACGGGCCCGGCGGCCAGCTTCCATTTATACTTTACGTCTGTTGACCAGGTGCGCAACCAAGCCATGCGCCTGGCCACCACTGAGGATGCCATGGCTCGTGCTGCGAAGCGTGCCGATTGTAGGGTGGCATCCGATGTAAATTGGGCTGCAGCCAGGAGCTTATTGATGTCCTGGTGGGCCCGGAGGTCAGATGGTGGCAGGTGGTCCTGGAGCGTGTAGAGCCACTTAACGGTTGTTCGACAGAAGAAAGAGGCGGTGGAGGAAGCCCTCAGTGCCCATGCGGCCGCCTGGTGCGTCCTCTGGAGCGTCGCCTCCGTTTTGCGGTCCTCGGCCCGGAGAAGGTCTTCAGATTCCCCCGGCATCTGGCCATTTGAGAATAAGGCCAGGACCGGGCTGTCTACTGGAGGCACTGTAAGGTGTTGAGCCAAAGCAGAGTCAACATTATAAAAGCGTTTATCGGTTACATTGGATATGGACCCGGATGTTGGGTTCCGCCATTGCTTTAGAACCTCCTCTACAAAAAGTTTTGGAGCTGGGACAACGTCTGTCTGTGATGCCGTAGGCTCGAACATGGGGTCAGGTTCTGGGGTCGGCTCAGAGGCCCCTGCAGGCGCGACCAAGTTGACCATGGTTTTTGCCTTATGTAAAAGGGATCTAAAAAGGGCAGGTTGGAAGAGGGTAGAGGAAACCGCTGGTTCAGGCCCAAGGTCCTCGTCATCTGACATGGCCAACTCTGGGAGGGCGATCCCCAGGTCCTCCTCCTGATCAGACTCATCGGGGCGGATGACCAAGGGGTCATCGACCTCATCCTCATCATCCTCCTCACCCTCAGGCTTGGAGGAGACAGGATCAGTCAAGGGGTGTTCTTGTGGAGGGTTAACAGAAGTTGACTGCTTGTTAGACACCCCAGTCATGGCCCTGATGCCTGCCTCTATGCCCTGTCTGATGGCCATGTCAATCCTGTCCTGTAGTTGTTTAGACTGAAAAGGGTCCTTGGTGGAGCCTTTAGTGGCGACTTGCCCCCTGCGGCCACCCTTGGGGCCCCATACGTCCGCCCTTGATTTTTGAAGATTGGCATTGTCAATGGACACATTATCGGGGGACTGAGGCCGCTGGAGCCTGGGTGTGGAAACCCTGTCCTGTCTGCTGGCCGCTCTGTCCCCTGACTCCGGGATTTGCCTATCCCTGGGGACCCTGTCTCTGGTGCAAGGGTCGGGTGATTGGGAGCGGATGGGGGACCGATCCCTTGCCGCTGATGGAGAGGCCGCTCTGAGCGGGTCAGATGGGTCAGAGTGAGGCCTTGCAGTCTTGGCCTTGGCCTTGCCTGATCTATGGCTTCTGTCAGTCATACTGATGAAGCAGGCTTTTAAATTTAAAAGGAGGAGAAAAAAATAAAATAAAAAATAATAATAATAATTTTTTTGTCCAAAATGGCCCCTGCCAGAGGACACACCCAAAATGGCCGCCCTGACTGAGGAGAACAGTGAGGTCTACACCAATTGTCCTGGCCACACCCCACTCTCAAAATGGCCGCCGATGTAATTAGGGCAACCAAAATGGCCGCCGGCCACGAGGCAGAGGAGTTGCTGCAGAAAAAACAACGGCTGCTGTCTGAGGAGGCTTGCCTGTCAGGTGAGGAAGCGAGGCTGCGTCCAGAGGGCGATCCCTGCGAGGGAGAATCCGCTCTCGGTCTGCTCAGCCTCCCTGAGGCAGTCACGGCACTTCAAAGGGTCCTGGGTGACGCCGGCTGTCAATTAAGCTGCCGACGGCCAGCTGGAGCCTCGGCGTCGACCGCTTGCGCGAGTCGGGCCTGGCAGTCTCTTAAGAGGATCGTTGGAGGCTCGGAGGGGCGCGGAAAGGCTTGCGACAATCCGGCCACGCTCCCAATGCAACAAGTCCACCAAAGTTTTTAAGAGCCTCGCTCTCAGTTCCGGATGGCTTGCGCGAATCCGGGCGAGAGGCAGGCAAGGCTAATGGCTCTTCCGATCTCTTTGAAGTGTTTTTGTAAAAATCAGCTGTAGATCGGAAGGCTCGTGGGTGGTCCGGGCGGCTTGCACGAGTCCGGCCGAAGTGTCAGAGACCGATAATAATAAAAAGAGGGCAAGAAAAAATAAAGGAAAAAATTGCAGCCTCAGCTCGTGTGTGTTGGTTCTGTGGCACTTGCCAACGAGCAGAGAGGCGGCTAGCTGCCCCTGGTCTCAATGTGAGGCACTAAAGGTGCCAGGCCTCGCCTGATGCCCAGGCATGCGGTGGGCCCACCGCCAGCCCCTGATTATGGGGCCCTTTCCCACTCCCTCTGCAGCCGGTTCGGTTGGAATTAGGCAATCAAAAAGAGTCAATTTTATGATAAAATATATAATAATAAAAGGAGGTTTGCACTGGGCCTTCGACTGGAGGGGCGAGCAGCAGTTGGACTTGCGGCCAACTGCCTTCACCCAGGGTCAGTGGACTCTAAGGACACCTGGGGGGCTCGGACAGGGAAAGAAAAGGGAGTATGGATTAAAGATATCCAAAAAAAAGGAAAGACTTACAGTATTAATTGCAGTATAGATGGAAAAATGGCACTAGTCGTTTGGCTAAGACTGAGTCAAAAGAGGGGGAACCAGGGCCTAGAGCCACTATTTATACTTTTCCAGACTCAGTCTTGATTGGCTGGAAGGCTGTGCCAATACCCAATCTTGGCGGCTAGCTCCACCCATGATGGAGAATATGCACATACCACTTCATTGGAAATATGGAAACATAGCTTCTGTGATGAGCCTCCTTCAGAGTTATGGGTTGAGCTGAGGATTCTGAATTGAAGGGCTTGACAACTTCTGATCATGCAACTCGGGAACCATGGAATGGTCAGATGCTGCTTAGAAAAAGGAGGATTTCTTGGAACATGGGCCTATAGTTCTGAAGCAGTCAGGTAATCAGCTACCTCTTGCAGAAGAATACTACCTGGCTGAGTCACCTGACCTACAGCCTGGTCAGAAAGGGATCCTAAATCTTTACCTACAGAAAGATTGAGTGGAACAGATAGCCGAGGTGGTGCAGCGGTTAGAGTGGGGTACTGCAGGCCACTTTAGCTGACTGTGATCCGCAGGTCAGCGGTTCAAATCTCAGTGGCTCAAGGTTGACTCAGCCTTCCATCCTTCCTAGGTAGGTAAAATGAGGACCCAGATTGTTGGGGGCAATATAAATATTCTTTGTTTACTGGTGTAAACCGCTTAGAGAGTGCTTGCACTGTGAGGCAGTATATAAATGTCACTAATAAATAAATAAATAAATGTTCAATTAGATTCCTCAAAAGAAAGTGGCATGAATCAGCAAAAAAGGCATGTCATGCCCAGTGCTTCAAAATTAGTGCAGGCTTTTGTTCCAAACAACTTTTTTTTTAAAATATAACTTTCATATTGATATTTTAAAATCAAAGAATTTTAAAGTGAAAGATAAAAACTAACAAGGATTAATATTTAGAATGAAAAAGAGAAAAAGAGGACAAAAGAAAAAAGAACATAAAGAAATTACTTCCAATTATTATTATTATTTACATCAGTTAGAAGTGTTAATGGAAACTGACTGCTTAGTGTATGGTTATAATATTGTTTACATTTTTTCCTATAATCTATTTTTCCAATCAAAACCATATAATTCCACTTTTTCTGTTTTATGCAAAAAATAAATCAGGGGTTTTCAATCAACATTAAACTTAGGCAATGTTCTATCTCTAATTAAAATTGTCAGTTTGGCCATCTCAACAAATTCCATCATCTTTGCCATACATTCCTTCATTCTGGATAAAATCAAATCTTTTCAGCTTTGTATATACGGCATAATAGTCTCACTAGAGTTATCATATATAGAACCAACGTTTTCAAGCCATGATTTAATATTGATTTACTGAATAAACCACATCAGTGTGCTTCAGACAAAAAGCTAAGCCATGAACCAGGAAATCTGATCTGACTATGTTAACACAAACCCATATATATTTTAGTGTGTGACTCAGCACAACATTCATTTTCTCTCTTGAACTGCATGCTAGATTGGTTGATTATTTTCTTATAATCTGCATGTATAAACCAGCGCATGACAAAATATGAGAGATTTTTAGTGGTTCAAGTGGCACATATACAGAAAACCTGAATTTTTTATCTAGTTTCTTGGAAGTAGCTCCTACTGAATTCAGTTCAATTTCTGTGAATAAGCATATATTTGTCTATGCTTTTGTTTAGTGCTAAAAAAAGTCACTTTGTATATGTGTGTGTGTTGTGTGTACATGTGTGTGTAACTGTGTGTGTGAGAGAGGGGGGGTAGATGAGGGAAAATTGGCATATGCATACATCATTAATTAATCTGTTTCCATAGGCTTTGTTCTGAAAAAGTACTAATGTACACTCCAAAACAAAATGGCATATTAATAATGTAGAATGTTTATACTATAGTAATAATATAGCTGACATAAAATGTATACAAAAAAGCATTGATATGGAAACTGGGACGACGTGTCTCCTGTCTCCATGTGGGTTTCACTACAGAGCCTCAGAACATCAGTTCCATCCATGTAACTAATACTTACACTGCTGATTAATTATGGTTATAATCCAGAGCAAAGTTCCTCATACTTTAATCCCATTGAAGGGCATTCAGCATGTGGAGGATTTCAGAGAAACTACTCAATTACAGTAGCTGAAAGAAGCAAATTGAAAATGCTTATGTCAAATAACAGAGTGAAGCAAATATTCCAGAATAGTTTGATTTTCCAGGGTAGACAGGAGCAACCTAGGCAGAGTTTGCCTGAATATGTTATAGCTTGCTGATCCTTAGAGACCCCGGCACATCCTGATAGGAAGGAGGGAGGGAGGTTATAAATCACAGATCTGTTTATGCTGGTTCTCCAATCTGTGACAAATTTCATGTGGTAAAAGAAGCCCCTTGTCTAAATAACTGACTTGGAATTGCAAACAGTGCATATTAAATGCAGGATACACAGAAGCTAGCATGCTGCAGGGCTTTTTTGTAGGATACTTTTTTTTTACCAATTCTTTCTTGTGCAATGCTTCTCCTTTCTCCACATTTATGTGCAAAACAGGTCTTCAGAAAAATAGGCATGCTTCAGACTGAAACCATCCCCCCCCCCAACACCCTGGCTTTTTTTTTTACTTGCCTCAATGGTTCGTATTAAAAGATTGATTTTTTAAAACAGCAGGAAGCAACATTAACATAAATACAGACAGATATTCCAAAGAATTTTAAAACAGCAGCTAACCTTATCACTAAAAAGGACCTTTCTTGAAATTATCTAAGAAATGTGTCTAACGTATGTAATTGGCTTAAAATGAATTTAACAGTGACAGCAAAATGTACCTGACTCGCACAGTTTGAACATCTTCCGAGATTGTGTCTTTACAAGAGGGTTAAATATGTTGAAAAATTACTGTGGATAATTTTCAGTTAAATTTCCATCCAGCACACTTATAGCCAGATCAGTGCCAAGTACATAGGCTGCTCAACACAACTAGCAAAATTACAGTTTTGTTACGTATGGACATACATTGCAGATATTTGCATAGCTGCCGCTGATTGGTTGATCTAGCGGCTTCCCTGCAGCCTGCCGGCAGTCCGTATTAGTACTAGTGAATAGGAAATAAAGGTGCTGAAACGTTCCTGTGACTCGCCTCTTCATTTACGCGGAAATCTAACAAGTTTCATGTTCATTAAACATCAGCAAATATTAAAAACAGTTAAGTGGCAGAAACAGGAAAAAAAGCAGGAAAAAAAGAGAGAGCAAAAGAGATAAACACACAGCAGGGAAAAGTTTATATTATATATTTTCAAACAGGACATATCTCTCCAAAACTACTGGGAACAAGCTTTGAGAGTAATTAGCGAAATATTTTATATCCAACAAAATAAAATATAGTACCATATTTCTCAACCTTGGCAACTTAAAGATGCATGGACTCCAACTCCCAGAATTCTCCAGCCAGCATTCATGGGGGAGTTTTTAGAATTTAAATCCATACATCTTAAAGTTGCTGAGGTTGGTATAGTACAGTGATGGCGAACCTATGGCACGCGTGCCACAGGTGGCACACGGAGCTATATCTGCCGGCACGCGAGCCGTTGCCCTAGCTCAGCTCCAGCGTGCATGTGCACTCTGGCCATCTAATTTTTGGCTCACACAGAGACTCTGGGAGGGTATTTTTGGCTTCCGGTGGGCGGGGGAGGGCGTTTTCACCCTCCCCAAGCTCCAGGGAAGCCTCTGGAGCCTGGGTAGGATGAAAAATGGGCCTACTAGGCCCACCAGAAGTTGGGAAATGGGCCGTTTCTGGCCTCCAGAGGGCCTCCAGGGTGGTGGGGGAGTCCAATTTCGCCCTCCCCAGGGATTGAATTATGGGTATGGGCACTCGTGCATGTGCGATAGCGCGCGAGCACGCTCTTTCGGCACCCGAGGAAAAAAAGGTTCGCCATCACTGGTATAGTATATCATGATTCTAAGTTTTAAAAGAGTGCACTGATGTCCTGCTCATCCACAACATATTTACTAGTTGTTGGGAATTTGGAAAGAATGAGCTTATACTAACTCAGAAGTAGAACTGACATTTACAAGTAACACCAGAAAATTAGTTCTGTTAACTATTAAAATTCCATAAATTAATTAGATTGTTTTAAATGCACATATAGAAAACACAAGAGATAATAATAATTCACTTTATGAAGCAGATAATGGCTTGATTACCATAGCCACTCCATATTGTATGCAATGGAAGACTACTTTTAACACTAATTCTGAATAATCTGATATACAGATTGCAAGGATGCAGAAAGAAAATGGCATTTACCAGCTTGGAGGATGAAAATAGTCCTATGGGACTTTATTCATGAAGAACTATCTCTACTCAAAAGATATTTGAAAGAGAATATTAGAAAAGTTTTGGATATTTTGGAACACTTAGAACAACATAAAACAAGCTGCACTGATCGTTATAGATGCAAAAAAAATTGGAAAATACGGACTTTGGTGACAATTTTATTAAATGGATAAATGAATGTGGGCAGCTAGAGGGGATGTATTTTATCTTTTGGGTTCCTTTCTAGATCTTTTATTGTATCTTCAGAAAGTTGTGCAAATGATGTTTACCTTTATGAGCCTATTGATGCTTGATTTGTCTGAATGCCAAGTCTCCTAGAATTCTCTAACTTTTTTTTATTTGGTTTGTCTAAGATGCTAATAGTTTTCCAACTGAAACTGTGGTTGAGTCTGTATATTTATTGTGAAATCATGGAATTTTTGTCATGTCTTATGACAGCTAGTTGGTGTTTGTGGAAGAGCTCTGCTAGTCTTCTGCTTGTCTGTTCTATATAGAGGCTGTTACAGTCCTTACATTGTATATTGAAATAACCCCTGATTTTTCTTCTTGGGCTACAGGGTGGTTTGGAGGGCTTTAGTTGGTTGGTGTACTATAGTGATGCCACATGGTTGTAATAGTCTGTTGGTTCTTTCTGGGAAGATATACTGCTACCAGATTGTCAAATTTCAGATAGTCTCCTAATACATATTGACTAAGACAGGAGTACAAAAGCTTTCCAGAAAACTGCAAGAGTATATCCAATTGCATGGTGATCTCACTGGAAGAGGTACATATTGCCTTAAAATGGTATTTGAGGCAACTTGAAATATGGTAAATTTTGGTAAATTTTGCTATTTGATATGCTATTTTAACTTGTGGGGGGAAGAGGAGGGAGAAATGGAAAATACATTGAAGCCACAGGTTCTTCACATACCAAAGTATACCTATTGAGTAAAACTGAACTGCTATACATACTACAGTTTCTTCTGCTACAAGAGTTATATGCAAATACAGAATTAATATAATACAATGAATATTGTACACGAGCCATTGTGGTGCAGTGGTTAGAAAGCAGTATTGCAGGCAAACTCTGCCCGCAGCCAGCAGTTCGATCCTGATTAGTTCAATATTGATTCAGCCTTCAATCCTTCCAAAGCCAGTAAAATGAGGACCCAGATTGTTGGGGACAATATTCTGCCTCTGTAAACTGCTCAGAGAATGCTGCAAGGCACTATGGGCTGGTATATAACTGCTATTGCTTATTATTTATTTAGCATACGATATATCATACATGGATATACACGAACAGTGCTATTGCTATTTGAGATACTTTAATTATTCTCATTTGGGAGATTATTAGTTACAGTCAACATACCTAAGAATAAAACTGAGATAAAATGAAGGAAAAACAAATAAGAAAACAGGGTTTAGAACTCAGATCTGGCTAAAGTGAGGAACTTGCCTGGCAAATTTGAATGATATTTAAGCTTAGGCTTCTGATTAATTTAGTCTACCTGAGTGGGGAGCTGAGTTTGCCTAAAATTATTTGTTTTAAACAAAATTGGAGTACTTTTGGAAAGGCTTGAATACGGCAATAAAAGTAGAAAAGAAGCTCAAAATACACACACACACACACACACACACACACACACATACACACACACACACACACACACAGAGGACCCAGGTAGGTAATCCTAAACAAGCTATGGTTTAGAAATTGTTAAGTTTATTCCAGTGACTCCTACTTTTCTTGACAGTTATCCTCCCACTGTACTCCTAAGGACAACTGGTATAAAGCATTATAATTATTTGCACACTGCAGGGCTTCTAATCATCATCGTAAGTGCCTCTGTTTGATTCAAAAATAATATTTACTATTTTTCAAATCAGTGAATTTGTGCTTCGGTCTATCTATGCAATAACATTGCATCCCGAGTTACAGTTTTGTAGGTTCATTTACTGCAGCTAATAAGAAACCTTACAAATCTTGTGTTCCATTTGATAGGTATCCCATTGATTTTATTTGAGTTAAATATAAATCACACAGAAGCATAAAATCTGCTCTTCTAAACACAGCCTATGCCCAGAAGTAAATGAAGCAGATCCTGTATCCATGCTACTGTCATACATCTCCTGTGCAAAAAGCTGCAGTAGTAATAAATAATGTTTATATAGTACTGTACCTGTGTGATGTTGTGTCATCATGAATCACTCAGAAATGACAGCCCAGAGGAAAGAAACTACAAAATACTTACTAGAATAAAGTAATGGAGGCAGTGGGGATTTTTTTAAAAATTCGCTTGACAGATCCATTCGGTCACATGCTGTTAAGCCCACAATGATAGAATTTCAGGGCCTTATTTCTCTTTCTAACACGGGGATTACATTTTTTATGTGCCAAACGCTGTCCAACAGCAATTGCCACTAGCTCTTGGATCATTTCCCCATTAGCTGCTCATACAGCAATGACTGGGTGATTATGCAAATATGCTATATGTCAGTACTTAGTGAAATGGTTTTAATTAGTGTTTAATGACTATGTACTGGATACCATAGAACCTGATCTCTTATCATTTCAAAGTCCTGTCCTTTAAGGTATATAAAGGTTTCTCAGCAGTAAAGAAATCGTGCTATTGATCTATTTGTGGGGACTCTCCGATTTCTTATACTGTGGGGATTGTTGTCTGATTTGTTGAAAGGTTCTTACCAGAGCTGTGCTTGAATCACGCTTCATCAGAGGTCATCAAAAGGATGCAAACTTTCCTTAATGAAGCTGGATGTAGCTGATCTCTCTCTGAGGAAGTCAATACCAAACAGAGAAATTGGTGTTTTCATGTTTTCATGGGAGGTTTATGAATGGTTCCACTATAAATTGGCACAAGGCTTGATGTATAATCAATGTCACGGTGTGATTATTGCCTGTTACATGTATATGCAGGGAGATGCATCCCTATTCAATATAATGGTTTATTCCTGAGCACGTGATTGATATGTTCTTGTACGCATGTGTGCATTCCTTTCTCCGCTCTCCCCTTCTTGCTATGTGTTCCATTGAGAGAAGACGCACATTTATATTAGAGATGTAAACAAATGAGGATTTATTGTTTTTGTACTGAAATAAATATTTTTACTTAGACTTTTAAACTGCGGTTTCATTTCTAATGTCTGATGTCCGGGGAAAGATCAAACATCACCTCTGTGAGATTAATTCTCACATCTGTCAATCAAGAAGAGGCAACCCATCTCTTGCTAGGAGATCTTCATTCAGAAAATGTGGTCCTTTTTTTTTAATGATCCTTTTTTTTCTTTTTTCTTTTTCCCTCCTGTCCAGGGCCTCACATGTTCTCTGGAATTTTGTTCAGGGTCTCTTTTACCATTTGTAACCTCACAGAAAGAAAGAACAGTTATTAGTAGATCTAGAGTCTGAACTGCCTGCTCATCTCATCCTATATACAGGAACCTGACAGCTATCAACCTTGTTCTTTCTGCTAATCTCACATTATATAATATATTGGCTGTGGAGAAATATAGTAGTAATATATTTCTTCTTATGCTAAAAAAATCAGGTATAAATCCAGAAAGCATTAGGCTTTATTTATCTGGACTGCAAGCATCTGTATAACCCAGGGATCTGCAACCTTAAACACTCAAAGAGCCATTTGGACCCGTTTCCCACAGAAAAGAAAACACTGGGAGCCAATAATTTAACAAGTGTGACTGGGTGGGTGTGGCCAACTCGACATCACTCACTCCCACCCAGTCTCTCTCTCTCTCTCTCTCTCTCTCTCTCTCTCTCTCTCTCTCTCTCTCTCTCTCTCTCTCTCTCTCTCTCTCATATTCGGATTCTGATTCTCCGGTGTCTCATCTCTAGCTGGGTGTCACTGCCCGACACACTGCAGCAGGAAATGGCAGATAGCTACTTCTCGCCTTTGTTGGTGCTGGACATGCCTTGGTCGCTCGGGGAGACGCACGACCTGCTCTCCACCCTGAGACACTGGCCCGACCTGCGCCACAGCCGACACCACTGCTGTTGCCAGGGGCAAGCGGGGCAGGGTCACACTGTGGCTCCATGTCATAATGGGCTCCAGGAGGAGGAGGGGACACCGTCTCCCCCATTGTGAAGCATGCTAAATTTCACTGTGTGTGCTGCTCAAGGTGCTGCAAGAGCAGCCGGCAGGCCATGGAAGTGGCAACAGCAGCGGTGCTGGCCTCAGCCAGGTCAGGCCAGTGTCTCGGGGTGGAGAGCAGATTGTGCATCCCCCCAAGCGAACGAGGCGCGCCCAGCACAACAAAGGTTGGAAGAAGCACCCGTGAGACCCAGCAAGAGATGAGGTGCCGGAGAATCAGCCCCGGCCGCTTCTCCCTGCAGCAAAGAGATGAAGGAGGGAGCCGCAGCAGAGGGATAAAAGAGCCACATGCAGCTTTGGAGCCACAGATTGCTGACCCCTGGTATAACCGCTACTTGACAACACAGAGTTTGTCTTCTATATCACTTTGTTGTCTTTTTACAGTCATGCTCATTTTTTTCAGCCTAAGAAAAAGTGGCCTAAAACTACAGATGTCACTCATTATACTGGACAACAAAGATTTTGCTTCCTGAACACTTTTGGGTGTATCTTGTAGATATTTTTTTTGCTAATCTGTTTTTATTTAAACCTACTTATCCTAAATTTAACCTACCATGTACCATTTTATAGAAATTTTCTGTTTTATATAATGGCAAGGTACACCCTTCAGTACCTATTGACTGTGCTGCACAGATGAAAGGAACATACCAAAACATGAAATTGTTGTTGAAGCACATCCAGTACATCAAATACAACTAGAATAACTCTGGATATCTAAAATTAGTGGCTCTGCTACTTGGAATGCAGCAACCGTTGTTACATGTGCAAATGGGACAGCCATGCAAAAGCATCACATTGCAATATAAAGACATGGACACTCCAGATGAATTTGGTTCCAGGGCAGAAATAATCCGGCACATGAACCACCTGTTGAACTCACGAAACTGTTTTTGTCTCTGCTTCACATAAAATATGTACTGATGAACAATTTTATGAAAGCAATGAACAAGGAAGGTGACTTTTGCTATTTGAGACAAATGATTCCAAGAATAATTGATGACAATATTAAGGGATGCCTTTTTTGTTGATTCACAGATCAGATATCAATGACAAGTAATTCAAAAATCTGCTAGTGAAGCAAGAGAAAATCACCTGGAAAGCATTCAAGGATGTCATTGAGAATTTTCTGGGCAACTACAGAGCACCAGACAACATTCAGCTAGTTGCGAAACTTCTTACAGCATACAAGATCATGAAATGCAACATGTCACTGAAGTATCATTTTTGGCATTCACATTTGGACTCATTTCCTGGAAATCTAGGTGTAGTCAGAGATGCACATGGTGAAAGGTTTCACCGGGACTTTGCCACAATAGAAAATCAGTATCAGGGCAACTGGAATCCATCAATTCTAGATATTATTGGATACTGTAGCAAGATCCCAACCTGTTGGGAGCATTACACAATTAAATCCATTATAGTCATTAAAAGTTAAATTTAAATTTAAATATTTTTAAAATTAAAATATCAAGATTCCTACATGATACAGTCATTCTGAAATTATACTTGTGTTCATTTTGAAGGGGTTTATCATAATCATCCAAAGTTTTTCAGGAAGCAAAACTTCTGGAAACAATTGTTGTCCAGTTATTTGAAATACTGTTACCTCCAGTTATATCTATCTATAGTTTATAAACATAGATCAAATCTCATTATTTGCAATGAAGGGTTTTGTGCATCTGTAGTTATGGAGCATGGTTCTGTCTGGAGGCGACTTTTGAAGTGCACATGCAAAAAAATTTCAAAATACAGGTTTCCAATTTTTGGTCATCTACTGTTGTGCTTATGTTCTTGTGATATTTATATTTATACTGTACCCCATGCATCATTGTGCCAAACCAGCTGTATTCTTCTAACATGAAAAATTCACTACGAATCTCTACTCAGCATTGATAGTACACAAAACCCATAATAAATATGAACCTAAAATAAAATGCACATACTGTAGATGGGGCTATGTTGATGCAATATAGGAAGAATTGGATATGTAAGAAGAACATTCAAGGAACAAAATAGAATCTAATGACATTCAAATGCTAATCAATTTTTTATATATGGCACTCAGAGTCTGGACCTGAAATTCTTCATGTAAAATCTTTAAAACATCTGCTTGGTTTCAAGAAAGGTTAAGGTAATAACTGTCTGCTGTATGGTAGCTGAATAGTGGCTTATGGAATGTAATAGGCAACATTAGCCTTTAATAGTGCTTACCAGGGATATCCATAAATCCAGCATGATGCCAAAAAGTTTGGATTACGAAAGTGGGAAACTCTGATTTTTCCATAGTTGTGTTACAAAAAAAAGCCTGACATTTTCAAGTCCAAGCTTCCATACATTTGTCTCTAATGGTTGTAGTATTGTTTCATGGAAGCAATATGCAAAGAATTATTTTTAAAAAATTAAAAAGTCGTCTTCTTCTCTAGTAGTGGATTTGATTACAAGCACGTCTACCTTACAGGTGCAAAATGGAAGCAGAACAATGATTTGTTCAATACCGCACAGTAAATAGTGAAGTGATAAAAAAAATTTGGACTCCTAGTTTATGGCCAAGGTGTTCCTTACTGAATCCCAGCATAGACATTTTCAATAATTGAAAATGCAATTCTGGGTTTGCAGATGCCTGCGGCTTTCAGTTTTCAGGAAAACCTGTTCCAAAGGCTACATGATAACAGCTTTTTCTACAGTAAATTCCAATTTTTTTTCCATGCTGCTACTCTATGTATCATTAACATTCATCAATTTATTGGTACTTACTTTGCATTCTTCACACACTTTTATAATAAAGCTGAGCTGGATGGCTAATGCCTGGACACTTGAAAATATGCATAAAATACAGTGTGTACATTTGTCAGAACATATTACAAATGGTCCATTAGGATTACTGCCTGTGTTTCCAGCTGGGTTGCTTCTGATATCCATTCTTTTAATAATCACCATTCATACACTTTCATTTGTTTTGTCTTCTAATATATTTTATTAGTCAAATTAACACTGGTAGAAAAAAAGATCAGCATCAATTCTCCATTTAATTTAAAAAACAAAAAAAAGGCAGAAGGATCAGCAATAAAAATACTTCTTCAATAACAAGCTGTTCTTTTAAGATATACAACAATGAACTATGCATAATACATTAGAGGGTGGTGTTAAATGTTTTAATGTTTTTTTAATTTGCTGCATAAGAATTTCTTTCAAATACGCTAAGCACTTTGTTAGTCTGTGAATGGTAAAAACCACAGACGGTTCAATATGGAACTTGGATTTATAGTCACCTGGAAATCAGACACATTGACCAATTGGAAATTTAGCCTTCTGCTCAAACACTGGTCTGTTACAATGTGAAGATGATGACAATCAAAATCAGATTTGCAAACTCTATCACTACTTGCCTAACATTTCATTATCCTCACTTTCTTATTCGTTACAGTCATCTACATTTTATATTTTATCTTATTTCTATTCAGAAGCCACCTGACTCCATAGGATCGTGGGCACTTTACAACTTTGAAAGTAGGAAAGTGCTAATAATAGAAACATATATCATGTGCCTCTAGAACAGGGCTGTCAAACTCCCGGCCCATGGGCCGGATGCGTCATGCACTGGCCACGGCCACACCCGGTTTAGCGAAGGGGGGGGAAGTCCCGATACAGCACGTGATACTGGCAAGACAATGAGAGTTTGACACCCCTGCTCTAGAAGATAATGCTTAAGAAAAAAAATAACTCTAAAAGGCCCCAGTACACATCCTTGTCTCAATGCCTGGGAGAATAGCCAGTTTTTAATAATTTTGTCAGTATCATTAGGGTGGAACCCATAGAGATATCTGGGGGATGCTGTTCCAGAGAGAAGATGCTACTTTCTAAGTCCTAACACACTCACTAGGTCCACATAGATGGCATTATTTAATTAAAGACATATGGAATAGATCAGTTTAATGGCTTTCCTAATGATCAGCAGATATGGTGCTTGTCAGATGTCAGATGAGAGTTCTTCCAGAAAATGGGACAATCACAAAGAAAAATGAATACTTCCTAGATCCCATAAGATGGCATGATTTTTAAAAAAAGGTATCTTGAGGTCTCACTTGTGAGCAGGTAATTCATTCTTGGGGGTTTTGTTTTTGTTTTGTCAGTGTAGCTTTAAGTGAATAGAATAGAATAACAGAGTTGGAAGGGACCTTGGAGGTCTTCTAGTCCAACCCCCTGCTTAGGCAGGAAACCCTACACCACTTCAGACAAATGGTTATCCAACATCTTCTTAGAAATTTCCAGTGTTAGAGCATTCACAACTTCTGGAGTCAAGTTGTTCCACTGATTAATTGTTCTAACTGTCAGAAAGATTCTCCTTAGTTCTAAGTTGCTTCTCTCCTTGAATATTTTCCACCCATTGCTTCTTGTCCTGCCCTCAGGTGCTTTGGAGAATAGCTTGGCTCCCTCTTCTTTGTGGCAACCCCTTTGTGGAACACTGTTATGATGTCACTCTTAGTCCTCCTTTTCATTTAACTAGACACACCCAATTCCAGCAACCGTTCTTTATGTGTTTTAGCCTCCAGTCCCCTAATCATCCTTGTTGCTCTTCTCTGCACTCTTTCTAAAGTCTCAACATATTTTTTCCATCATGGCAGCCAAACCTGGATGCAGTATTCCAAGTGTGGCCTTACCAAGACATTATAAAGTGGTATTAACACTTCATGTGATCTTGATTCTATCCCTCTTGTTTATGCAGCCTAGAACTGTGTTGGCTTTTTTGGCAGCTGCAGCATACTGCTGGCTCATATTTAAATGTGATTTAATTAATTAATTAATTAATTAATTAATCAAAGTGACTCTTCTGATGCTTCAAAACTCTCAGGTCAGTCCACTGTTAGTTCAGATTCTTCCATTGTTGGTTCAGATTTTCACTGTCGTCACCCTGGCAAATCTCTATTAGGTTAGCTATTCAATTCACTATGGTATGCAGGACCTAAGCTGCTTTGCATTTCTACCTCTGATTTGAACCATAAATGGGAAATAGACAAAAGATCATATTCATTATAGAATCACTGATGTATTTACATTTTCACATAATGTTATTGGCAATTCCATTGGACCATTGAAAACATAATTTGCTATCTAGCACCATGTATTAAAAAGAGAGTACACTCCCCCCCCCAAATAATTTGCATTTAAAATGGGAGGTTAGAATTGCCAAAAACAAAGTAAAGGAGGCAGAAAAGTTCTCTCTATCCGATCTTCCATTTTGATGGAACTGGGTTCATCTTAGATTTGGTGAAGTTTTGAGTAAAGATAGCATTATGAACAGTAACTCCAATGATATGTCTTATCTCTTTCTTGGCTATAGTTCTTTCAAGCATGCGCAAATTGGACAGCATGAATATATTTTTAGCTCAAATTTGTGAACAGACAGTATTTAAACATTATATATTGGCTGATCATATTCTGTTGAAAATGATAAGAGTGTGGAAATATATGTGGATAATTCAAATTATTTTGTGGATAATGTGGATTTTCAGGTAGAGAAAATTTTCTGTCACAAATTATCAGGTTGTGTTTTAGATGTAATAATTTTATTAATTGCATTTGTATCCCCTGTTTTCTTCTGGCACTTCAAATTTATTGGTACAAAGAATCCCTAATTTTATTTCCATAGCAACCCTATAAGATTGGCTTGAGATAGCAACTGGCTTAAAGCCACCCAAGGGGGTTCAGCACCTGTGTCTTTCCAATACATTCCAACAATTTAACTACTATATTTTCTTTCTTTCTTTCTTTCTTTCTTTCTTTCTTTCTTTCTTTCTTTCTTTCTTTCTTTCTTTCTTTTTATTTAATCTATCATCTATCTATTTTTTCTTCTTTGTTTCTCTTATTCCCATTCCTGTACAATGATGGCTTCTACTTGCTAATAGAACTAGAAAGCAATTTAGTTCTTGGGATAGCAATAGCAATAGCACTTAGACATATATACCATTTCATAGTGTTTTACAGCCCTCTCTAAGGGTTTACAGAATCAGCATATTGCCCCCAGCAATCTGGGTCCTCATTTTACTGACTTCACGAAGATGGAAGTCTAAGTCAATCTTGAGCCGGTGGGGATCAAACTCCTGAAAGTGAGCTCCTCTTTGTGTTGATAAGTTTTTTGGAAGTCTTAATGGAACTACTTTCAAAGTGTGTTATTCATGCTCAGAAGTTAGTAAATGAGGTATATGTGTATGCATAAAAGTAACTTCAAATTGTTGTATGCATAAAAGTAATTTCAAATTACTACGAATTGTAGTAAATGAGGTATATGTGTATGCATAAAATTAACTTCTGTTGTTGTTCAGTTGTTCAGTCACTTCCAACTCGTGGTGGCCTGATGGACATAATTTTTCAGAATAATCTGTCAGTAACTGCTTCTTTGAAGTCATTAAAATTAAACGTGATCTAAATATTCACCAGGTCAATGTCAGAAAAGTAGAAAATGTACTTAAAAGCCTTCAGTTGGTTAAAAAAATAAAAGAAAAATAATATTTTTCTTTTCAGTACTCTTGTGATTACATTGGGGTTTCTTTGATGCCCTTTTAAATTATTTAACTATCCTTCAATTCCAACCTTTTTCCAATCAAGAAGTAGCATATTATGCATGATAATGCTCCAGAATATCAGTAAATTAACCTATTATTTTCCTGTCTTGGTTATATCACTGAGGGAACATGATAGAGAATGAAGCTGGTTCAAACAAGACAGCTTGCTTATTTATATATATATTTCCTACTTCTTAACCAGTATAAAACAAAAAGAATCTCAACCCAAAGAGATTTGTATAGAATTGTCAAATACATTTACTTTCAGCTCAACTTTACTGGAGAAAAATAATACAGATAATGTTTGGTTGTGTTTCTCTTTTCCACTCATAATCCTTTAGGTCAAATTTAAACTTGACAGGAGAGGAGCCTCTTTGTCCCTCATGCATAGGAGAAAATGCTTTGGATAATTTATCCACGTGAAGTTGCAAACTGCAAGGTCATGAAGAGCATCCAAGATTGCTGAGTAAGTGCCAGACAAGCAATACAAAGGTGCCTTGTTCAACTTTACCATATGGACCCAATTTGTCTTATTATTCTTCTGTGTTTTCTCTTGGCATGGCTATCTCTTACAACTGTCTTGCTTTTTAGCATACAATCATTATTCTCCACCATAAGAAATAACTTTACAATAGTTCCTGACATTGTTTTTCAGAATAGGGTATTGGGTTTAGACTAGAGACTCTGGGCATGTTGAAATCTGTAGAGTATCTATTAATACGACCAAAAATGTGGTCAATCTCGTAAAATTTCTAAGGCACAAAAAACATCACGCAGCAGCAGTTATTCTAAGACCTACATGATTTTATTTTTTCTCTGCAGAAATTGCCCAACCAACCTTTGGACCAAATGCCACATCACACTAAAAATGATTGGCGGCTTAATGGCAGATGCTTTTTAAAAGTTATTTTTGAATACGGTAAACCGAACAATCAAATTCAATTTGTCTCTCCTTTCTCCTGACTTTTAGTTTTAAATTATATATATCGTATTTTTCGGAGTATAAGACGCACCAAAGTATAAGACGCACCTTAGTTTTGGGGGAGGAAAACAAGGAAAAAAGGCCTCTGCCTCCAAGCAATTTGCCAAACAGCAAACAGCACAGATGATATACACTGTTTGCTGTGTATTTCTGTGCATGTGTGCTTGACCCATAGAAATAGCAAAGAATTGGAGAAACGTACATTATGCCAGAAAGTTTTCTTAAATGTAGTCACACTAACGCCTCCCAATTATTTAAATAGATCTACTCCAAGGTAACTAAACTCTAATACTAAACAGGACACTGTTACATTTCAGACTATACTTGTACAGAGCTGTTAAAATTTCTGGAAGTATACATTATTCTCTATTATTTAAAAGAAGATACAATAGCACTGGGCCTCTTCAGAGCAAGCATTTATTTTTAAAAGCTTCTTTATTTTGTTAAGTTGTCTAGAGTTACAGGGATCTCCAACCTTGGCAACTTTAAGACTTGTGGACTTCAACTCCCAGAATTCCACAGCCAGCAAAGCTAACAAAGCTGGCTGTGGAATTCTGGGAGTTGAAGTCCACAAGTCTTAAAATTGCCAAGATTGGAGACCCCTGGCTCTAGAACAATAATAAAGCAGTCTTTAAAAAATAAGTCTAATAATTTGAACATTCTACAGACATTTATAGTTATTCACTTACCCCCTTGCATCCAGTTCAGCAAAAAATAAAAATCTGCGTGTCTCTCCCAGCTATTGGTCTCTTTGCAGTTTCACTTTCACTTTCATTTTCCCCATGTGGCAAGTCAGCTGTAGATCGGGAAGCTGCTAGTGACTTGCTTGGCTTTACAGGCTTTTCCCTCTTTGCTGCAAACAGGTAAATTGCTGGAAGACAGAGGCCAAAGGGTGGGGGGTGGGGGTGGCTACATTCAGTGTATAAGAAGCACCCAAGTTTTCACCCTCTTTTGAGGGGTAAAAAGGTGCATCTTATACTCCAAAAAATATGGTATATACAGTATATGCAGTTTGGACTCTCTGATCAGTTTGAATTCAGTTCTTGGTCCTTCACTCATCCACGTTGGATTAGATGCCTGATGGAGCTGCCTCTAATTTCCTTAGAAACACCACTGTCTCCTAACTTAGTAGTGTTCCTATGGAAAAAGTGACAGCTAGACTTTTGGCCAATAACCAAGCAGTAGCCTGGCTTTGTTCAAAATGGAAAAGAAAAGAAACATGCAAAGGCCACAAAACACACCTTAAAAGGCTGCATTTCTCATTAGTTTCTGGAAGAGTAAAAATCAAACCCACTTCATCAGATGCATGGAGTTTAGGGGAATATTAAGTAAAGCTCTTACTAGGGGAAAAGGAAAGGGAAAAATGAGAAGTGAAAAAGTGAAAATTACCTTTAGTGATATCTACAAAGCAGTAAAACAATATGTAGATTTTTTTGCACTGCACAGCTTGTTAAATTATGTAGTGTCGTAAGAAAAGTTAGTCATTCTTTAATCCATGATAAAGAGTTTTGAATTTTGATCACAATTCTAATTCTGTTATTTTGCATTAAAATGTGTATCGGTAAGGCTGTTTCTTAAGGATGGCCAGCTGGGAGGCAGTGACAGCATTTCCTGATAAATTCAAATGTTTTTCTTTGGTTTTTAGACATTGCCCATTCTGTTATCGAATTTTGGTCAATTAATTTGGAAGGGGGGGGATACAGATTGGCAATTTTTTTCACTATCAATCACTGTGATCTCTCTGCGACTTTCTTAAATCCAGCACTTTGATTACCAGTGACTGAATCTCTGGCAACTTGACAAAGCAAGAATCATGGCTATTACAAGAAACAATTTAAAGGTAAATTTTGTAAACTTTTCTTGTTTAATAAGCAGGCAAATAGAAATAAAATAACAGCTTAAAAAGGAGTGGGTAAGAATGAAGAGAAGAAAGGTTCCTGTCACAGAAATCACGTGAATAAACTGCGAAGAGTTAAGAGACACTGAAGTGTACCAATTAATTTGAAAAGTATAAATTATCTGCATCCTGCAAAGGAAACAATGTCCTTGCAAAACTTAAGGCTGTTATGTTCTCGCACCCCAGATAAGGTCAGCTAAGCCACTTGCTGAGGCCTATATAGCATTTTGATAGTTAAAACTAATGGATTGATTCAAGATGCACAATGTTTTAACAATGAAATGTACACAATTCCACAAAATCATCTTGGTTGCATTTAGGTGGATTCTCCTACTTCAGTGCTCAGGCTCAGCTATTCCAGAGGACTTTTGATTTAGAAGCAGGACAGGAAGAATGGTGGCTTACCCCACACTCCCACCTCCACACCACACACCAGTGGTGGGTTCCTACCGGTGCGGTCCACTCTATCGCACCGGTAGCGGCGGGCTGGTGACGTCATCAAGAGGCTACCGACCCGGTGCGGTCGGTTGCCGGTCCCTAGGAGTCGCCATCTTTTTTTGTGAATTTTTCGGTGATTTTTTGCTTCTGCGCAATCTCATGAGGGGATGCACGCACGAGAGAGATTTCAGCGAGATTTTGCTTCTGTGCATGTGCGGAAGCAAAAAATCACTGAAATCGTGCACGCACATGCATCCCCTAGTGAGATTTTGGCGCGATTTTGCTTTCACACATGCACGGAAGCAAAATCATGCGAGGGGGCGCGTGCACGTAGTGAGCACGTGTGTGCACAAAATGTGATGATGCGCGCGCAGTGCACCGGTAGCAAGGTAAGAGAGCAACCCACTCCTGCACACACGCCACTTATTTCCTGGCGTGGTTACCTTCTTCCCTTCAAGTCTTCACCCTCCCCTGCTACAAATTCTACAAATACCTGGGCACTAATTACTGAAATAAGCTTCTATCAATTAGCCTTCAAGTGTAAGTTTCAGTTTTCAGTTTGAATTAATTAGTGATTGAAAAATCACCACAGTTTTATTTGAGCACATATTAGCAATTAGCTAATGTTCCAAATACTATAAACCAGGCTTTCACCATCCAAGGCCCTCCAGGCCCCAAAGCTGTCATGAAATCAGATGAACTACAAATCTACATATACATACTGTATGTACAGAAATGTATTACAGAGATGTCTTCTTCTCTCTGGACAGTCTTCCACTGTGCTAAGAAGGGATCATAATAGCAATGACAAAGGGCTGAGGTTCCAAAAATGGATAGAAAATTATTTTTGAAACACAGGTTCTTGACTTCAGCGGATTCTATAATTCAGTGGGTTCTCCATGGCTAGTTTCTTCTCCCGAACCAATGACCAGGAGAAAAAAAAAGACTCAAGCGGGAAAAGCCCTTTGCAGACTCGCAGACTACCTTTCTCTTTTTATATTCCCAGGTAATGAACACATTCTTGGGGTGGGAGAGAAAAGGTTTTCCTGTCTAAAAGAGTCTTTGGATTGGATGATATGCTGTATTATGAGAGATGTAAGAAAAGCAAAGGAGAAAATGAGAGCAACTAAAAAAGTTTGGTGCTCTGTAATAGCAATAGCAATAGCACTTAGACCTACATCACGGCAAGAGCTGTGGTGGCGCAGTGGTTAGAATGCAGTACTGCAGGCTACATGTGCTGACTGCCACCTGCCTGCAATTTCGCAGATCAAATCTCACAAGGCTCAAGGTTGACTCAGCCTTCCATCCTTCCGAGGTGGGTAAAATGAGGACCCAGATTGTTGGGGGCAATATGCTGACTCTGTAAATCAGTTAGAGAGGGTTGTAAAAGCATTGTGAAGCAGTAAATAAGTCTAAGTGCTATTGCTATTGCTATTGCTACATATCACTCAACAGTGCTTTACAGCATTTACAACATCAGCATATTATCCCCAACAATCTGGGTCCTCATTTTATCAACTTCGGAAGGACAAAAGGCTGAATCAACCTCAAGGACAGTCAGGATTGAACTCCAGGCTGTGGGCAAAGTTTGCCTGCAATACTGCATTCGAACCACTGCACCACCAGGGCTATTTAATTTGACTGTGTGCTGGTTATATACTTTGAGTCTTCTAGGAGTCTCTTGTCCTAAAAGAGAAGCAATAACTGAGCCTACTGGGTTGTCTTTGAGAATTGCATTTCAGAAGGTTCTCATCAACAAGGTGACAAATATTAGCCAGGAAGTGCCATATTTTGCATAGTTGCATATTTTTCATTGTTTCTGCTTCAACAAGGCCAACGAATGGCTCCGTTGTTAGAAATTTAATTAGAATGAATTGAAGAAAGTGATTGTTGTGAGTCTGGTGATGCTCACCAGTGGGTAAAACAACCACTAATTGTTTTCCCTGGGAGAAAAGAAAAGATTTTGACAGATGGGGCTAGATCCATGGTCTCCAAAGTTTGGTAAAGCAAGAGAGGTTCTTTCCTCTTGACTTCCCTTGCCCCACCATTTCATCCATGGTCAAGTGCTGCTTGACTGATTAATGAGCTAGGGGAAGTAAAACAGTAAAGGCTAATATCAGATATTATGTTCCAATACATTAGTGCAGAGGTCTTCAAACTTGGCAACTTTAAGACTTGTGGACTTCAACTCCCAGAATTCTCCAGCCAGCATAGCTGGCTGGAGAATTCTAGTAATTGAAGTCCACAAGTCTTAAAGTTGCCAAGTTTGGGGACCCCTGCATTTGTGCATATCAAGGGCTCTTGTTTTAGTATTTGCTCACAAAATGTCTGAATGTAATCAAATAAAACAAGGTTGTTCTTAAATGTTAGTTATTTGTTCTGATCATCAGCATAACAGGGGGGAAAACCTGAGAAAAGCTTCTAAAGTTGCTTATAGATATTTTTGCATCTGAAGCGAAAAATCAAAATTACATGGACCACAAATCAATGCTTTAATGATAGAGAAAGGACAGTTTGAAGCACTGAAATTATGCTCCCTCTGGATTTTACCTTACAAAATGATGTTTGCATTTTCCTTCCTGATAAGCCCATTCTTAGAGCTGACAGTTTTGCAGGCAATTTGTGATACTTCATTAGGCATATGTAAGGCTACTTTGATTTTTCCGAGATTTCTTGATAATTGTGGCTGGAATGCACTCAGTGCATGCAATTTTAGAAATTTATATTTCAACAAATAGTTATGTTCTTGGCATGCATGGCAATTATCTGAGGTCGGAAGATTTTATTTTCATGACTGTTCAGATAAAAAAAAAGAGTAATGATCTATAACTTCTGATCTAAGGCTGAGGATTTTCTAGCTGACTTGGAAGAATGCCATGATTGTTCCGGCTGAAGGACAATATAAACGTTGTGTGCATGCTGGAAAATTAATTCCACTCATTTTTCATTTACAATGCATAATATATACCAAGCGCAGCAGCACTGCTTATGAGCATTTTTCCTATGAAATATCTTAGCCGTGAATTAAAACAGCCTGAATTTTTTCAAGTTTGCAGGTAAGCTTAGGGGGAAAGGGTGCCATGTTTTAAAGAATACACACACTTTACCGTTAGTGCCACTCTTTAAGCAGTGAAACTTTTTAAATTCAAAAGGGAAAGTACTAGAAAAAGTTTGGTCTGCTTTGGCAGTTAGAAAAGCTGTGCTCTACATACATCATGTTCATGTTCTGCTAACCCAGAGGTGTCAAACTCAAGGCCCAGGGGCCGGATCCGACCCATGGGGTGCTTAGATCTGGCCCGCGAAGCCGCCCTGGAAACAGCAAAGGACTGGCCCATGGTGCCTCTGCCAGCGAAAACGGAGCTCAGGAGCCTGTTTTCTCTGGCAGAGTTCTCGGGCTGCCACAGGCACCACCGACACAAGTGACATCGATCTGGCCATGCCCACCCTGGTCACGGCCACTCTGCCCCTCCAAGGTCAGACACAACCCTGATGCAACCCTCAATGAAATCAAGTTTGACACCCCTGTGCTAACTATAGCATGAACATGCACAGCTAAGGTTTTTAGAGAAAATTTTACAACACAGTTTTTTTTTCTCATTCTAGTCAATCAGTATATAGGCAGTATATCAGTGGTGGGTTCCTACCGGTGCGGTCCAGTGCGCTGTTCCAGTAGGGACCCGCCGATTGTGCAATTTGCGCATGACAGCTCTGGTGCCGTCTTTGCCAGTCCGTCGCGCGGCACCATCTTTTTTTCTGAATTTTGGGAATTTTTTTGCTTCCTGCCCATGCGCAGAAGCAAAATTTCATGAAGGGATGTGCACGCGCGATTTCCATGATTTTTTGCTTCCTGCGCATGCATGGAAGCAAAATCCTGCGAGGGGACATGCGCGCATAGCGAACGTGCACACGCATGAAACATGATGATGTGCACGCAGTGCACCGGTAGCCAAGTAAGAGGAACCCGCCCCTGCAATATATATGCATCTACCGGTATAATTGTTCCAATTTTAAAGTAAACTTTTTTGCTTTTTACCCAACGTGTCTTGTATTCAGATAGTCACTGATGATAATGGTGATGAGCTGATCGTGATGACAGACGTGCCCAGCTGCTACTGTGCCAAATTGCACAAGGGGACACACGCGTGATTGGAGAGTGTGCACGCACACAAAACATCACAATGTGGACCAGTGGTGAAGGTAAGTGGAACCCACCCCTGCTATCATCTCTCTATCTCTCTAGCTCTAGCTCTCTATCTCTATCTCTATCTCTATCTCTATAGCTATAGCTATAGTTATAGCTATAGCTATCTATCTATATTTATCTATCTATCTATCTATCTATCTATCTATCTATCTATCTATCTATCTATCTATCTATCTATCTATCTATAGTGTCTATCATCATTTAAATATATAATTTAAATTTACTATAGTATAAATATTTATGTCTATCATTATTTAAGTATATCATTTTAATATACTAAAGTATAAAGTTTTATTCACACATGCACACACTTTTGTCTGCTGCACTCAAGTTCCAGACTATCCAGTCACTGGGTCCTGTTCTCCATGACCTTCTTGGCTTAGGCTGAAGGCCAGATGAGGGTACTTGGCTTCTACAGAAGAACATTCAGGTATCGCACAAGCTTCGTATACAGAAAAGACTAGTATTTTTCTGACCTGTTTTTAGTCTCATGCTTTTTGGACATGTTTTGGAAGGGGCAGTAAATCTGTGTTTTAAAAACCAGGATGAGCACATTTTTGCCCCAAAGTTAAACAAAAAGTACACTGGATTCTGCCAGCTATATGTGAACCAGCTGATTCTGTTTTGGGCCATTTCTGCTGACAGCAGCATTGCCCACCTTTTTGTTGTTATTACTCTGACCAGGAGGGAGGGATCCATTTTGTCTACTCTGGTCTATAGGATACTTCACGGTGTTGTTGGCACTACTCACTGCCATGACTCTCATGTGTACCATTGGGGAGATTTGGAAGCTGATGTTCTGCTATTTTCTCTGTCTAGCTGAGTATCAAATCACATGCACAAATGAGGGACATGGGTACCCCCTGGCTTCTTTCAAAGCCTCCACCATTCCTGTGACATCTAATTTGGGCTATTTTTGAACAACAAAGGAGAATATTTATAGTTCAGGGTTGAAAGGAGGGGTTCTTGGTGCTCTCTGAGCTTGCTTGTTTTCTTGCAGACGTTTCATTCCCCTAACTAGGTAACATCATCAGTGCTAGTAAGGAGTGCTGCTTGCTGTCACTTTATATTCTGGTGTCTTGCCTTCTGAATAAGCTTGGACTTCACAAAGACTGACAGGCGCATGTTCAGAAGTAGCCTGGCTTGTCATTTGAGCAACCTAGAAAGAAGTTACAGCCTCTTTCCCAGAGACTGCTTACAGTGACCAGGACTGTTTCTTTGCACATTACAAAGAATGAGTCTGGTTGCTTTTCCAGCTGGCTGGTGATGATATGGGAAGGGAAATGACAATGGCAGAATTCATGATTTTTACATGTTACATACCTTGATCTGTAAGTTCCATAGCTTTATTTTGATTTGCTTTCAGCTGCATCTGGCATTTCCATTTCAGTACTCTGAATAGAGAAATTTCCTGAATAAATTCAGCTTTTCTATTTATTTCATCTACAGCAGGGGTGTCAAACCCGTGGCCCGTTGGCCGGATGCATTACGCGCTGGCCACGCCCACCCCCATTTTAGCAAAGGGGAAAAAGTCATGATATGTCATGACAATGTGATGACATTCCTGATTTACAAAAAGATAATTTAGAACACTGTTGAGATTATTATACCCCTTAATGTCTTATTGTGAGTAGATATCTATCTATCTATCTATCTATCTATCTATCTATCTATCTATCTATCTATCTATCTATCTATCTATCTATCTATCTATCTATCTATCTATCTATCTATCTATCTATCTCTCTATATCTATCTATCTATCTATCATCCAGGGGTGGGTTCCTCCCGGTTTGGACTGGATCACGCGAACCGGTAGCAACCCACTGGTGACGTCACTGTCAGTGCCGGTCAGTGCGCACTGCCATCTTTTTTCAGGGGGGGGGGTTGCGAATGTATCCCCTTCTGCTGCTTAAAAAAGCGCCCACCCACCCCTTCGGGTTAATACTGACCTTTATTTCTTCACCCGAAGCACAGCTGATCAGCTCCTCAGCTGTGTTTCGGGCTGATTCCTGCTTCTGAGCATGCGCGGAAGCCAAATTGCACAAGGGGACACACGCGTGATTGGAGAGTGCGCACGCACGCGAAACATCACAATGTGAAGCGGTGGTGAAGGTAAGTGGAACCCACCCCTGCTATCATATCTCTATCTCTCTAGCTCTAGCTCTAGCTCTATAGCTCTAGTTATAGCTCTAGTTATAGCTATAGCTATATATCTATATCTATCTATCTATCTATCTATCTATCTATCTAGCTATCTATCTATAGTGTCTATCATCATTTAAGTATATAATTTAAATTTACTATTGTATAAATATTTATGTCTATCATTATTTAAGTATATCATTTTAATATACTAAAGTATAAAGTTTTATTCACACACACACAAATATATATACTGTATATATAATTTTTTTAGAAAAGAAAGATAAAATATTAATACAAACTAATATAAAAAAAGAAAAAGAAAAGAAAATCAAAGAGAAAACTAAAATTGCAAGAAAGAAAAAATAAAAGAAAGAAAAAAGATACAAAAAAGTAGCTTCTGACCTTCTTTACAGCAGTTATCAGCACTGTATAATTATAAATTTACATCATACTCTATGGTTACAACATAGCTCTCTTTTTTTGTATAATTTATCTGTCTAATCATCAGAATCATAAATCACATGTTCACTTTTTTCTTTTTATGCAAAAAATCCATAAGGGATTTCCAGTCAGCAATAAATATACATATCAAAGAAGTCAATTTAGCCAACTTAGCAAATTCTACCATCTTTACCAACCATTCCTCTATTGTGGGAAATGCTGAATCTTTCCATCTATATGCATACAATAATTTTACTGCAGTTATCATGTACAAACAAAATTACATAACATTTTTCCAACTGTCTGTCCATTAATCCCAAAAGGAAAACCTCTGGTCTCGGTTCTATCTTAATTTTGAATCTCCTGAATCAGACTATGCATTTGAATCCAGAATTTTCTAGTTTGTTTATGCATCCAGCAAACAAGATAAAATGTCCCTTCTTCATAAATTTTAAGGTTCTAGACCAGGCCTGTCAACTGATGGCCCGCGGGCTGGATGCGTCACGCCCACCCCAGCAAAAAGCAAAAAAAAGTTGTGATACGTCACGATACGTTATGTGATGCGATCGAGTTTGACACCCGTGTTCTAGACCATTCTAGATATTCTAGACAATTTATCTTGCAACATATACCGATGATACATCATTTATAAAATAATTCTTTAATATTATAATCTAATGTAAATTTCTATACTGTCAGCCATATATTTTCCCATTGTTCCGTCTCTATATTATAAACAAAAAAATTAGACCATTTTATGATACAATTTTTCCCTTGCTCTCTTTCTGTTTCAAATTTCACTAGAAGTTTATACTTAACAATTACATATTCCTAATTTATACATGATTCTATTTCAAATTGTCTTACAATTTTCAAAACCATAAATTATTTTGTCTACTTTAAATCTTTCTAATAATTGTAAATAAGAAAACCACTGACAATTATATCCCTCTGCTACCAGTTCTTCTATTGATTTGATTGATTGATTGATTCTCCTTGACAAAATTCTAGCATCTAGATAACATTCTAGCATTCTAGCATTCTAGATAACTAAGTTATCCATTTGTGTTTTGCCTATTATTTCTCTTCTATGTAATGTTTCTTGTTCACAAAGGTGTTTTTGAGCACAATTTGAGTTTCTTTGTATTCCATAGGCTCAATCTAGCATGTCTAACATGAGGATTTTTTAAAATCCACATTAATCTTGACTTTATGGTTCCACAAATATCCATGTCTCCCAAATCTCAGGTCATTTCCTTCTAACTCCAAAAGCCATTCATTTTTCAGTAGCAACCATTGTTTCATTCTAATCAAACAGCAAGCTATAAAATTCTCAAATCAGGTAAATACAGTCCTCCTGTTTTGTTTGCATCTTGCAACACCTTTTATTTAATTCATTTTTTTAACTCTCTGCCATACAAGTTTAGATATATCCTTCTGCCAATGTTTAAATGGTGCATCGGTTGTCAAAACAGGTATTGTCTGAAACAAAAACATCATTCTAGGCAAGATATTCATTTTTATCGCAGAAATTCTCCCCAGCAGCGACAGTTGTAATTTCTCCCCTCTCAAAATATATTTTTTAAAATTCATTCCATGTCTTAAGATAGTTATTTTGAAATAACACACAATTTATGTTTGTCATGGGGATACTCAGATATTTTACCTTCTTCTCAATCTTAAAACTCATTTTATTTATTTAATTCTGTTTGGTTTTCTAATTTTACATTTTTGTTAAAATCATCTTATTTTTATTAGTTTTGAATCCTGCTAATTCACCCTACTATTTTAATTTATCCGTTATTATTTCAATTCCATTTAAATGATCTTTCAGAACTAATACTACATAATGGATCTTCAAATGCCCTTGTTTATACATTTATTTTTAAATCTTTACTCTCACAATCTTCTCATCTTGTTATACAGTATATCTCTATTCAGTATTTCAAGAATCAAACTAAACAAGAGAGGAGACAGTGGGCATTCCATCATGTTCTTTTTGTAATTCCCTGGTTTTGTTAGATCACCATTCATAATAATCACGAAATACTTTTTCTATGGCCACATTGGCCATTAATATAATATCTCCCTCTTGTAATTTCAATATTTTTTTCTTTTTCTTTTTGCTATATGCTAGTTACTTTCCCTGTTTATTTGCAAACTCTTTTCTTTTGCTTTACATAATTCACATTGATTTCTATTTCTCTTACTATTAACATAGATAATTGTTTTTCTAAAGGCTTAATTTGTCAAGAAATACTTATCTTTTCTGGAAATTTCTTTAATTCTTCTTGTTGTCTCTTTATTTCATCCAAAATAGCTTCTCTTGTTTTAAGTTCACAATTATATTGTATAAAATAGACTCCAATAAAAGCTTTAATTGCATCTCCAACCATTCTTAAATCAGTGCCTTTACCTAACTTATTTGCAAAAAAGCCTTTTAACTTCTTTTTACAATCCTCCATTCTTGCTCCTTTCTGTAGCAACATTTCATTTAGCTTTAGATGAATTCTTTATTTGTAAAATTATATTCAAACTAATCTTAGATAATAGATTACCTGTAGTAGAGATCCATGAAATCCAGTTACATGATGAAACAAAAGCAAAATAAAAAAGAAACAACATTATATGTAATTCTGTCGGTTACTTATCTCATCTGTCATCCTACTGACACAGTGTTTCTTAAAGTGTGGTCCTACGATCTATCAAGACCTTCTCAGATGTCCTCCAAAATCAAAATTATTTACCTGCATATGATAAAAAAATAATACAATATCAAATATCTCATCAATCATGAGGAGAAGTAGTAGCAGCAGTGAATGCATAAATATCAATAGAAAGGAAGCATGATGTAGTGCGTACTTGTATTTGCATGCTTTTGAATTGCTAGGTGGCAGGAGCTAGGGCAAGTAACAGGAGCTCACCTCAGTGCGCAGAGCTTGGGTCTCGATCCTGGGCTGTCAGTTCTCCAGTTGACAAGCTCGGCATCTTTAATCCCTGAATGTCTATGGAAATTTTCAGTCATCCAGGTCATGGTTGTCTCAAAGGTGTTTTTTCAAGAGGCAACTTGACTTTCTTGTTTTTCTTTGAAGATGTTTTGCTTCTCATCCAAGAAGCTTCTTCAGCTCTGACTAGATGGTGGGAAATGGAAGGATTTATATTCCTTGCAGACAGCTGATATACGTATAAATCTTCCATTCCCCACCATCCAGTCAGAGCTGAAGAAGTTTCTTGGATGAGAAGCAAAATGTCTTCAAAGAAAAACAAGGAAGTCCAGTTACTTCTTGAAAAAGCACTTTTGGGACTTTATCCCCTAAGCCAGTGGTTCTCAACCTTCCTAATGCCGTGACCCGTGCTCTGCCCCCACGCCCCCACTACGCCCCGCCACACCGCCACACACGCCGCCGTGACCCCCGCCCCGCCACTGCCATTTGGGTTATTTTACCCTCTGTGCATGCGCAAAGTGTTCTGCGCATGCGCAGAGGGTAAAAGAACCCAAATGGCGGCATCCTGGCAAAGTCTCCTGACCCCTGTGAAAGGGTCGTTCAACCCCCCAAAGGGGTTGCGACCCCCAGGTTGAGAACCGCTGCCCTAAGCCATCAAAACCCCACATTTTCCATGACAAGAAGTGGTGTACAATTCCAGTTCTCACTATAGTTATGCTATTGTTGGCAAGGCAAATTAACTCATTGAGTTTATATCATAATTCATTCTTTTTTATGAATTCCTGCATGGATAGTTTTAGGATTTTTAATTATGTTGACTAGTAATAATATGAAAGGTTTCCTTTCATGGTACAGATGCTAGAGGGTGCTTCATTACAAAATATATCAGGTGTGGTTTTGTTATTTGAAATTTCCCTTAAACACTATTTGTATTCTCTGCACACCACCAAAGAACAATTATAAAACACCCAGCTATGTCTAGAGACAAGTAATGCACATATACATTTTTTATGAGAACACTTCTGACAAATTTGTATACATATCTACTGGATTTCAGAAGGTCCAAAGCTGAGCCAAGGTGAAACTGTACTGTAGTATGATATATACTTATGATATCAAATATATCTTAATTTACCTAAGAATGCTTTGTCTTTCTACTTCACCCGTGAACATCTATGGAGATTCTCAGTTATCCAAGTTATGGTTGTCCCAAAGGTGCTTTTTTCAAGAGGCAACTGGACTTTTCTTTGAAGACATTTTGCTTTTCATCCAAAAAACTTCTTCAGCTTTGACTGGATGGTGGGGAATGGAAGGATTTATATTCCTTGCAGACAGCTAGTCGTTTGCATTCTTTTAGAGACTCATTGAGGCCATTTGGAGGTTTATCTGTGTCCTCAGGGCCACCTGAGTAGTGCAAATGGGTGTGGAGCCTTCTTGGCACTGCTGAAAGGACTGTGTTGTAGACTGGAGATAGATGATGTTGTATCCCTCCCCCTCTATTGAGAGAGGGCCGTTCAGTTTTGACACAGTTGACCTCTTTGACTCCTCTTTCAAACCAGTGATCCTCTCTGTCCAAAATGTGGACCTTGCTGTCTTCAAAAGAGTGGCATTTGTCTGTTAAATGCAGATAGATTGCTGAATCTTGTCCTGATGGGTTTGTTCTCCTAAGTTGTGCCATGTGTTTATGAAGTGGTTGTTTTGTTTCCCCAATGTACAGATCTGTACATGTCTCACTGCATTGTACTGCATATACCATGTTGCTCAGTTTGTCTGGGTGTTTTATCCTTGGGATGGGCAAGCTTATGCCTTAGTGTATTCTTGGGTTTAAAGTGTGCACGTATGTTGTATTGGCTGAAGATCCTCCTGAGCTTTTCAGATATTCCTGCAATGTATGAAATGACAGCATTGCTTTGTTTATTGTTTTCTTCTTTGTCTGTTATGGAGGAGCTCCTGCTGGGTCTTTTTTGGGATTTGATGAGGGCCCTAAAAATCTTGCTATGTTCCTGAGCTTGAGGTGCTGAATGTACTAAGAGCTCCATTTCCTGGCTATATTGCTAAATGTTTCTTGCTCCTATGTATATTTAATCTGGATGTTTTTAGTGTTGAGCTGTGGTGACACAGTGGTTAGAATGCATTATTGCAAGCTAATTCTACCAACTGCCAGCAGTTGCACCCTGATCAGCTCAAGGTTGACTCAGCCTTCCATCCTTCCGAGGTCAGTAAAATGAGGACCCAGATTGTTGGGAGCAATATGCTGACTCTGTAAACTGCTTACAGAAGGCTGTAAAAACTATGAAGCAGTATATAAGTCTAATTGCTATTGCTATTTAAAATGGTTTTAGTATTTTTAATTGTATTATATATATTTTTAACTGTTAAGCCACCCAGAGTAATTCACCGGTAGCTATATTGAATGAAGGAATGAAGGAAGGAATGAAGGAAGGAATGAATGATAAAGGGGAACATGGACAATGAGAAGGCCACAATCCACATGTACACCTACATTCATTTCATAATACACTCAGCTTAAATAAGATCTTGGGTTTCAGAACCTGCTTAGACGTCAGGCAAGCTGCTTCCTCTCCTTACTGAAAACAATCATTAGATATTTACAGAACTGAAGATCAAATGAAAGCTCACCTCAGTTGGAAGGCTGTTTCTTTGTTCAGTGCTTATCTCTAATATTAAAGAATTAGCCAGCAAAAGACGTTATAAGGTCTGTTTTTAAAGGTTCAGTAAAAGGATAGCCTTATGACTATGGACATAGAAAACTATGAAGAAACTTGCAGCTCCATAAAATCCATCCCATTATATTTGCATAAACTTGAGTTGCCAAAAGCCACTTTAATGCCTGAAGTATTTATAATACAATATAAAAGCTATTTAATTGGGGGTAAGGTGAAGTAATTCCCATATAAATATTTACATAGTTATAGCTGATTTGTTTCCCCATATTTCAAACATTATATGTTGGTAGCTTTTGAAATTTCAGCCTTCTATAGCCATCTAATTTCCCAGAGTATTTGTGTTCTACTTTCTAGATTTCTCTCAACAACTGAGCTGTATATTGAGACAGAATGATGGAACTGTTCTGATTTCTTGAACTTTTTATGAGTGTAACCATGGTACAATATAAGATGATGATTCCCAGAAAGGCTTGCAATTTGCTGTAGTGCAGACATACAATGTCTTAGGAATGTTTCTAACGGTGTGATCGTAAAAGTATAAATATTACCATGCTAGAGAATCTCCACAGGCTCAGAATCTGTGGGTGGAAATAAAAATGTGCAACATTTTGTTAGTAAGCTTTGGCATTTATCAGGCTCTGCTCAGCCCAAACCTATTTTTACTTAAGTTAATGTAAAAACATGTAAATGCATTTATGGAAGATGTGTTTCCTTAATTAAAAAGTCAGTAATGGCTGGTTGAGAATATTGAAGGGGAAAATTAATACAAGATGTACAAACCAACTCCACAAGAAAGCTTTCAAGGATTTTACTTACTGACCCTACTCCTTGGCTTTAAATTTAATTTTCTTTTTCTTTTAATATTTACAGCTTTGAAAAACACCAACTGTGTTATTTGGCACTTTATAAACAAACAGATCTTTGGCTACAAGGGAGAATCCAGTTTAGCTAGCTCAGGAACCGACATAAAAAGATCAAAATGCTGTGCTATCTCTATAGATATTGAGATGGAAAATTGAGGATAATATTTTACAAGTGCATTTAATAAGGAATCATTATTTTTTTTAAAAAAAACACCTTAGCTTGCTGCCAAAAAGCACTGTTTTGAAATTTTATCTTTCTGATGGAAATTCATAGTACAAAAACAGGAGTTCAAAAATATGGACAATAAAAAGAAAGTTCTATATAGGGGATATATAACAGAAAGTTCTCTAGTAGGCTTTTTTTAAAAAAATGAGTACACATTTGCATGATAGGGAACTGTCTTTATGCTAAATCAGTGGAGAACATTTTCTTGCATTTCTAAAAGATAATGAGAACACTAACTATTTACTACCAGTAACATTGTCATGACACTTTTAGAATAGCAGCAGATGAAATTCCAATGGAAAGTCCAGTATAATACCTTTCTATTGTATCTTCATCACCACTATCACTGCTACTACCATCACAGATCAATCCATTGCAGAAGGAGGCTTTTAAATTGTGTTGAGACCATGAAAGTCATTTCAAGTTAACAATGAAATGAGCTACAGTATATCATCTGCCCAACATTCCTTGTAGGTGTTTTTGGGGATATTGCCCACAAAATTCTCTTTTCATGTAAAGCACTCAAAAAATGTATGCTGACTTGCTTTGCACAAGAAAAAAGGTCCATTTTTTGTTTTTTTTAAATAATTTTTTTAAAAATAGGCATTTGCTAATATCTACCAGTGATCATGTTACTCTGTTATTCTATGTCACGTTTATGGCTTAAGCCAGCAAAAAAATAAAAATAAAAATCACTTACAGCACAGTGGTGAAATCCAAATTTTTTTACTACCAGTTCTGTGGGCATGGCTTGGTGGGCGTGGTGTGGCTTGGTGGGCGTGGCTTGGTGGGTGTGGCAGGGGAAGGATACTGCAAAATCTCCATTCCCACCCACTCCAGGGGAAGGATATTGCAAAATCCCCATTCCCTCCCCACTCCTGGGGGAATGATACTGCAAAATCTCCATTCCCACCCCACTCCAGGGGAAGGATATTGCAAAATCCTCATTCCCTCCCCACTCCTGGGGGAATGATACTGCAAAATCTCCATTCCCACCCCACTACAGGGGAAGGATACGGCAAAATTCCCATTCCCTCCCCACTCCTGGGGGAAGGATACTGCAAAATCTCCATTCCCACCCCACTCCAGGGGAAGGATATTGCAAAATCCCCATTCCCTCCCCACTCCTGGGGGAATGATACTGCAAAATCTCCATTCCCACCCCACTCCAGGGGAAGGATACGGCAAAATTCCCATTCCCTCCCCACTCCTTGGGGAATGATACTGCAAAATCTCCATTCCCTCCCCACTCCTGGGGGAATGATACTGCAAAATCTCCATTCCCACCCCACTCCAGGGGAAGGATGCGGCAAAATTCCCATTCCCTCCCCACTCCTGGGGGAAGGATACTGCAAAATCTCCATTCCCACCCCACTCCAGGGGAAGGATACGGCAAAATTCCCATTCCCTCCCCACTCCTGGGGGAATGATACTGCAAAATCTCCATTCACTCCCCACTCCTGGGGGAAGGAAATTGTAAAATCTCCATTCCCACCCCACTCTGGGGCCAGCCAGAGGTGGTATTTGCCGGTTCTCCGAACTACTCGAAATTTCCGCTACCGGTTCTCCAGAACCTGTCAGAACCTGCTGGATTTCACCCCTGCAGGGAAGAAGCCAACTCATGAGGTCAGATGCAGTCCAGAATCACTGAAACCAATAAATCATTTAAGTCTAGTAGTCAAGAGCAGGAAGGCAAAGGTTTCTGCATTTTGTGAAAAGGGCAGGCTAAAAAACAAAGAGAGAAAAATCCATTGATTCTGACACTATTCAAAGTTACTTACAAAATCATTTGTAATGTGTATCCCTGGCTGGCATTGCTTTTAATAATTACTACACAACCTGTGCACCATTGGGTCATCGTTTCAGAGATATTTCCTTACCTAAACAGGAAAACAGAATGATCACAAATGGGCAAAAACCAGTAAGAGCAGGAGAAACTTCCAACTTCCTGTCAGCTTCCCCATTGAGTTTCCTTGTGGGAATGAACATCAGAAACATTCTTCCCCTTCTTCCCCTGTCCCCCTCACCTCTCTCCCCTTTCCTTTCCTTTCCTTTCCTTCCTTCCCTCCCTCTACCCTCCCTTCCCTTTCTTTCCCTTTCTTTTCCTATAGACAGATAATTGGCTACTGCTGGGGGTGGAGCAAGGGAGTGTGGGAGTGGCAAAAGTGATGCAAGCACAGAGAGATTGATGGAGAGGAACTACTTCTCCATTCACTTTCTCCCTTCAAGTTTCCCCACAAGATTTTACTAGTGGGAAGGAGGCAAGGAGCATTGGCAATCATATTAGTTCCTTCTGGGTTCTCGGTCGACTTTTGAGAAGCTATCAGAGAATGTTGAAAATAAGAATTACTGTATGTGACTGTAGCTGACCACAGCAGTGCCACGGTGCTGAAAAACAGCAGTTCCATGGGGCTGAAGTGGCAAAACATTTCTCAAATTTCATTCCTTCAGGAGTAAGAGGCCCTAGAATTATATATGTTTTAGCCCATTTGAGGTACATTTGTTGACAAGGTTTTGCATTTTAATGTACTGTTTCGTCCAACTGAAGGCTACAAAGCATCGAATAGACACAAGACTTTTAGTAGTACATAGATAAAATTGCAGCTGGATCTCTAGTTCTGCAGTGTTTCTTATTCAGGGGGACATTCAATCTCATAGTCTGCATTGTCAAATGACTTTTCTCTCACTGACCTAAGGGAAATCTCCAGGTTTTCCCTCAACTCCCACTATAATTTTAACTTCTCAATCACTGCACTTTTTAACAGAATAACAGAGTTGGAAAAGACCTTGGAGGTCTTCTAGTCCAACCCCCTGCTTAGGCAGGAAACCCTACACTACTTCAGACAATGATTGTCCAATCTCTTCTTTAAAACTTCAAGTGTTGGAGCATTCACAACTTCTGGAGACAAGTCGTTCCACTGATTAATTGTTCTAACTGTCAGAAAATTTTTCCTTGGTTCTAGGTTCCTTCTCTCTTTGATTAGTTTCCATCCATTTCTTCTTGTCCTGCCCTCAGGTGCTTAAGAGAATAGCTTGACTCCCTCTTCTTTGAGGCAGCTCCTGAGATATTGGAACACTGCTCTCATGTCACCCCTAATCCTTCTTTTCATTAAACTAGACATACCCAGTTCCTGCAACCGTTCTTCATATGTTTTAGCCTCCAGTCCCCTAATCATCTTTGTTGCTCTTCTCTGCATTCTTTCTAGAGTATCAATATCTTTTTTTTTGTTGTTGTTGTTGTATTGTGGCGACCAAAACGGAATGCAGTATTCCAAGTGTGGCCTTACCAAGGCATTATAAAGTGGTATTAATACTTCACATTATCTTGATTTTATCCCTCTGTTAATGCAGCCTAGAACTGTGTTGGCTTATTTGGCAGCTGCTGCACACTTTAAATCTCATCTTCCAGAAGATTCAAGGCTGGAGGTTTTCCTTGGGTTGATCCCAAAATTCCATCTCTCCATCAAATGAAGTCCCCACAAAACAGGTATGACATAGACTCACACTTTCCTTTTCTTACTGTTTTAGGGAGTGGTAAAACACTCCTGTAAGTTTGGTTTTGATGGGATCCTTGTATGTTTTTATTGCATGTTTTTATTGTATCTGTGTACTGAAAATGGAAAAAAAACATATAAGCTTTGTCGTGCCAAGGCTCGACATATGCACCTTGGTGGGAGGGAGAGACACTGAGACCGGGGATGGATGGTTGCCAACACAACGAACTGTTCTCAGCAGTTAAAAGCCTGACGCCGGTGATTAACGGTTATTAAAGAAAGAGTTTCCATGTATGAACCTGAGGAAAACCTAACATGCTCCCATGGGAGTGAGATGAGGTTTTTTTTTAATGGATTTGTATTATATGGTGGATTTTTAAAATTTTGTAAGGTGCCCTGAGTCACCTACCTGTGAACTGGGCAGCTATATAAATTTGCTAAATAAATAAATAAAATATAGGAACTGAATGGAATAAATTGGCCTAGCTTGTTCTTTCCAAATGATTTTGAAAAACTTTCTCCCAGCAAGGAGAATACTTGACTTCCTTTTGAAAGAGTGGATGTGTACTTTTTTACTTCTTCTTTTTTTTAGCTAACGGGTTCCGTGGCCTGGAAACATTTGAAAACTGCTGCTTTGGGGCATAGTTAGCCAAGATTCACCTTTTCAAATATTTACTATAGAGGAGCATTTCATTTTCAAGAAGGCTAATGTTCATCTCACTTCTCAGTTTAAGGGGTTACCTGTCTCTTCCCTGTTCTGAGAGAAAGTTCTATGCAGAGCTCAGGAACATTTGAGTTCTGTTGCCATTTTAGTTTATTATTCTGGTATCCATGAGGGGAGCAAGTATAGAAGGGGATGGAGATAGTAGCTTGCAATTCTGTCTCTGATGGCACTAACCTAGATCTCCTCCATAACTTCCACTGTACTATTAGAAATATAGTGATTAAAATATGAAGAAAAGCCATTGGATTGATTTAGTGTTCCTGAAGATAGCTGGGCTCACCTAATGTCCATTATCTGTCACTGCTATTGCCACTTAAAACTCTACAGAAAATAAAGTTTAGAGTTATTTACTAATTGCTAAATTCAGTGGAATGGCTTGCCTCCAGAACTTGTGGATGCTGCATCACTGGAGGTTTTTAAGAGATTGGGCAGCCATTGGTCTGAAATGGTATAGGGTTCCATCTTGAGCAAGGGGTTGGACTAGAAGACCTCCAAGGTCCCTTCCAATTCTGTTATTCTGTTAGTTTTGTTTATAGTATGATTTTCAGATATGCACGATGCTCCCTGAAGTCTGTATGAAATTATACCCCAAGTATTGCACGAATCAGTGGGCCTTTTTATGTAACATATCTGTAGAATTAGAAAGCAATTTCCAACATTTCAAATGAGACATATATGTCATATGCAGAAGAAAAGAGTAATCTCCATATGTGTGTAGAGGGGGGAAATCCCACTATAATAAGGGAATTTACAATATTATGTAGAATTAAAAGAATATGATACAATAACAAAATATTCTGCCCAGATATCTAGAAGATGCTTATCCTGAGCTCTCTTTTTTAATAGTAAGGTTTATGTATGATTCATGCAAGAGGATATCATGTGAATATTCCAAATATGAATACACTTTGCTAACAACCAGTTGCTAACAACCAGATGATTGCAAAGGATAGAAATCTTTTCATTCCCCAGCTTTCAGTCTTGGATGAGAAGTCAAATGTCTCGGCGAAAAAAACAAAGAAAGTCTAGTTGCCTTTTGAAAAAGCACCTTTGGGTACTTCAGACTAACTTTTTCTGAAGTTATGCAGCTGCCTCCATATATGAGCACTACACACCTACATATCATCAGCTCTTCACATACAGTTTTTCATCCAATTATACATAGATCAGTGGTGGGTTCCTGCTGGAGCTGTCCGGTGCGTAGCTCTGGTAGGGAGTGGCCAATTGTGCAATTTGTGTGCGACCGCTCCGGAGCCCTTTCCGCCGGTCTGTCGTGCGCATCGCCATCTTTTTCTGAGACTTTTTGGGCAATTTTGCTTCCGTGCATGCACAGAAGCAAAATCGTGTGCCTGAAACATGGAGATGCGCACGCAGCACACCGGCATGGGCAAGTGAGCAACCCGCCCCTGACATAGATGTATAAATTTTTGGCCATACCAAAGCTTCTGGGTACAGACATCCAAGAACAAGGAATGTCTAATCTGAGCCAGCAGGATGCCCCTAGTTGAATGGGGCCAATGACAAAGAGCATGTCTTGAAAACCCCATGATATAATTCATATGTTAATATGTTCATTAAAAAAAGAAGGAAAACAAAACAGCCTGTTAGCTGGAGCAAAGAAGAATAACAGTCATCTGCAATCCACAGAACACTATTTGGCAGCTTTCAAAGACTATTTACTTATTCTTCTAAAATATTAATCACCTGCTTTTTAGAATAAACCATTTCCAAGGTGACTTCCAGCAAGCACCATGAAATATAAATAAAACTCCAAAACAATAAAACTGTAATACTAAAATTAAAAATAAATAAGATGTAGCTGTAACACTGAAAAGCACATCCAGCACAATCAGAACATTTAGATCTAATAAATAATTACAGCTAAAATCTTATTATAAATTGAACAACTTTTTTTTTTAAAAAAGCCTTTCTTTGAGAAGGCAGTGGTCTTTAAAATAGCCAGTGAGGAGCCTGATGCATCATTATTATTACACTCTGCAAATGTATCATTGCAAAAATACTCACTTCCAGGATCCACCAGCCAAAATGCACTACAATGATTAGATATTAAGATGCTGATCGCAAACTGTGGGCAGGTTCCTTATGGCAGGGGTCTCCAACCTTGGCAACTTTAAGACTTGTGGACTTCAACTCCCAGAATTCCTCAGCCAGCAAAGCAAAGCAAAGCTGGCTGAGGAACTCTGGGAGTTGAAGTCCACAAGTCTTAAAGTTGCCAAGGTTGGAGACCCCTGCCTTATGGAACTTAGTCCCCAATCATTTAAATCAGGGGTGTCAAACTGGCAGCCCGTGGGCCGGATGTGTCACGTGCAGGCCACGCCCACCCCAACTCCGCAAAGGGAAAATGTCATAATACGTCATGTGACAGTAACGTGACGCCGTGAGTTTGACACCCGTGATTTAAATTTTTGAAGGGTAAACCCAAAATATTAACCTGGCTCAAAAATGTGAAATTTCTGAAATATCATTGAAAAGTTTGTTTAGGGCTATTATATCCAGGTTGCATCTGTAGAAAGCAGCATATTAAGTGGGTCTTTTTTTTGTTGCCCTCTAGTGGCCATCCAGATTTTTTCAGCCCAATATGATAGCTCTACCCACAAAGGGCCACAAAAGAGGTAGGAAGATCAAGAAACAGGAATCCTAGGATTTTAACAAATACTCTTTACTTGGAGTGGGGCAAAATAACAGAATCTTGAATGCCTATCACTTTTTCTCTTATACGAAATAAAATCAAGATGGGATTATTTTGAGTGTCTTTTCTTTCCTTTCCTTTTTTGTGGGACTGAGCAAACTTTCCTGAAAGTCTCTCCTTAACAGTTACTCATTTTTTTTCTCCATTCCCAAGGTTGATATTACATCCTTCGTACTATCCCATGGCACATGTGCATGAATTAATTGAGGTAAAATCATTTTTCCTGATTTGGGAAGTCATTCTTAACTGCTAAAAAAAACAAAAATAAAAATAAAAACCATGGTTTCCTATACTGCCCTAGTCCTGGGGAAAATTAGAAACAATCGCTCAATAAACTTTATTATAGGCATTGACCAATTCATAAAAGAAGAAAGGAGACCAGCTCTCTAAGTTAGCAATTTTTTAAAAAACCATATAAAACTAAATAATTATAAAACTGCTGCAGTCAAAGTACAATGTGTTTACAAATAGTGAAGCAAAATTCAGCCACATTCGGAGATATAGAATCACACTTGTCAGATAATTGTAGCTGTTAATAGAATGAATATGGACAGCCTCAAAACTTCCTGAATAGAGCAGGAATTATTAACTCTAACTGAACTTCTTTGTAATAAGGGCAATATATACAGAGCACAATGTTTGAATAACTCCTTCACTATAGAAGCAAACTCTTTGTTCAAACAGAATATTGTGAAATTTTTGAAGGCATTAAATCTTGCCAGAATTAAGTCTCTTTAGAATTTGGAACTGCTATTTGGCTTAAATGTCTAGCTGGCTTGAAAAAAAGGGTATCAATTATGCAGTAACACATCTTTGGGTAGGGCAGTCAAATCTAATTGGTCTTCCAAATTATTGGCACACCATTTAAGGATTAGTAGTATGTACTCATGTCCCATTATCAGAACTACATTGGTGGGAAAAACCATAACATTTCAGTTTCTCATGCAGTGCCCTGCTCTACGATGAAGCAAAACCCTCAATTAAAATTGTAGGCAGGGGGCAAGCCTGCCGGGGGAAAGGGGAGAATGTAACTTTTTTACTTGGGGGGGGGATGAATTACCATACATGATTTTCAATTTTGGCCATGCTGGTGTCATGGCAGAAAACCATGTTAAGAACACGCCATGGAACCTCTTGAAAATTCTTCCTTAAAAATTCAGGCTGTACCTTCTTTAAAGGGGTGAATAAAAAGTATGGTCCCAAATGGATTTTGAATAGATGTTGTGTTCAGAGTCTGGCTCTATAAATATAAAAATATAAATATAAAAATATTTGTAATGCAGCAAACATGAATAATGGATCCCTAAACAATAGAGAGATTGCAAAACTATCACTGATTTTTCTGCATTTTGAGTAACATACTCTACTAAATTCACTGGATTTACGGTAACATGGAACACTACTGTAGGAAGTTAGCACCCACCCTTCTCCTAGAAAAATGAAAAATCCTAGGAAATATTAAAAGGCAGAATATATTCTATAGAATATCCCTGGAAACATGCTTTTAAGCAGACAAAAGACTCCTCTTAGAAACCCCCACCCTTTGCCAATGGGCCATTAAGGATTGGGCCCAGCTCACACATTCCTCTCACCGAGCCTGGAAGTCTTCTGCATAACAGAACCACAATAGGATTTGCCCAAGGCCCTTTCATTCAGCCAAAGCTGGGACAGACAAAAGCCTATAGAGTTGCCACTGCATGGCCTTCTGGGAGCCTGACCACCAATCAGTTGCATTATATACACAAGGAACAGGAAACTAAGAGGTGAGACCCAACAGAGAGTATAAAACAAGGAACTCAGCATCTCTTCTTCGCTTTTCTCTTCACCCACATCTGGAAGCATGTGATCTACCTTTTCTGTACAGGGGCTCATGTCATGTGCTCCTGTCCACCATATTAAAACCTTCTTTCCAAGCAACTTCCATGAATCCAGTGTCTTTTTCCCCACTTGGAAATGAACCCAGAAGGATATTCCTTACAACACTACCATAGACATTGAAGATTTTAATGCATTCATAATCCATAACCGGATGCATATTCAGTTGCCAGACATGCATTTTACAAGTACTTAACAAACCATTTTTGTGCAATTAATTTTGAGCACTTCTATGCTACAATATATGCCTAAGGCACGCAAGACTTGCTTAAGGCCATTTGGCATCCGAAATAGTACCACAGCATGATCTGCATATAGGAGGCCTGGAATATGTATATCCTTCAATTTCAAGGATTATGAGCTGGATTACTCATCTTGTCCAACAGAAAACTGATATAAACATTAAACAATAGTGGCATCTATATGCATCTCTGACTAAACTGTCTGCCAATAATCATATTCTTGATTTAATGGTCCTGAAGACTGCACCTAATGTTTTAACTAGAACTCTCCTAGTGTTTATATGTAAGTAGAAGCTGGCATCTACTGTATCTCTTCTTAAATTTACACCATGATTTAAATTAAGGAATACATTTTAAAAAGAAACTGAAATCAGTAAAAGCCACATGTAGTGTTGATCCTGGCTTAAAAGTATACTTTTTGACCATGTGATGTAAAATAAGTGTATGGGTTAAAATCAAACAGCCAGCTAAACTATCAAGCCTCTTCAGCCAAAATGGTCCCTGATTCATCCTACTCTAGGAATTGATTATATAAATGCCTAGCATACAATGTCCTCATTGTGCTAAAAAGGTTAATAGGCTGATAATTAGCAGGCAAATCCTAGTTTCCATTTTTGATATAGAGAAGAACTATCAAAGCTAAATCTGAACATGGAGTCAAAGCAGGTGGTCCACCAGTTAAAAGTATGCTGAAGAATTTCTGCAGTGATGTATTCGTTTCCCTGGGGTATTAAGGCTTGAGATGTTTAATTAAATCTACTGTTTCTGAGCCTGTTAGGGATGTTCAGTGTGGGAACACCCTCCCATTGAGTTCCAAGTCAGCTCAGCTGGTTCTTCCTGAATGACTTAATATGACTGAATAGGTCCTCATATGCTAATGCTAATAAAAAGATGGAGAACAAGAAGGACTGTTATTTGGATGGGGAAATGGTGCCAAACAACAGACAAAATTACTATGATTTCCTGAAAGCCTACTTCTTCTTGACTCAACTCAATGCTTTTACTGCTGCTTCACAGAAACAATAAATCCTGGGACAGGATATGAAACTGGATCGTGTTTATTTTTTTCTAATTTTTTTTCTAAATTCCTTCCTAGCCTTCTGTAACAGTTGTGATCAAACCAAACTTAGGTGATTGGGGTTAACCTTCTGCTGTACAGGGATAATACTGACTGGAGAACTGTTGTAATTTGACAGACCAGTACCCCCGTCCCCCACCTACACTTCAAGTAAGGCAGATCAAATTTAAGAGGGAGCCTCCAATGGGTTTTAGAACCCAGGTTATTTCTGAGATGCTGTCCACTTCATGAAAATTAACCCTCTATCTGTATTTGTAAACCTTGTGGCCAGTTTTAAACCAAGGGCAGTATAATTCAGTCTAAAATCAACTCTGATTTTAGAGTTGATTTTAGAGAGGAGCTGAGATAGCGCAGTGGTTAAAAGCAGCATTGCGACCTTCAGCTGATTGCTAGTTCAGCAGTACAGCTGTTCAAATCTCACTAGGCTCAAGGTTGACTCAGCCTTCCATCCTTCCGAGGTGGGTAAAATGAGGACCCAGATTGTTGGGGGCAATATGCTGAACTCTGTAAACCGCTTAGAGAGAGCTGTAAAGCACTATGAAGCGGTATATAAGTCTAAGTGCTATTGCTATTGCTAACTCTAAACTTTCATTAGAGAAGTTAGCTTCCCTTTGCACAGTGCCTTCACTTAAATGGGATTAAATCTCATCCATGCCTAACAATGATTGGAAATTTCCTTGGAATAAACTGAACAATTCTGCACTAAACGGAGGCTTCTGGCATCAAACAGTTCTTGTCCAAAACTTAGCCAGAAGTGAAAATAGGTTACTGTTATCATGTAATTGCTTCGCATGGTTCATTGCATGATAAGAGTGAGAGAGTCTTCTCATATGTTTTACCATAGCTTTTTACAATGGTAGGTTATTGTTATTATGTCCTCAATTTCCACCCCAATATCATATGATTTTGGCAAATGCTGGTATGCTGGTAGTGATGCAAAAACATTTCAAAGTTGAAATAAACAGAAGCAAACTGCATATTTCCAAATAAATAAGCTCAAATATCTGATCTACAATTTGGACTGACAGAATACTCAACTTTGGAAAGTACCCTTTTGGCAAGAGCTACCATGTCTTGGCTGTAAATTTCCAGACTGTGCTGCAAATTTCCAGGCAACCACTAGATGGTATCAAAGAATGTTATGCATATTTCTGCTGCCATCTAATGGTTGTCTTGTTTTATACAGATAGAGTAGTCCTTACTTTGTCTGAGACAAATGACTTCTTCATCCTGTCACTCAAAATTTCACAACAGGCTACTGTAAGCTAATTTGTTAGCAAGTATACTGATATTATGGTAATTAGTTGGCTAGGTAAGAATAGGTTTCTTTAAAAATGAAATGTCTCATTGTTGAACAGCTTTTGATTCTTCCAACGAGCTATCTCTTTAGGTTATGCTGAAGTGGAGTGGGAGATAGCAATGAAAAGGAATAAGAAAAGTTTATCTTGTCTTTATTGCATCAATAATGTTATCAATAACATTAATAATGTTCTTAAAAAGAAATGAGTGTACTGAACAGTATATATACACACATACACACAAAGAAGCTTTTTTTCTTTTTGAGAGTAAGGTTATTAGATTCATAAGAATTAGAGTAAGGTTACCTAGATTCATATTCCCTAAGACATTTGGAAATCTCATAGCATTTTAAACTGCTCATTTTTTACTACTTTTTCAACTCTTATGTTTCCACCAACTGGGCATACCATACAGACATGTGATAATTTTTACAGATGTAAGGGGGTCTTTGCAGAGGTGGGATCCTACCTCTGATTGCCGGTGCGGTTAATTGCTGACTTCGCGGCAGAGCCGAAGACGCTGCTCGAGCCTGCTCCCGTTCGCGGAGCGGGAGCCTTTCCCGGGCGCTTTCCCCGCCCGCATGGATGCCGCCAATGGCGTTCTTTTGCCCTCCGTGCATGGCCCCATGCGCAGAGGGCAAAAGAACGCAATTGGCGGCATCCATGCAGGCGCGGAAAGCGCCCGGGAAAGGCTCCCGCTCCGCGAACGGGAGCAGGCTCGAGCAGAGTCTTCGGCTCTGCCGCGAAGTCAGCAATTAACCGCACCGGCAATCAGAGGTAGGATCCCACCTCTGGGTCCTTGGAACTCTCTGAGCTTGCTTATTTTCTTGCAGACGTTTCATTACCCAAACTAGGTAACATCATCAGTGCACTGATGATGTTACCTAGTTTGGGTAATGAAATGTCTGGAAGAAAACAAGCAAGCTCAGAGAGCACCAAGGACCTCTCATGGCAATCCTGAGCTACAAATGTTCTCCTTTATTTTACAGAAGTTCCAGTGAATCATTTTGGCAGGTGCGTTATGTCACTGTTTATAATCAGTTTGTGTGATCTTGCATGAGTTGAGTAGATGTTTTCTGTTTCTTCTACTTCTTTCTGCACTTGGAATCATTTGATAATTTTTTTTCTGTTCTGGCCATGTTTGCATTAGTTTGGCTGTTGAGCAGCCAAAATCAAGCCCTCAGTTTCTTTTTTTTAATCTTCCAGTTGTAAGCCATTGCCAATTTTACCTTAATACATTTTACCCTCAATCTTTTGTAGATATTGACCGTGTAATGCTTTTCCTTGCCAGCATTCTGCTCTTGTTTTTATTATGATATTCATGTTTTGTTTCCTGTACATTCAATAAGTTCCAATTTTGAACTTGCAACAATGCTTGTTCTTGGCTTTCTTTCACATAATCAATCAATGCATGCTTTTATTCTTTGACAGTTGTTTGATTTAAAGTAAATCTCTTCCTCCATTTCTGTGTGGAAGGTATAATTTATCAATATAACGATGGAGATACACTGCATAGTGAACAGTCATTAATTTTCTTGTTTTTCAGTCCAAACTCTCCAGTTCACATTCTGTATCATATCAAAAGTATGGCCCAAGTATCGAGTGCTTTGATAGGGTATCCACCATTTAATCTTGCCTTTACCACATTATTATTATTATTATTATTATTATTATTATTATTATTATTATTATTATTATTATTATTATTATTATTATTATTATTGTTGTTGTTGTTGTTGTTGTTGTTGTTGTTGTTGTTGTTGTTATTTATTCACAAAAAATGTAATACACAGCAAACGAGATTTATATGCTGGATTTCTATCACTATATCACAAGTCGAACACTTCCCAAGCGTCTAGGACTGTGTGATGTATTTTCGTATGATGCGCGCAGATCCAAGTACGGTGGCCTTTTGCAACTGACAGATCGTGATTTTGTCAATGTTTATTGTTTTCAAATGCCGGTTAAGGTCTTTTGGCACAGCACCCAGTGTGCCAATTACCACTGGGACCACCTGTACTGGTTTATGCCAGAGTCGTTGTAATTCGATTTTGAGGTCCTGATATCGGTTAAGTTTTTCTTGTTGTTTTTCATCAATTCGACTGTCACCTGGTATGGCGACATCAATGATCCACACTTTTTTATTTTCCACAATCGTGAGGTCTGGCGTATTATGTTCCAAAACCTTGTCAGTCTGAATTCGAAAGTCCCAAAGTATTTTGGCGTGTTTGTTTTCAACTACTTTCTCAGGTTTATGATCCCACCAGTTCTTTACCACTGGTAGGTGGTAGTTGTGGCACAGGTTCCAATGAAGCATCTGGGCCACGTAGTTGTGCCTCTGTTTGTAGTCCGTCTGTGCGATTTTCTTGCAGCCGCTGAGGATATGATCAATTGTTTCATCAGCTTCCTTGCAAAGTCTGCATTTTGGGTCATTAGCTGATTTTTCAATCTTGGCTTTGATTGCATTTGTTCTAATTGCTTGCTCCTGGGCTGCAAGAATCAAGCCTTCTGTCTCCTTCTTCAGTGTTCCATTAGTGAGCCATAACCAGATCTTCTCCTTATCAACCTTTCCTTCAATCTTGTTGAGGAATTGCCCATGCAAGGCTTTATTGCACCAACTGTCGGCTCTAGTTTGCATTGCAGTTTTCCTATACTGATGCTTGGTCTGCTGCACTTTCAGAAGCTTCCGGTTGTTTACTTCAATCAATGCAGGTTCTTTACTTTCTTTGATGTATTCTGCCAATGCATGTTTTTCTTCTTCTACTGTTTGTTTTACTTGTAAAAGTCCTCTGCCACCAGTTTTTCTGGGCAGATATAGTCTGTCGACATCACTACGAGGATGAAGTGAATGGTGAATGGTCATGAGTTTTCTTGTTTTTCTGTCCAAATTGTCCAGTTCAGCCTGTGTCCAGTTTATTATGCCAGCAGTATATCTTATAACAGGTATAGCCCAGTTGTTTATGGCCTTGATGGTGTTGCCTCCATTGAGCTTGCTTTTGAGAATTTTTCTGACTCTTTGTGTGTATTCTTTAGTGACCACATTCTTCACATGATCATGTTTGATATTATCCAGTTGTAGTATGCCCAGGTATTTATAGGCCTCTGGCTGATGACATTTTATGGCTTGACCATTAGACATGTTTATGCCCACACTTTCAGTGATTTTGCCCTTCTTCAATGCTACTGTGGCACATTTGTCCAAACCAAACTCCATGCTGATATCATTGCTAAAGATTCGGACAGTGTTGGTCAGAGACTGAATTTCAGTTTCAGTTTTTCCATACAACTTCAGATCATCCATGTACAACAGGTGTGAAATTTTATTAGATTTTTTTGGATGTTTGATAGCCAAGGTTTGTTTTTTGTAAGATTGTTGACAGCGGGATCATGGCAATGATAAAAAGTAATGGTGACAATGAGTCTCCCTGGAAAATTCCTCTTTTGATGTTGACAAATCCATAATTTTCATTTCCCACAAACAGTTCAGTTTTCCAGTGCTTCATCATGTTTTCAATAAAACTGCCAACATTTTTACAAATCCCAATGGTGTCTAGGCACTTGATGATCCAACTGTGTGGGAGTGAATCAAAAGCTTTTTTATAGTCAATCCATGTTGCGTGAAGATTAGTTTTTCGGCTTTTGCAATTCTCCAGAATCATTTTATCAATCAAAAGCTGATCTTTTGTGCCCCTGCTTTTTCGTTTGTTGCCTTTCTGTTCATCTGGTAAGATGTCATTCTCTTCAAGATAATCTTGAATTCTGTCAGCCATAATGCCAGTCAATAGTTTAAACATAGTGGGTAGACAAGTTATTGGCCTATAATTTCCTGGTGCTGCTCCTTTTGCTGGGTCTTTTTGTATCAGATATGTTCTCCCAGTTGTCAACCATTCACTGATACTTCCTTTTTGCAGCATCTCATTGAATTTTTGGGCCATTTTTTCATGCAGACTGGTCAGATGTTTGAGCCAAAATCCATGCAGTTGATCACTGCCAGGTGATGTCCAGTTCTTTACTTTCCTCACACGTTTGCTGATCATTTCAGTTGTTATTTGCATCTGTTCCATTTTCTTGTGTGAGAATTTTTCTTCAAACTCTTTTATCCACCCAGCATTTTTGTTATAGTCCTTCTCATTTTCCCAGAGCTCTTTCCAAAATGCAGTTGTTTCAGTTTTCTCAGGCTTTTCAACTACTATGTCTGTTGATTGATTCAAGGTCTGGTAGAACCGCCTTTGGTCTAATTGAAACAGTTGGTTTTGTTTGTACTGGGTGATTCTGGCTTCATATCTTTCGATTTTTCTGGCTGTTGCTGTAATTTGTTCTTTCACAATTTCCAGAACTTCTTCGATTTTTCTGGTATTCAGCCAGTACCTTCTGATCAGGTATTTTTTGATCTTCTCATTCTTCAGTTTTTTCTCTTTCATACTCTTCAAGTTGCTTGCATCTGATCGTAAACTTTTTATTTTCAACTCCAACCTGATCTTCCATTTTGGTTTTCCAGTTGATTTTCTAGGAGGCTGCAGGAGCCCTAGCTCTTCTGTTACTATTACTGCTGTACTATAAGCAAACTGATTTATTTGTTCAATGGATGCTATTTGGACCGTAGCAAGTACAGTGTTCACATCCTTCATCAGCGGTGCAAGTCGTTTTTTGGGCACAGTTTTCAAAGTTGGAAGCCGTCTTCTTACTGCATTTAATGCAGTATGGGCTGTGAGTTTATCCTTCAGTTCTTGTTGCCTTGTTGTCAATGTTCCTGGTGTTGCAACAAAGACATCAAGTTGTGGCTCCTTTTCATTTTCTTGAAAAATTTCCATATTTTCTTCTGGTTTAGTTTGTTCAATGACTCCTAATGTTACTGAAACGTCAGCCACTGTCTGTACAGTAGCCTGATGTTCATTTGCTTCGCAACTTTTTTGAATTTCTTCAAGTTCAACCTCACTGTATACTTTATTTCTGATTATGAATCTTCTTTGATCAGCCAGTCGAAGTTCAGTTATCTTTGAGTCAGGGTATACTTGTTTCCACAGTTGGTACAATTATTATAATTATAATTATAATTATAATTATAATTATAATTATAATTATAATTATAATTATTATTATTATTATTATTATTATTATTATTATTATTATTATTATTATTATTATTATTATTATTATTATTATTATTATTATTATTATTATTATTATTATGTGGATGAGACTAGGCATACCATCAAATGAAACTGTCTTATGTAATTATAATTTCAGAAAATGAACCCTACACATAAAAACATTTTTACTTTGAAATAAAATATACAAAACTGATTTTGCTACAGTGCAATCACCTATATGCTTAATGACTTATTCTGAGGTAAGTGGCTAAAGGGCTACTGATTTATTGACATTTAATTATGGTTAACAATTTGAATTATAAGACTGAAAAAGAAAAAAAATTCTGAGTTTCCTTTTACAAGAACATAATCTCTTTTCCTTTATTCTTTCCTTTAACAACTACAGTACCTGAAATACATCATTATGTGAATAAGGTTTATGGTCTGGTCCATCTACCCTCTCCTGCCCGTGAGCGCTTTCTCTCCAGCTTTACTCACTCACTGGATGCAGGAAAGACGCTGGGGTTGTCGTCGCCATCTTGGCAACTGCCAGAAACACCGCTCCGAGATCCGAGACCTGGGATGTCCGATGCCGCCAAGCCTAACATGACAGCTCTGGGTGGGGCTTGGATTTCTACCCTACTCAAGGCAGGACTGAATGCGACCTGGATTTCTGCCTTTTTCGAACTGGGGCAGCTCGGAACGACATCTTCGGGTACAGCTGAGACTCAGACTGTGTTGAAGTCTGGGCCATTTAGAACAGCGGAGAACAGGGGGGACTGGAAAGGAGACTGGGAAAACCTTTTTCTCTGCCAGATTGGTTTACGTGAGTCCCTGTTGTTGAGCAGCCCAGTGGAAACTATTCGGGGGAGGGAGCTTTGGATACATCAAATAGGGTTGCGTAGAGAGAAGCTCCATTGGTCTTTATTCTGGTATTCCCCCCGACTCTGGGACTCTGGCAAGAAAAACTTAAACCCTGATTGGAACTGTAACATCGAAACAAGGATTGGAGCTGCGCAATCATAGAACTGTGGATGTTAATATTCACAACTAATTAACTCTGCACTTTTACCCCGGAAGTACTGTAAATGTGATTGACGGATGGGTTATGGATGAGTATGACTGTGTGACTATACAATTAGATGAGTGATAGGGATATATATGTGTCCAGTGATCACTGAGAATGGTATGGATGACCTGCAGGAAGGGAGGGGGACCAGCGGGGGGGAGGGGGTCTCTGGTGAGGGTGAGAGCCGGAACATCTTGGTCATAATGGGAAGAGGCAGATATAGCGGGAGCAGAGGGGAGGGCCGCTCTCGGGGAATAAGACCTCACTGTATACAAGCGATCCCTTGTTCCGGCCCCTCTGATCCGGTTCCATCTTGCTCAACCCGGATACCTGGCAACCAGGGTTCTCAGGGCCCTGGGCTCAGGATGCTGCTGCTTAACGCCAGGTCAATTATCAACAAAGCCCCCCTGATACGTGATCTAATCACAGAGGAGGGGGCCGACTTGGTGTGTGTTACCGAGACCTGGCTAGGGCAGGAGGGGGGAGTAGCCATCTCCGAGATATGCCCAGCTGGTTTCTCGGTGCAGCATCGTTCTCGACCCCAGGGAAGGGGGGGAGGAGTGGCAATTATAACGCGTGGAAATCTGCATCCTCGTAGGATCCCTGCCCCGGAGATTGTTGGGTGTGAGACGCTCCTTCTGAAGTTGGACTTAGGGGTTCAGGTGGGCCTTTTCTTGACGTACCTGCCTCCCAGCTGTGTAAGTAAGGCCCTGCCTGAACTGCTTGAGGCAGTAGCCGGCTTGGCGGTTGAGTTCCCTAGGCTTATGGTGCTGGGGGACTTCAACCTGCCATCTGCTGGCGAAGCCTCTGGGGCAGCTCAGGAGTTCATGGATTCCATGACAACCATGGACCTGACCCAAGTAATCCAGGGTCCGACTCATGAGGGTGGTCACACGCTTGACCTAGTGTTTCTCTCGGGGCAGTGGAGAGATGATCTGAAGATAAGGGATATAGTCATCACCCCACTGTCATGGTCAGATCATTTACTACTGAGGCTGGATTTCACAACCCCATTCCTCCCCCGCAGGGAGGCAGGACCGACTAGGTGGTTCTGCCCCAGGCGCCTAATGGAGCCGGAAGGATTCCAGAGGGAACTTGGGGAAATACCTGAAACCCTGGTACACAATTCGGCTGACGCCCTGGTGGCTGCTTGGAACATCGCAGCATCAGGGGCTCTCGACCGAATTGCGCCTAAGCGACCTCTCCGTGGCAGTGGATCCCGGAAAGCTCCCTGGTTTACCGAGGAGCTCCGGGAGATGAAACGCCAGAAGAGACGTCTGGAGCGCCGCTGGAGGGCCAAAAAGACCGAGTCTGACCAAACACTATTAAGAATTTACATCAGATCTTATTTAGTGGCGATAAGGGCGGCAAGACGATCTTATCTTTCCGCTCTTATTGCGTCCGCAGATTCTCGTCCAGCCGCTTTGTTTAGGGTGACTCGCTCCCTCCTTGCAAAAGGGGGGAGCGAGGAACACTTACAAGGCAGAGCTGAGGAATTCGCTGAGTTTCTGTCGGATAAAGTCGCTCAGATTCGGTCAAATTTGGACTCCGGCAGGGCAGAGTCCATAGAGTTGACAGGGGCGAGTCTTAGTCCACCATTATGGGAAGAGTTTGGGCCTGTTTCTCCCGAGGATGTGGACAGGGCTATGGGAGCGATGGGTACCTCCACCTGTTTATTGGACCCGTGCCCCTCCTGGCTGGTCTCGGCCAGCAGGGAGGTGGCACACGGCTGGATCCAGGCGGTGATCACCGCTTCTTTGCGGGAGGGATCCGTACCGCAGTCATTAAAAGCTGCGGTGGTGCGACCCCTCCTGAAGAAGCCTTCCCTGGATCCAGCCGATTTGAAGAACTACCGTCCAGTCTCCAACTTACCTTTTTTAGGGAAAGTTGTGGAGAAGGTGGTGGTGACCCAGCTTCTGCAGCTCCTGGATGAAACAGATCATCTAGATCCTTATCAGTCGGGTTTCAGGCGCGGCTACAGTACAGAAACTGCCTTGGTCGCTCTGATGGATGATCTCTGGCGGGCCCGGGATGGGGGTAACTCCTCCATCCTGGTGCTACTTGACCTCTCAGCGGCTTTTGATACCATCGACCATGGTATCCTTCTGCATCGGCTCGGCGAGTTGGGAGTGGGAGGCACCGTTTTGCGGTGGTTCTCCTCTTATCTCGCCGATCGGATGCAGTCGGTGTTGGCAGGAGGGCAGAGATCGTCCCCTAGGCCCCTATCATGTGAGGTGCCCCAGGGGTCGGTTCTCTCGCCCATCCTGTTTAACATCTACATGAAACCGTTGGGTGAGATCATTCGCAGACATGGGGTGTGTTTCCATCAGTACGCTGACGACACCCAGCTGTACATCACCACCCCGTCTGACTTCAGGGAGGCAGTTGATGTAATGTGCCGATGCCTGGACGACATTAAGATCTGGATGGGGAGGAACAGACTCAGACTTAATCCTGACAAGACCGAGTGGCTGTGGATAATGCCTCCTAAGGACCATGATAACTGTCCCTCCTTGGTCTTCGAGGGGGCGAAACTGACTCCCTCAGACCAGGTCCGCAACTTGGGGGTCCTCCTAGATCCACAGCTAAAATTAGACCATCATCTTTCTGCTGTGGCTAGGGGGGCCTTTGCACAGGTTCGCCTGGTGCACCAGCTGTGGCCATATCTGGAGAAGGAGGCTTTACTCACAGTCACTCATGCCCTTGTCACCTCGCATTTGGACTACTGCAATGCGCTCTACATGGGGCTACCCTTGAAGAGTATCCGGAGACTTCAGTTGGTGCAAAATGCGGCTGCGCGTGCTGTGGTGGGTGTGCTTAGGTACACCCACGTGACACCAATACTCCGCCAGCTGCATTGGTTGCCCATCGGTCTCCGGGTCCAATTCAAGGTGTTGATCACCATCTTTAAAGCCCTACATGGCTTAGGACCAGGATATCTCCGGGACCGCATTCTGCCTCATACTTCCCTCCGACCGGTTAGGGCCCACAGAGTTGGCCTCCTCCGGGTCCCATCGGCCAATCAATGCCGGCTGGCGGGCCCCAGGGAGAGGGCCTTCTCTGTGGCTGGCCCCGTGCTCTGGAACCAGCTCCCCCCCAGAGACCCGAATTATCCCCACTCTGCTGGCCTTCCGAAAGGCGGTTAAGACATGGCTCTTCCTGCAGGTGGGGGGGACAGCTTAACCCACTCGAGCTTACCCCCCAAGTATGTATGTTGCTGAATGGATGTTGTTGCTTTTATACTGTTTTTTAAATTTTGTATTGTTTTTTAATTTTATGAAATTTTGCTTATTCTTGTATTTCTCTTTGTTGTACGCCGCCCTGAGTCCTTCGGGAGTTGGGCGGCATATAAGAATAACAAAATAAATAAATAATAAATAAATCTTATTCATAATCCATAAACATTTTCCCCACCTTTCCAAGACTGCCATTTCCTTAGCCTTAAGTTTATTGGCAACTGTCTCTTAGAATCAGAAAGTTGATTCTTATCAATAATTTTTCTATATTTTTCCAATTTTAAAAAAAGTATGCATTATTTTTTATGTTTTAGAGGTGCTGAATTTATTTTCTCCTGAGAAAGATCTAGTTGCTTAATTCTTTCTAAGTGCAGAAATTAATATTTTTTTTATCTTGGACATCTGAATATATGAATTGCTAGAAGCTGATGATAAGCAATTCTGGTTCACTTTTTCTCAATGTTGTTTTCTCTGGCTTTCATACATAAAGCTGTTCTATTTTGCTTCTATATTTATCTGCATTATACACATTTTCTGAAGTTTTTAAAAATCACATTGAAATTATATGTATGTGTGGAGAGAGAGAGAGAGAGAGAGAGAGAGAGAGAGAGAGAGAGAGAGAGAGAGAGAGAGAGAGAGAGAGAACAACTCACAACTTTTCTTTAATTAAACATTAAAGCTCAACAATAAATGCAAATAGTGAGATACACAATGGATTCTAAAATGTCTTGGAGATTACAGTTTTTCAATATCTCATTAGTTATTTATGAAATCATGGCATTTATTATATCACTATTAAAGGAAAAAGCAAAAAATTACGATTACACTTTAAAATAGTTAACACAGTATAAATCACTGACTAAAATTACGGGCTATAATAAATTAGATCAAGATTAGAAATCTAGTTTCCAATGAAATTAACATTGAAATAGAGTGGTTTCCAGTTAGAATTGAATTCTACATCAGATTTACCTTTTAGACCACAAATTATTCTGAATATTAAAAGATATTCCCATTATTTAACCATTCTTCCAAGGAAGGAATCAAATTTTCCCATAAAAAAGTAGAATATTCTTGAAGCGATTAACACATATAAAGCTAGTTCCCTTTACTGTAAAGAATTGTGTGGTTTACTAAATTTCAGTAAAAATATTGCTGGTTGTAGTAGGAATTCAACCTTTAAAATTTATTTTTAATATGAATCATTTTATAAAAATTATGTTTTTGCATTTATGCATTGTCACCAAATATGAAAGACTGATTCAACCTCCTCATTGCATTTACAACATTTTTATAAGATTAATTGTTCATTTCAATGATCAAGACTGGAGTAATATATTTCCATAGAACATCTTTTGCCAATTTTCTCTGATACAGTATTAGACGTAAATGTAATGTTCTTCATAACTTTCATTCATTGGGTTTGCACTTCATAAAAGTCATGAAATTACACGCAGACAATTGCATGACTTTTATGAAGTGCTAAAACAAATTAGTAACTAAATTACAGCATTAGTCTAAAAATGTTAATCAGATCATTTGCTATTGGAATTCATAAGATGAAATTCCTTAAGTATCCCTAGCCAAAGATAGGGTTTAGTGCATCATTACTGGTAAGCTAGGTTTGTTAAAAGAATTAAGTAAGTAACCACTGAAAGTAGTATCAGTCACAGAAGATGATTACATCTTATTCACTGCTGATGTTACCTAGTTTGGTAATGAAATGTCTGCAAGAAAACAACCAAGCTGAGAGAGCAGCAAAGATCCCGCAGGTGATCACATGACAAAACAAAGAACATCAATAATTCAAGAATAGCATCAGTTTATGAACTAATTTGCATAGTTCAATAGATAATATACGGGTGTCCTAGGAAGCAAAGGAAAGAAGGAGTAAGGAACAATAGGAGGGGCAGAAAAGAAATAAACAGCTGTGGGGAGAAATATCCATCTGGTTCAGTTCCAAGCTGGGAGAAAGACACTGGAAACTTGGGAGGCTGACTGGAAAGATGGTTTAATGATAAAGCAGAAGCACATGGGTTCTGGGCAGCTGACAACATGGAGTTGAGAGGGGGTTATTTATACCTTCTCTTGGGCTTTGCACTCGAACTTCCTGTTCCTGTGCAAGAACGTATTCTATTGGCTGTTGTCAGACTCCCATGGTGCCATGTACAAATCCTAGGAGTTTGTCTGAGCTAAGTTTGGTTGAAGTTTGGCTGGTACATTGAAGGGGCTTGTTTGGCAATTCTTATTGTGGCTGAGGGCTAACCCTACCTTTGTTGACATCTTGCTGCAGGAAATTTGCTTATGAATAGAGCTATCTATCTCTTTATCTCTTAAGTGCTGACATCTGCTGTGGGCTATTAAGAAAAGTGGGGGTTGCTTTCCAAGAGCATGTTTCTCCATTTCTCATTTAATATTTCTCAAAATATTTCATTCTTCTAGGAGAGGGGTGGGTGCTAACTTTCTACACCGCTAAATAAGCAGGAATGTGGCCATGCTAAAAGAGACCAAGAGCAAAGCAAAGGATACACTTATCTAAGTACGTAGAAACCTAGAATAGGAGAATTTTTTTTAAAAAAAGAGTACAATGGAGATTGAAGTAGAAAGCACTCATATTCTGCCTGGAGATATTCTTATTGGCTAATTTCTTTTAGAAAAACCAATTCTTCTCTTCACACAGAGCTAAGATAAGGCACTTGTGATATTCTGAGTCATGCTGAAATCCATGGTACTTATAAAAAAGAACTGCAGAGAGATTTTGTTTGCATGGTTTGCTCTTTTTCTATTACATGTATGTGCATAGTTTTTTCTGGTAGCGTCAAACAATTTGAGCTATTGACAGCAATACAGCCCAGTTTGCTAACATTATCCAGTATAGCCTATGCAGAATACAAAAGTCTTATACTGCATACCTTCCCAGAGTTTTCTAGATACGCTTATGCTCCAATCTTAACATTTATCAGTAAGAAAATAGAAATAACTTGCCAAAACATTTTTCTTAAAAAACAAGAGAGCAAGAGAGAGAGAGAGAGAGAGAGAGAGAGAGAGAGAGAGAGAGAGAGAGAGAGGAGGGAGGGAGGGAGGGAGGGAGGGAGGGAGGGAGGGAGGGAGGTTAAAAGAGAAAAGTCTTTCCTAAACAAACATTGTGTTACATTGATACAATAAAATTACAGCACTACTGTTTTAGCTAGCAAGTGTAGCATTACATAGCTATCAATATATCAAAACAAATCATAAGATGAGTTTTTTTAAAAAACAGTAATAGAAGTGTTTTGATACAGAACATGGTTTCTTTTGTCTTTTTAAAAAGGCAATTTAAAAGCTCTTCTCTGCTATTATGCTATACACTTAGTTAACACTTAATTGACCTTATTATAAAATGACTATCACTTTTTCTCATGCTAATCATATGACATTTATAAATGTCAACACCTTATCAGGTCTAAGCAGCCTGGATTTGGTGTCTCTTGTATAACCACCTTTTTCATGTTTCTCTTAGTACATGGAAAAGGAAAAAAAATATTCATTTAAAAACCATTTTTCAGATTGAGTTCTGAATGTTGTGAGCTCCTTATTAATAAACCAAATAATGAATAAAGCAAGAAACAATAATTGAAATTTTTTGTAACAGATAAAATAAAACATTTTAATGTGCTATATTGGATATTAAAATCTTATCCCTTTCAAATCTTATCCCTTTTATTAACAATTCTACAACTTTGAAATTTAGGTCTTCAAGTACTTCTGATGCTATTTTAAAATTTAATTTGCACATCTTTTTTTTAATCTAAGGCATTTATTTAAAATTATAAGGACACCATTCATGAATTACTTCATTATTTCCATTCTTAAACCTTGCAATTTCAGAGTGTTTTTTTAAAAGAAATAATCATTAAAATATGCTGTAGATTCAAACACGGTATAAACAGCTGAAGCATTTATTGTCTGAGGAGAGGAAAAGTTCAGATAGTTTTAGAAAAAGTGCTAAAAACAAATTACTAGTTTAAAGTACGATGTTTCAGAATGAGCAAACAATATAATACTTTTAAACTTTACTTCATGGTCAGACCTCATACTCTTTACTTCAGAGAAAACTCCTGTGGCTTTCAACATTAGTTTTGCCAAGATAATGAATACATAATATCCTGGAAATATCATTTGATCAGTTCACAGCGGTATAGGGATATTAAGGCTGCAACCCATATGTTTTTGGGAGAAAGTCTTATGGAATTCAGTAGAATTTGCTTCTAAAAAGTATTTAGCAATCTGACTCGTAGATTTTCTGATTTTTATATATTACTATTTCAGCAGTAAACGAACCAGCAGTTTAGAAATACAGTGCAGACAAGCACTTGGTTCAGTAGGCTTGAAGGCCTTAGAAAAGATACTCAGATGCCAGGATGCCATAGAAGATCTGCATAAGATCAGACAACGACATTCCCTGTGACATTTTATAGAAATGGAAGTTGGATTTTGAAGAAGCAAGACAGAAAGACTATTTATTCACCCCATTCCTAAGAGGTCGGTAAGGGGCGTGCATAAGCGCACAATCGTGCCAACCGTTCCTGTCCTAATGTACCCATATATTCATACCTCTTTTACTCTTATTCATGCTTGTACTATTACATATATATTATATCATGTTTTACTGTTTATACTTTGCTTATAATCATATATGCTTGACAAATAAACAAATACAAAAATACAAAAAATTATTCTTTTGAATGTTGGTGTTGGAGAATATCATAGATAGCCAAGAGAACAAACCAATAGATCATGGAACAAATCAGCCCAGTATTCTCATTTGAAGCACAAATGATCAGGTTTAATTTATCATACTTTGGACACATTGTGTGAAAACTTGGCTCTCTGATGAAGTCTACAATACTGGGAAAGATAAAAAGGAAAAGAAGAAGAGAACTAACAGTGAGATATATGGGCTTAATTACATTAGCAATGGACACACCATTAGAGGACTTGAAGGTTGGGGCCTATGCTCCTGGAGAAAAATCTATCTGGTCACTAAGAGTTGACACTGACATGAGGCAGGGGTGGGTTCCACTTACCTTCACCACCGGTTTGCATCGCAACGTTTCACGCGATGCGAACCATCTCCTCGTGCGATTTGGCTTCCGCGCATGCTCAGAAGCAGGAATTAGCCCAAAACACAGCTGAGGAGCTCATCAGCTGTGCTTCGGGCAAAGAAATAAAGGACAGATTTCACCCGCAGGTGGGTGGGAGGGTCCTTTTTCAAGCTGCGGAAGGGGAAATTTTTTATTTATTTATTTATTTATTTATTTATTTATTTATTTATTTATTTATTTATTTATTTATTTATTTATTTATTTATTTATTTATTTATTGAGATTTATATACCGCCTCACAGTGCAAGCACTCTCTAAGTGGTTTACACCATTAAGCAATGTATATTTATATTGCCCCCAACAATCTGGGTCCTCATTTTACCTACCTCGGAAGGATGGAAGTCTGAGTCAACCTTGAGCTGGTGAGATTTGAACTGCTGACCTGCAGATCACAGTCAGCTAAAGTGGCCTGCAGTACTACACTCTAACGCTGCGCCACCTCGGCTCCTCACCTGGCTCAAAAATCCCAAAAAAAGATGACGGCGTGCACGGAACGGCACCGACAGTGATGTCACCAGCGGGTCGCTACTGGTTTGGACGATCCGGTCCGAACTGGGAGGAACTCACCCCTGACATGAGGGTACTTAATCGGTCATCAGTATATTACAATTACATCCCTCAATTATGAGTCTAATATATTGAAGCACTTGAGAACTGATTATGCATTCCAACATAAACTTGGTTTATTGCGTTTTTGTTTTAATTTATGTAACTCCTATTGAGATACAGAGGCTGATCCCGAGTTTGATCTTTAGGGATGAACAGCCAAAATCAACTTCACTTGTATCATCTAAAGACAGCATGCAAGCAAATACTGTACAATAATCACTTAATAACTTAACATAGCAATAGAAAGTTATTGAATTCAGTATGTTTGGAGAGTCTTGCTTGGAGCTAGCAGTTCATCCTCTTTCACACACAATTGACTAAGCAGTGCCTTAAAGGCAAAGTATGTTTTAAAAGCACAGTGCATAGTTAAACAAGCCAAGTTTCTGATCACCCCTGACCAAATGCACAAATCTTATCTAGCTGTCCTTATTCTACTTTCTTCCAGGCTTTCTCTTCTTTGACCTATCTATCCACTGCTCCTCCTCTCAGCTCTCCAAGCCTTTAACACAATGTTTCTCAACTTTGTAAACTTTAAGAGCTGTGGATTTCAGTTCCCAGAATTCTCCAGTCAGCATGCCTCTTCCCTCTCCCTTCAATTCTCCCTCTATTTATGTTAGCAACTCTGACATATTGTACTTCTGTCTCCTTTCATTTAGTCCTTTGCATCCAGATTCTGGGCACCTGTTAAACTATCTTAGCTTGCATTAGTCTTCACTCCTATGTCGATTTCACAGAAAAGATTCTGAGTGGCTTACAATAAAAGAAATTAAAAATATATTTTTAAAAAATATCACAACAACTGAGCTTCATAAATAACTGTCAACAAAGCCAAGAGATGGACTCTATCATACACCCAGGGCTCCAGGGCACAAAATCAAGTTTTTAGGTCTTGCAAAAGGTAAGCAGAGTTGCAACTAATCTAATTTCAGGGAAAATGATGTAGCAATAACAATATTACTTTAGCTCTATTTCTAGGGTAGGTACTTTTAAGACACATCAGCAGATGAGAGATTTAATGGTTCCATTGCTTAATTTCAAGAGCACATTCTCAAGGCTGTCAATTCAACTTCTTTCACCAGCATTAAATTCACTTTAAAAATCTGTCTAGGTGATTTATTATATCTGGATTTACCACATCAACCACGTACCCTTTCAGGTAAAGACATTTTATCTGCAGTGACACCAGCTTCTTAACTCCTTGATAGTTGGAAGGAGAAACTACTAAGTGTAATTTGATACAAATTTCTAAAAAAATAAAAATTCAAGGAGGTGCAAAAGCTTTTGCAAAACACTTCTTTATTTATCAATTAATTACCTAATAATCAGAGACATCAGCTACTTCATAATAGAAGTAGAACAAAACTGCAAGACAATAGTGTGAGGAGTTATATCCCGTCATACTACCATTTATTTATATTTAACTCAGATTTATTTTATGCACATTTAAAATAATTTCAGAATATTAAACAAAGGGTGTTGAGCCTAGTCAGAACAAAGTGTTAACTACCGGATTTTTCAGAGTATAAGATGCACCAGAGTATAAGATGCACCTTAGTTTTGGGGGAGGAAAACAAGGGAAAAAAATTCTGCCTCTGCCTCCCAACAATTTGCCTCCCAGAAAACAGCAAACAGTACAGATGATATACACTGTTTGCTGTGTATTTCTGTGTATGTGTGCCTGACCCATAGAAATAGCAAAGAATTGGAGAAATGTACATTATGGCAGTATATTAATGCCAGAACGTTTTCTTAAATGTAGTCACACTAACTCCTCCCAATTATGTAAATAGATCTACTCCAAACCTGACTAAGTCAGGGTTTAACTCAGCTGCCTTATCTTAATACTAAAACAGGACACTGTTACATTTCAGACTATACTTGTACAGATACTGTTAAAATTGATGTGGCTTTCTGGAAGTATACATTTATTCTCTGCTATTTAAAAGAAGATACAAAAGCACTGGGCCTCTTCAGAGCAAGCATTTATTTTAAAAAGCTTTGTTAAATTGTCTAGAACAATAATAAAGCAGTTTTTAAAAAATAAGTCTAATAATATGAACATTCTACAGACATTTATAGTTATTGACTTAGCTCCTTGCATCCAGTTTCAGCAGTCTGATTAGCACAAGAAAATGAAATTCTTCCTCTGCCTCTCCCTCCCAGCAATTTGCCTCCTTGAAACTAGTTTCACTTTCAGTTTAGCACGTGGCCGGCCGGGCTGGAGCCTCACTCAGCTGAGAGTTGGGAAACTGATAATCAGTTGCTTGGCTTAGCAGGCTCTGTTTGTTTGCTGCAAGGAGATAAATTGCTGGGAGGCAGAAGCCAAAGGGTTGGGGTGGCTGGGTGGGGGTACATTCGGTGTATAAGACGCACCCGAGTTTTCACCCTCTTTTTGGGAGTAAAAAGGTGTGTCTTATACTCCGAAAAATACAGGTATCTTAGCTTCCATTAGTCCTCACTACACACACACACACACACACCATAACAACTTTATTTTAATAACTTCTGAAGCCTTTCAAATCATCATTTCATTTGGTCGAACACTAAAAAAAAAGTCTAATTGAATCTGACCACAGCATTCAAGAATTTATTCCCCCAGTAGCTATCTAGGATGTGTAGTGATCACAAGTTACTTCTTGTTGTTGTTGCTGCTGCTGCTGCTGCTGTTTTGGAATCCATTCAGATTATTCAGAAAGCAACTTTACTCAGCTTGTACTGCTTCAGAAGCCTTAAGACTCAATGTGGATATAATCAGAAGCTTTCTTTGAAAAAATTGAAGATTTAAGCTTCACTATTGACTACTGCTGGGAAAGTAATAAAGGCTGTCATCTCTGTACATGCCGAATGAAATACACAGAAGAACAAACTCTGCTAAATTTTAGACAAACGGAAGAAAGGGGATATGCCAATTGACTTTAAATTGCAGCTTCTTTACAAAAAAAAATGCAAGCAAACTTATTTCTTGGCAAAATTAGATGAAATTTGCAGGTATACCTGTTTTCTCCAGGCCCCCATTGCATTTAGTCAGGAATCTAAAACTAAAAATCAGTAGCAATATACTGACATTTTGTATCAGATGCTTTTAAGGTTGTGTTTCAGGAATGTAAATTATCTAGTCCTCCACTTTAATGTTCTTTTGGGGGTCTTCTCTTTTTTATATGAATCGCAAATGCTCCCAAGTGAGTAATCTATATACCAGGGGTCGGGAACCTTTTTGACTAAGAGAGCCATGAAAGCAAAAAATTTGGAAATTTATTTCAGTGAGAGCCATATAATATATTTTAAAAGTGAATTCAACTAAATGTCAGTATAATAAGCCTCTGAATTTATTCTTTTAAATAATGTTGTTATAACACTCACCATATGGGGCACGGGGCGGGGCACACAGGACGGGGTGCCGGGTTGCAGGCCGGCAGCGGCGGAGGGTCGCTTGAACTCGCTTCCCGCCGCGGACCGCGTTCACGCGCGGCGGTGGCAGCAAGCCGGGAGCGCTCGCCTGGAATTGGAATCAGCGAGCAGCTGGGCATCGGGGCTCTTCCCCAGCCTTCTCCATCCTCCAGGGTCGCCACTGCGGGGGTTCCGTCTCTCCGGTGGTGCCTGCGTTGGAAGGGAAGGGGGGGAAAGGCAGCCTGCGGGGCTTGGCACGGCTGGGAGTTGCGAGGCGGCGTAGCAACCGGGCTGTTCCTCCGGGTGTGCTAAAGTGCTTGAGTTTTTTCTCTCTCACACACACATGCACAACCTTCCAACGACAGGGAAGTCATGCTGGGAGATCCAGTCCGACCCGGTCGTTGGAAGGTTGTGCATGTGTGTGTGTGAGAGAAAAAACTCAAGCACTTTAGCACACAGCCCGGCAAAGACGGGTGAGGAAGGAGAGAGAGGGGCGGGTCCTGTCCCCAGAGCTCTTCGGAAGCGGGGAGAAAAAAAGTAACTTGTAAGCGTGTGAGCCAGGGAGAAAAGGGGGAGGAGGAGGAAAGTTCCCCGGGTGTCTCCTGCCCGCGCTGCGCCCCGCTTCCGAAGAGCTCTGGGGACAGAACCCGCCCCTCTCTCTCCTTCCTCACCCGTCTTTGCCGGGCTGTTCCTCCGGGTGTGCTAAAGTGCTTGAGTTTTTTCTCTCACACACACACATGCACAACCTTCCAACGACCGGGTCGGACTGGATCTCCCAGCACGACTTCCCTGTCGTTGGAAGGTTGTGCATGTGTGTGTGAGAGAGAAAAAACTCAAGCACTTTAGCACACCCGGAGGAACAGCCCGGTTGCTACGCCGCCTCGCAACTCCCAGCCGTGCCAAGCCCCGCAGGCTGCCTTTCCCCCCCTTCCCTTCCAACGCAGGCACCACCGGAGAGACGGAACCCCCGCAGTGGCGACCCTGGAGGATGGAGAAGGCAGGGGAAGAGCCCCGATGCCCGGCTGCTCGCTGACTCCAATTCTGGGCGAGCGCTCCCGGCTTGCTGCTGTCGCCGCCGCCGCTCACCCTTCAACAGCCAATCAGCGTGGGGCGCCGACAGCAGCGACGTCATCTCTCTGCGCCCGCCTTGCAGAGAGAAAGGCATGGGTGGGTGTTTTAAGGTGACCAGATGTCCCGATATTGTTTTAAAAAATCGGGACTTTTTAAGAGGGCGGGCGGAACGCGGGACAAATGATTAAAAAGCGGGTCTGTCCCGCCAAAATCGGGACGTCTGGTCACCTTAATTAAAACAAGTGAGAATATTTTGTTTTATCTGCGAGCCATATGCAATCATCAAAAGAGCCACATCTGGCTCGCGAGCCATAGGTTCCCGACCCCTGCTATATACCATACTTTTCGGAGTATAAGACGCACCGAAGTATAAGACGCACCTTGGTTTTGGGGGAGGAAAACAAGGAAAAAAGGCCTCTGCCTCCCAGCAATTTGCCAAACAGCAAACAGCACAGATGATATACACTGTTTGCTGTGTATTTCTGTGCATGTGTGCTTGACCCATAGAAATAGCAAAGAATTGGAGAAATGTACATTATGGCAGTATATTAATCCCAGAAAGTTTTCTTAAATGTAATCACACTAACTCCTCCCAGTTATTTAAATAGATCTACTCCAAACATGACTAAGTCAGAGTTTAATTCAGCTGCCTTATTTTAATACTAATACTTAATACTAAAACAGGACATTTCAGATTCTACTTTTACAGATCTTTAAAATTGATTTGGCTTTCTGGAAGGCTTTCTGCTATTTAAAAGAAGATACAATAGCACTGGGCAAGAATTTATTCAAGAAGATACAATAGCACTGGGCAAGAATTTATTTTAAAAAGCTTCTTCATTTTGTTAAGTTGTCTAGAACAATAATAAAGCAGTCTTTAAAAAATAAGTCTTATAATTTGAACACTCTACAAACATTTAACAAAATAACATATTAACAGAATCTGCCTCTACCTAGGATAGAACTCACAACCTCCTGACTGTGAGGCAAGAGCTCTACCTCTAGGCTACAGTAGCTGTAGCTTACTTTCTTGCAATTTTAGTAGTCTAACATTGCCAGCAGTTTATCTCCCAGCATTTTGTCTCATTACAGCCACCGTAGTTAGTTTCATTTTACCATGTGGCTTGCAAACCTGTCAGCTGTCGGTCGGGAGGCAGATAATCTCTTAATGTGCTAATAAGGCTTCTGTTTCTGTTCTGTTTGCTACAAATAGGTAAATTGTTGGCAGGCAGAGACCAAAGGGTGGGGGTGGCTGGGTGGGGCTGCATTCGGTGTATAAGACGCATCCAAATTTTCACCCTCTTTTTGAGGGTAAAAAGGTGCGTCTTGTACTCCGAAAAATACGGTAATTTCAAAGGACAGGATTCAGAACTATTAAGACTTATATACCAAAAAGAACAAACATATTTAGTGCCTAAATGAACTATTTCTTCTTTCCTTTCCTTTCCTTTCCTTTCCTTTCCTTTCCTTTCCTTTCCTTCTTTCCCTTAGTTGTTTATTCAGGAGGCCAGGTTTCATTGCAGACTTAAGCAATGAAATAGTAGCTATTATCTGAGCTAGGCTAGTCAGAGGGGGACACATGTAACTAGAATCTTTAATAAAGGTTATAAAAATATGATTTATTTACTGTATATGTTTACTGTCCAATCTTACCACTCTAGGTCACGTACAACAAAGTGAAATAACCAGAAACAATACAAAAATAGAATATCCCATTAAAAATGCAAGATGAATGTACACACAGAGTCTCAGACCTAAATGCATGCACTCAAAACAGATAACACAATTTAATACAAATAACACCAAAATGGGGATAGGGTAGGGAAAGTGCAAAGATCTAATCCCTTTTAGGGCTTGTAAGCCTGTGTAATACTATGGTATTGATGGTAGGCATATCCAGTTATAAATTCCTTCCTTAAGATAAAGTTCTTTCAAATAATTTTTTCAAGTGCTGGTCATTACATGGATGACTCCATTGTGGATTCTTTGCAACTATATGTAAGTGAGTTTGCTTGCTTGCAACATTGAAAAGATAAATGTGCATAATCCTATTTACATAATGGATCAAAGATCTAATTACCCTTGCTATGTATGAGCCCTTCCTATGACACTGTGAAATACAGTATGTCTCACAAATAGAGCTAAAGAACAAAAACAATATATTTCCCTTCCATTGATATTCTGGCTTTATTGCACTTTATATGTAGCCATTCAGTCTTACCAAAGAAAACAATATTTTATTTCATGTATGAATTATAGGAAGATCTCAACCATTCGAAATCACAATGGCACTGAAAAAAAGAGATGACGGATAGGAAATTATTCCCATCAAGAGGTGATGGGAATGACTTGAAGTCATTCTTACTTAGAAAATAAAACCGAGATTTAATTCTAATTAACAAAATATTTATTTCAGTATAAAAGTAACAAAATATAAACCTTAATAAGCTACATTCTCTCAGCTAAGAATTCACGTCTGCCTCAGGCGAGGCTCACAAGAGAAGAAGGGAGGAGGAGTCTCCTGGAATGCACACATGCGCAGTAAAACATATCACATGTCTGTTTGATTTGAAAATACAGTAAACCTAGAAATATGGCAGAGGTGCTCAACTGGCAATATTCACATCGTGACAAGAGACTTATGACTGGTACTTATGACCATCACAATATTCCCAAGGTCATGTGATCAAAATTCAGGCACTTGGCAACCAGCACATATTTATGAAGGTTGCAGCATCCTTGGGTCATGTGTTCACTATTTACAACCTTCCCAGCTGGCTTCTGATTCACTTAATGACCATATGATTCACTTAACAACTGCAGTGATTTGCTTGACAACCATGGCAAAAAAGGTTGTAAAATTTGGCACGATTCATTTAATAACTCCCTTGCTTTGCAACATAAATTCTGGCTCCTAATTTTGGTCATAATAGTTGAGGATTCCTTGTATTCCAATTTACAGTGCATCCAATTTAGATAGCTGTCCATCTATCGAAAGAAACCATGGGCAGCAAACAAAGCAAAAACAAGGTGAAAAGTAAAGATTCCATTGGAACCAAATCAAAGCAAATCAATACCATATCATTGTCTTGAATCACATGCACCTATGTCAGAGTTCTCATCATATCCCAGGTTCAATGCCTGGAGTTAGAGCCAAGTCTCCACAACCTTCCAAAAGGCCAATACTGTTGAAGCCATCCAAATGCCAGAGGGAGGCTGGTCTATAGGACAGATACCATGACAAAAAAGTCAAAATTATAGGGGTCCATCAGATAATACTGTTACCAATGGTACCTGAAGCATGTCCCAATTGCCATGCAGGGGAGAGATAACACTGCAAGTACCATGATCCTGTGCCATTTAGGGCTTCAAAGTTGACAACCAGGGCCTTGAATTGCACCCAGTTCACTCCAAGCAAAGCATCTCATGTGACAATGGTGTTATTTGGGTGTAAGTGATGCACCCAAAATTCCACATGATGCTGTACTACTCTATAGCAGTTATAGCTTCTGAATGCTCCTCAAGGGCAGCCCCATGTAGAATGACCATAAGCAAAGTCTCCTGACATAGGAATGGGCATAAGGTATACATGTTCTTTGGGTTATTTAAGCAAGAGCTCAGGAATAAGTCCAGACTGAATATCCACTCTGTGTCAATAGATGACCTCAACTAGCAGTTTTGTGTAGATGTTAAATAGAATACCATGTAAACTTGGCTATTTTAAGTAATGTGGACGTCATGTAGGCTGGGAAATTCTGGGACATGAAATCCACTTGTCCAAAACTTGCCAAGTGTGAAAAACACTACAGTAAACTATCTCTGCATTCAAAGGCTTTTACCAGGTATTTCACTAATTCTATAAACCATTTCCATAAGTTAAGCAATCCTGATATTACAGAAAACTGTTTTTAAAGTGGCATGGTCAAAAATGATTATATACTTGACTAAATAAATAAATAAATAAATAAATAAATAAATAAATAAATAAATAAATAAATAAATAAATAAATAAATAAATAAATAAATAAATAAATAAATAAATAAATAAATAAATAAATTTTCTTAATTACATCTGAAACTCCGGAAACAACACAGTTGCAAAACAGTTATGATAACTACCGTATTTTTCGGAGTATAGGACGCACCGGAATATAGGACACACCTAGATTTTAGAGGAGGAAAACAAGGAAAAAAGTATTTTGAACCAAATGGTGTAATAATATATTATTTAATAAAATACCAGTGTAGCAGAATACTTTTTACAACCATGTACACTTTTTACAACCATGTACACTTTTTACAAACTTCAAACTTGACAGCTTTAAGACTTGTGGACTTCAACTCCCAGAATTCCTCCTCCAGTCATGCTAGCTCAGGCATGGGAGTTGAAGTCCACAAGTCTTAAACTTGCCAAGTTTGAAGACCCTTGCAGCCCTAACCCCTAACCCAGGGGTCTTCAAACTTGACAGCTTTAAGACTTGTGGACTTCAACTCCAATTCCTGAGCTAGCATGACTGGAGGAGGAATTCTGGGAGTTGAAGTCCACAAGTTTGAAGATCCTTGCACCCCCTTGGCAAGTTTAAGACTTGTGGACTTCAACTCCCAGAATTCCTCCTCCAGTCATGCTAGCTCAGGAATGGGAGTTGAAGTGCACAAGTCTTAAACTTGCCAAGGGGGTGCAAGGGTCTTCAAACTTGTGGACTTCAACTCCCAGAATTTCTCCTCCACTTGGCAACCTTAAAAAAAACCTTAAAAAAAACTATTTAAAAAAGTTCTAACCTGTCGGCTCTCTTCAGACAGCAATGGCAGCGGCGGCTCCTCAGGTGCCTCGGTAGCAGGCTTCAGGCAGTGGGGGGGGATTGGGCAGTAGCAGCGGTGGCGGCTTGCTTCGGGTAGCGGCAGCGGCAGTGGCTCCTCAGGTGGCAGGCTTCGGGCAGGAACAGCAGCAGAGGGGATTTCGGTGGCGGCGGGCGGTGGGTGGTGGGTGGCGGGGGCAGTGGCAGGGGCAGCGGCAATGGCAGTGGCGAGGGCAGGGGTGGCAGGGGCGGCGGGGGAGTGGCAATGGTGGCAGCGGTGGTGGTGGCAACGGTGGGGGCAGCGGCGGGGGTGGGGGCAGCGGCGGCAGCAGGTGGAGGCGGCGGCTCCGGGCAGCAATGGCTGCAGCGGCGGTGGCCAGCAATGGCTGGAACCGACCGAAAATGCGACGCACGGAGGCCGAAAACCTCCAAAGGGTGGGGGCTGGCAGGTGGGTAGCGCTACATTCGGTGTATAAGACGCACCCAAATTTTCACCCTCTTTTTGGGGGTAAAAAGGTGCGTCTTATACTCCGAAAAATACGGTAACTTCTGCTGTTGAATCTTTTAAAAAAATCTTGATAACAAATATTCTAGTAAAATATTTTATCTTCCAGCACGGCTTTCAGAAGATTATAATAATCTTTACTGGAGGATTTGTAAACAATAAATTCAAGGCTAGAGGTTGTCTTCAATCAACTTGCGGTATACATTTTATTTCTTTAAGCAATATTAAAGAAATGCCCATGGGTGTAATGGACATACATGCTCAAGTGATCTACGGAATGTATTTGTATATTTTAAATGTTAATGTGCTGCCCTTTGCATCCCAGTGCATGGCTAGGAAAGCAACAGATTAAAGAAAGAAAGAAAGAAATAACTAAATAAACACAAAGGAAAAAGATGAATTTATATTAAACTATACAGAGAACTGTATACCATACACTTTTATATGGCATTGTTAAAAACCGTATCTTCTTCTGATACAATTTGATGAAGTTTAATCATAAGGCTTAAATAGCAGAATGAGTGGAGGAAGGACTGGAGATTTGAGGAAAAGTTAGTAAGATCTGAGACAACTGATTGGGAAAATTAAAATGGAGAAAATGAATAGAAACATGGTTTGGACTGCACATGAAAAAGAAACAAACAGAATTTTATGTTATTAATCTGAAACTCTCTACAGTAGTTACTTTAACTGAGCTTCTGAGTTTTACCCTGGGAATTAGTTCTCCTGGAAATTGGTGAAATCCATATAATCAAAACAGTTGAGAAAAATATACCCAAATCCCTCTGGGCAGAAAGTGTGCATGTACACATATAGAAAAGCACACAGCCCTGGTTTTAAATAGCCCTGCAAGGCACCAGCAAATGCCCTTCTCATAGTAAAGACAGTTTTGGTATTTAATTAAAGGTCAAACAAAATTATTCTGCAGACCCTGGGGATATTTTAGTGTAGTAACTTCAGTTAGGGTGCCTAATGAAGATTTCACTATTTTACTAGGGGTGAAAGTGGTTAAGTTCATTTCCATGCATGTCATACATCATAAAAGCAATATGTGCGTGGTGTGGGTTGGTGTGGCAAGCTACAAAGATTTTGTTTTTTAAATGGCATTTTAGGAAAAAAAACTGGACTCCTATTGAAATCCAAATAATGAATTCAGAAGAAACTTTTTTAGTTAAAGGGCCATAATATCTTTCAAGGGTTATTGAAATGATGGATACTCCCGATATTCAGTTAGATTTTCCATTTCTAGAAGGGGAGACAATACAATTTTGTAAAATATCCTGTTACCAAGAAGCGTTGCTAAGTTTCATTTTCCAGCTTAAAAACACATGCCAAAACAAGCTGCTATTTGCACTACATCTGTTAACAGGGGAATGTTGGGTTTGATTATTAAACACTTTTAAAATTATACAGTAGCTAATGCATTCAGAAACTGCTGCCAAAAACAAATCTCAGAATCCCAATAAAAAGTGATATATAAGAAAATATTCCTATCCATATTTTCACAATAGGAAATCCAGAACAATTTAGCACATTGAAAGTAATGGGAGGGAAAAGTAATTGGTGGGATCTTAACCTGTTTTTGCAAAGCCCCCATATATTATTATGCTCATTTCCTTACTAGATATTTCAGCCAGTTTAACAGTTTAAGTATATTTAATTAATGCTTTCACGCAAAATCACACCAGTATATTTAGTTTAAGTAGATATTGACATGGTTAGCCACAACATATGATTACATATAGCATACATATTTGAAGGTCAATATGTAGGAGAAACTTGACCAGGGAATCATTGTTTCTTATTATCAATTAATTCATTTTTTTGGGTTTGACCACCAGTCATAACATATAAAATCTACATGAGTAAAATACATTAAATGTGAATAAAATACATTAAAATGTACAAAATTAGTAAAAAACTTAAAAACCCGTGTTTTAAAGCCAGTAAAATATTAGAAAATATTAGTAACAGTTGATAAAATATTCACTCTATTTAGCAGCAGCCCATGCAAAGCTTGCTAATTTCCATAGCATTGTATCCTTGTCTAAATTCATTACACATTCCATTTCATATAAATCAGGCCAAAATGATTTTCTTATTGCGAGGGGCTGTAGAAATTTTCCACATTCTGAAGCAGAAGTAGCGCAGGGCAATAAATAAAGAGTAAGTTCTTCTAGAATTTCCTTGGAGGGAGGAGAGAGGCAAATCAGTCACCTTTAGTTGCTGAAGACATTTGCTGGAGCCATAGTTTTGTAAGTGCCTCTTGGAGGGATGGCACTGCAACACCCCACAGATAACGTTTGCACTCAGTACTGGGTTTATTAAGTGAGAACCAAGGGGCAATTTTATTTTGTGATAATTTAAACAAATTTATTTTGGCAAGGACATCTATCACCCTATTTTTAAATAATACATGATTGTTTGCATTATTTGAATTTTAAGATAATTCTGAGAAAAACCAAAGGAAAGCATATAATTGGACAACAATGTTGATCAACTGAGATTCATTTGGTCCAGAAGGCACCATTGACAAGTCAGAGATTGTGTACTGAGCGGAATCTAGCCCAATAATTACAATTATTCTAGGTTTGGTTGGATATCTATCAGTTTCTGAGTAGAGAAAGAGGATAGGAGTACCATTCGGTACACCTAAAACAATTTTGAGGAGCGTGTTTAAAAGAATTTCATATCATAAGGGGTAGAAATTCCCCATAATTCTACTGCATATGGAAAATAAGGAAGGAACTTGATTTTTTAAAGAAAAGTTAGGATTGGAAGAATTTGTTGACACCACTTTATATGCCAAAGTGTTATTATTCCTACCAAAGCTTTCTCGGTTTTTAATTTTTGGGGGCCTAATTCTGAGAGTGCCAATTATCTGTAAGAGAAAACTTGCTCTATATTATGTTCCCCAATTCACAGTTAAACAATTTGAAGAGCAATAGCTATCCAAAGCTGTTAACTGCCTGTGCAGTCATAATTGACAAAGGGATAGAAGCAATATACTGTATCTTCTGCATAAAGTAATATGGACAAGTTTCCATTTCCTGCCTTTACTGGGGAAAAAATTTCTCCACTCAGGGCTGGAACAATTGTAATTGATAAATAGATTAAAAATTAAAGATGCAAGCACACATCTTTGTTTCAGTCCTTGATATTATCTGTCAAGTGTTGTACTAGCACTAACCTGGATTTGAGTATTTATACAGTATATAAACCCATGATAAAAACTGATAACTTTCCATCAAAATTCAATTCATCTAGTTTAATATATATTTTGTTTCTATCAACAAAATCAAAAGCTGTATGAAAACCCACAAAGGCAACATACAATTTCCCATGGGTTTGTTTTACATACAGTACTTACTTATCTGATGATCATATACAAAACCATGATCAGTTCTTGAATATCTGTCTCTAAACCCTATCTGTTCTTCTGCAAGCACATTGTTATTGATAACTGAGCCCTCTAATTTATTAGCTAGATGAGTCCCTCTTTGAGGGAGATGGGCAGAAATGGGATAAATAAACAAATATGATATAGTTTTATGGGTGATAACTACAATCACCTTTTTTTTTAATGTTGGAATCACTGTGCTTGCATTCTAACCCTGGGGAAGTTGACCACAGCAATTAATGTTATTAAACAGTTTAGCCAAAATAGGCTTCCACCAGACAATAATGGTTTTTAATAAATCACCAGGGATATAGTCTTCTCCAGGAGCTTTGTCTGATGGCAATGCCAGGATCAGATATCCAATTTCTTTTAATAAGACTGGGTGCCAGGGAGTAGCCCAAAGTTTAATTGGAGAATTAACTAGACTGGGATGGGGAGTAAACAATTTAGTATAATGACACTTCCATTATCTTTGAGTCACTCTAGCTTCTAATCTTCCTATCTTCCCCCAAATTGGCATTTATCAATTTCCAGGATGATATTGTCTCTTTAGAATCTTTGACAGTCAGAAGAGAGTGCCAAAGAGTCATTTGATATAATGTCTTCTTGAGCTTCAGCTGATGTTTATATTCCCTTTTCTTCCTAAGCAGTTCCATGATTACCCATGGGGCATAACTATCTTTTGCTGTCCTTGCCAAATTCCTAACCATACAATATGCTGTTCTATGCTCCATAGCAAAGCAGTGGCTCTGTTGTTGGTGAATTCAACTTAATTTAGAGGTGTCATGCCCTAATTATGGTTTGAAATAGTCAAATATTTGTTGATAACGGCTCAGGATAACTGGAGAGGTTGGATCAGCATTAATCAATTTAAGTTGAATATCTACCAGATGGTACAAGTGAAGTATCGTAGTAATTTCCTCAGTTAAATTAACAGACCATTTAATTCTATATTTTGGCTTGAAAGTTTTGGGGCAAGCATGTGATCATTGAGTATTGTCAACATTCTTTTCAAAGCCAGTACACTGGAATGTGACTTTAACAGATTAACAGAGTTGGAAGGGACCTTGTAGGTCATCTAGTCCAACCCCCTGCTCAAGCAGGAGACCCTACACCATTTCTGACAAATGGCAGGAATGTGCTAGGTTGGTGATCAATAAAGCTTTGTGGAATATCCCCCATGTTTTCAAATGTTCAAATATTCTAATTTTGGAAAGGGAATACATGCATGTCAATGATTGTTGTTCCATTTGTCAATGCGTATATAAAATTACCAGAAGAATCTCTGGGCCATTCAGACTTTGAGAATTCCATTTGTAAAATAATCTTAGAAGTTTAAGCATTGCTAGGTTTATTTTAGAGCCCTTCAAAGTATAAGGGAAAATAAGGGAAGGTTCATCAATATCAGATTTCAACTGTTTTACTATTTTGTGCTTATTGCCTCATATTCTTGCCCTAAAACCACCCACTATGATGAAAGCATCCAGTGAGAACATGTCCTCTAGACCAGGGATGTCAAACTCAATTTCATTGAGGGCCACATCAGGGTTGTGTTTGACCTCAGGGGGCCGGAGTGGGCATGGCCAAGATGGCATGGCCAGCTCAACGTCACTCATGTCGGGGGCGCATGTGGCGGCCTGAGCACTCTGCCATTGAAAACGGACTCCCAAGCTCCATTTTTGTCTGTCATGGCCTCCTGCAACCCTCTGCCAGCGAAACCGGAGCTCAGGAGGGCCTCCTGTGGCCCTCACAAGCTCAGTTTTCAGCTTTGATGACCTCCCATGGCCCTCACAAGCTCCGTTTTCGCTGGCAGAGGCATCCAGGGCAGCCCTGTAGGCCAGATCTAAGCACTCCATGGACTGGCTCCGGCTCCTGGGCCTTGAGTTTGACACCCCTGCTCTAGACCATCAATGGTATTTTCAAGTGTAGCCCAGCAGTCCTGATTTTGAGACTTAGGACCTCTGAGAGGCAAATAAACATTTCATATTATTAGGTCAACCTTATTTGTTATCTTAAATCTCACTGAATGAAAGAGGAATTACAGTATAGATTTATTTACACTGCCTCCATATTCTACTTCCTATTTGACAGGATAGCAGAAGAATGGGCCATAGAATTTAATTTTCTTGCTGGAATGTCCCATGATCTAAAACGAGATAAATAAATGGTATCAGATTGATTTTCTGGGATCCAAGGTTCTTGCAAACATATTATGTCATATAATTTTAGTAACTTTATGGAATCCTTGTCAGTAGTTGAAATATTCCATCCTGCTTATTCCACAGTAGGATGGATAGGCTATTTGCAGAACTCTAACTTAGTTGTCATTTATTATGTTGCTGCTTACAAAACCAGAAAGACATGCTTTATAATATGTGCATTATTAGTATCAGTTTGATTTAATCCATGGGCAGATTTGTTTTTATTTATTTTTTTTGACTACCGGTAATTCCATGTCTTGGGATAGGATTAGCCAAAACCTTCCAACCATGAAACAGAGTGTTAAAGCCCACACATTGTGGTATAATTTTCAGGCATGCTAATATAGTACTTTAACTAGGTTTATTTTCAGGGGTTCAAATAATTTGCACAGCTTTCTATTTCTTTTACTCTGTCTTCCCTCTCAGCAATCCAAGACAAAGTTTCATAAATAATTTTCTTTGGAGATTATCTTCAAAAGGGTAAATATGATAAAATTTAAGACTTGAAACCTCACATAAATTCTGCCTGTCTCATCTCATCTTCATCTCTGAAACTAGTCTGCAAGACAACCATTCAATCGGATTTATGTATATATCACACTTCAACAGCCCATTTCTGAGGGAGATGGGTGGTTTACAGTTAATTTGTGGACCTGAGGGAATAGAAAGTAAGTGATACATCAGCAGAATCCTTATCTTCCAACCCTCAGGACAACATTTTACTCTTGAAAGTAGCAACATCCTTGAGGACAGTCCTGGAAATGGGAGATAGATCCTTAAAAAGCATTGCTACACAGCCATTCCCCAACCACTAGGTTTCTACCTTTCAAAGTGTAAGGAGGAGGAAGGGGTATTAAGTATGTTCACCACCTTGAGTTATAAAATAATAAAGGCGGGGGGGGGGAAACAAATCAGAATCTGCAGAATTTTTTCACACAGAAAGGTATCTCTGGTTTTTTTGTCTCATCATCAATTCCAAAATGTTCTTGGTTAATTCTAAAATGTATCTTCTTTAATATTATGGTTTCTTGGATATGTAATGCATAATTTTGGCTGAATGTTGCTAACTCAGTCCTTTAGTTCTCCCACTAGACTTTCATATACTATGCAACATAATTCTTGGCCATTTTCTAATTTTCCCCGTAGTTTTGAATAACCAGAGTACTTGCTACACACATCACTTTATTATTGTTGGAATTATACTTTTACAACACCAAACATTTTAAACTCATGTACTATCTATATTCTTCCTTTAAAACTACAAAAATTGTTGTATTGAGAAATTAGATTTTAAAAATGGGGAAGTCAGCATTTCTCTGTCTGCAAAGTTTATTATGGCATCCAGGGACATACAGCATATATCTATATCTATATCTATATCTATATCTATATCTATATCTATATCTAGAGATCTCTAGAGATCTCTAGATCTAGATCTAGACAGATATAGAGATAGAGATAGAGATATTTCAGTAACTGAAATACCTGTTGGAAGGCCATTTTCCAAAAGATCATACTTTGGGATTTTGGTTAGGGATGCTTCACACAACCTGCATTTTTAGGACTTATTCTGTCAGCTGGAATGAATTTCCGAAATACTGTGTTGATACTGCTTTTTTGTGCATACATACATTCAAAATATTCCATTTGAATTTATTATGCATCATTCTCTTTCCACTTCTGTTTTATCCAATTTGAAACGATATCCATAAGCCAGTCTTCTGCCTTTCTCCCCAGACAACCGACTTATCAGACTTAATCAAGTAGAGTGCCTTTTTTTTTTGCTTTTTCTCTTCCATATAAGCTGTCTCTTCTCCACAGAATTTCTGTCTCAGGTTTAGAGCAACTCTTCCAATCTTAGCTGGTGTTCTTTTTTCTTAATTGTTGCCAGCTGGAGTGTAACTTGCATCAAATAAGTAGACTAGCATTTTGCAATATTTTCCTTGACATCCTGGTGGAGGATAGTTTTCTTCATAACAGTTTCATTGATCACTGTCTGAGATTGTTACTAAGGCAGTGGTAATTTCCAACAGAATGAAAACGCTCGTTCTATTTTCATAACCTCCCTTGAGGAAAAATGGAAGCATAGCTCTATCTACAGTTCATATTGGCCTTTTCTGCTTTGCAGAGTTATGGTTTCCTTAGAGAAATCCTGATGAACTGTAGTTATAATGAATGTTTAGATTTGTGTCAGAAAATCTTACCAGCTGTCATAATGCTATCATTTGCTGAATTTCTTGGTGGTATGAAATTTGTATGAGTTTGGTCTTTCAAAATTCAGGTCCTATTAGGAATCTATAAGCACTCCAGTGGCTTTCATTTTATTTTCCAAGATATGCTTCATGGCTTTTTTTCTTTTCTTTTAGAAAGTATCTTGTTTTAAAGATAAGACTAATGAAAGTTTCAGATCATCATTTCTTCTTTCTAGTTTTCTCCAATGTGAAGTCAATAATAGCCTCCATTCAAACTGATGGAACTCCTTCTGTCTTTGTGTTGTTGCAGTTTTAAGCATAATTCCCAAGAAGCGTCTTGCCCCACAGCTTACAGAAAAGAGTCTCTCTCAAGTCTGGTTCTCAATAATCCTACATTTATATTATAAAAATACAGTAAATATATCTAGCAGCACTTACATGAACTGAACAATTGCCACCCTTGAAAAGTAAATCTGATCCATATTGCAAGAAATAGATTATTCTATGATCCTTGCCTCAGATAATAGAAAGCCTATTACCCAAGTGCTTCTCCTTCAGAAGTGCTTTTTGTGAGTTCTGCAAAGATTCACGCTGACACTGAGGGAGGATAAATATTGCCCATCCATTTTACTTTTTGAACTCTCTACACTGATTTATTTTTCCTTCTTGCTTCCCAGAAGGGACTGCACTGTTGTCAGGATGCAAGATCCCTTTGTTGTTTGGGGAAAAGGCATTGATTTATTCTTAACACTAGGAGCTCTTCTAATAAGGAGGTGCTGATATGTGAAATGAAACCATGGAGCGCCAACACGTGGAGTGTAAACCTGTGAACCACATTAAGTACAAACCCAGTTTGCACTAATTCTAATTGTCATTCAGCTTATATCAACATGAAGTTTATTAAACCATAAAGTGAGGCATCTAACACCAAAAGTAGCACTGGAGACAATTAAGTGTAGCAAGTGTTTTCCTTAATTCTCTCAAACCCAGGAGATTCACAAGATACAGATGAGCATCTTGCTTGCATTTAAGGCACTGTGTACAAGGCTGCTGCACAAACACATTTTGTAGAGATCCCAGAAATAAAGGCAATTTTCCCTGAAGCTTGAAATCCCAATGTCCGTCCTTCCTTGTCTGTGTGCCAGCTTATCTCACCACCACCCTCTTTTCTTGCCCACAAGTTATATTTCTGATGCAGCTGTTTTCTATCATTACTGCTTATTTTTCTCTTAATGCTGAATTTTTGAGACTGAAATGACTTATTTCATGAGTGTGGCAAAAGATGAGGCCATTCAGTTCACTTGAATGCCCACAACAGTATATTGGAGAATGGAGATGAAGAGATCCTGGGTCTTGAGAGAGACTCTTAGTTTCATCATTTGTAGAGTAACCATGTCCCATGTATAGATGCCTATTATTGAAATGTGCATTATGACAGCACAACCCAAGCATTGCACAAGCACTTAAGGGATAGAGCTCATGTAATATTGTGATGCCTGATTCTTACTCGCTGCCAAGGCCACCTAAATGACTGACTCAGTGATAAGACTACTTATTAATAGATCTGCAGTAAGCTTTTATTATTATTTGCTCTGTTTTAAAATTGTGTATATGTATCTGTATGATTGACTAATTGATTATGTGCCATTAATTCAATTTCAACTCTTAGCATTGGGAAGGATGGTCCCCAACTGGTACTTCATGTTTTCCTTGCTCCTGGACAAGGATGGCTGGATCTTCTCATAATATGTTGAAGGTATAATAATTTGAACCTAGAGTGTAAAGTCTAATCAATTATTATTAATTTTTTTTCTTCACTCTTCATGCTATTCTCAGGCATCTGCTCCCCTACCAAAATTCAAATTTATGTTTCTCTGTGTGTCAAACATGTACAGATAGACTCTCACATACATGCACACACACAACACAAAATATTTTTCTTCAGGAGGAAAAGCAATACAAAGATGCTTTATTTATTAAACGAATTTATATAGCTGCCAAATTCACCCATAGGTAACTCCAGGCAGATTACATCCAATGGTGTTGATAATTTGTTCTATTTCTTCACTGATCTTTTATCCTGAGAAGATTTTTAGAACCATATTTTATGAACTGCATTACCTAGCTGACATGGCCTAGTGTATGAACTATTTTATTTTATGTGATTAAATATTTTATACTTCTGTTTTAATCAAGATACAATCCACTATATTTAGTAAGGAGAATTATCTTTCTTTATGGAACTATGCTTTGCACAAAAGCTATGATTTCTCTGATATATGACACATCCAGCATTTATTAGTAATGGCAATTTCTTCGTACTCAATAAAATTATGCATAGTTAAAATAGTATCATGCTTTAAAGGAGCGTCATTCAAAAACCTCAAAAGCACCAATTTCTTTAAGTCCAGCATGCTTTATATTAGCATAACAATCTAGTTTACCTGCAATTTTCATTCTGTTCTGCTGAATTACAACCATTTCTGTTTTTCTCATGCTAAAGTATAGGAGAATGAAGCACTGTTTTTCTAAATTTTGCTCTAGATCTTGGAAATTTAGGAATCTCCGGAATAACCCAGATTCAATCAGGCCATTTCTAGAGCTCTGCATGGGTTCCTTAAAGAGAATATGTATGTGATCTCTGTACACCAGATCCCTTAAGGGACTGGTATAGCAAATCTAGATTGAAAACCTTGAGCCAGTAAGAATTGAACTGCTGGCAGTCGGCAGAATTAGCCTGCAATACTGCATTCTAACCACTATGCTAACAGGGTATTTGGACTTAGCAAAATTTGTAAGACTCAGTTCCTAAGTAAATTAGACTGCTAATAAAGGAGAATATTTGTTGCTCAGGGTTGACATGAGGGGTCCTTGGTGCTCTCTGAGCTTGTTTTCTTGCAAATGTTTCATTACCCAAACTAGGTAACATCATCAGTGCTAGAGTGAGTAGCACTGATGTTACTTAGATTGGGTAATGAAACCTCTGAAAGAAAACAAGCAAGCTCAGACAGCATCAAGGACCCCTCAAATTAGACTGCATTGTGTCACCCAAACATGGCTGACAGCTTATTCTCACATAGAAACAAATTCAGTTTAATATCTGCATACATTATTGAAAAGAGGTATGCATGATAAATCACTAAAAGTTATTTAGCTTATGGGGATAATTCCAAATGATTAAATAAAATATTTAATAGGAGACTTGTATTTCATGATACACTAATTTGTATCCCATGTTACATGGTAGAATTTCCTATTAAAAAGTAGCAGACAAATATGAGATATTTTCTTTGAAGTACTGCATAGTAGATCCCTTTTAATTATTACAGGACTAAGTAGACCATAACCATCAAGTCATTTATTTTCTAGCTAATAAGTTATGGGATAATTGCTAGACATTATTATTTAACAACATAAATGTTATATAATATTGAGATTAGATAAACCTGATAAAGGCCTTCTGAACTTGTTTTAGAGTGCACAGAAAATGGCTTTGGAGTTAATGTTTCAGTGGATAGTGGGCAAAGAATTTATACAAAGGAATCAAGAAAAATGAGAAGCAAAACTTTCAAAGTGCTAAAGATTTCAATTTCATTGTTCATGCTTCTCAAGTTCTAGCATTCATAGTGATAATACATTAATATAATGTTCTTGCTGCACTTAAATTAGATTTATCCACAAGCTTTAATTGGAGAACAGACATAAATGAACTGTGGATTCAGAACGTTGTAAGTTTTCTCTCTGGTATTCCAATTAAAACACTCAGTTACAGATTATGTGAAAGTTCTCTAACTCAGTCCCTACAAAGGAAGGCAGCTTCCTATTGTTAGAATATTTTATAGAACATTTTATTATGGCAAGATGGGCGGCAAACAAATGTAATAATAAAATAAACATTTTTTTTGTTTAGACTCTAAAACTATGCTTCATTTTAAGGTGTTGGCTTTCTTGATTTTTAGTTTTCATAGGCCTTGAAGCAGTTTATCCAGAGAAATGAGATAAGGTCCAAGGATAGCTTCTTTTTAGATAAATGTATTTTCATAAAAGTTAGATGTCTTGGGAAGGAAGGAAGGAAGGAAGGGATTGAGGGAGGGAGGGACCATATCAGTGGTGAAATCCAAACTTTTTTTACTACCGGTTCTGTGGGTGTGGTGTGGCTGGGTGAGCGTGGCTTGGAGGGCGTGGCAGGGGAAGGATACTGCAAAATATCCATTCCCACCCCACTCCAGGAGAAGGATACTGAAAAATCTCCATTCCCTCCCCACTCCTGGGGGAAGGATATTGCAAAATCTCCATTCCCACCCCACTCTGGGGCCAGCCAGAAGTGATATTTGCTGGTTCTCCGAACTACTCAAAATTTCTGCTACCGGTTCTCCAGAACCTGTCAGAACTTGCTGGATTTTACCCCTGGACCATATATGAAATTATGCTAAGAAAAATGAGTGACTGAGTGGTATTCTATAGAAGGGATGAATAAAAAGAATGTAAGGTGTTGTAATGGTCAGATGTGTGGCCCATCCATCTAACAGTTTGTTATCATTGTTGTTGGTAAATAATAAAGAACTTAATTTCACACAATTGCCTGCTTCTTTCATCTTGGCTCGGAATGAACTTAGTAAGGAATAAAAAAATTCCAACACTTATGTTTACTATTTTAACCTGTTTTTAAACCATTGAATGATCTTTGCCTTAAAAATGTGGAAAGATATCCAAGTAAAAGAGAAGTTTAATGAAAATTGCTCAGTTATCTGCAAACAACTGCATATACTACACACATTAGACTCTGCTCAAGGGCTCTCTGCTGAACTGTATTGTCCATATTTGTGTGTGTGTTGAGTTGTCATAGGCACGCTGATGGTTTTTTCACCCCCTTTTTGACTTTCATGTTGTTTCTTTCAATAAGTCATCAGTCAGCAAGAAAGTGCAAACTGATTGGGACATGTGATGTGCTTGTTCAGCTCTGCAATTTGGGGGATCCACCTGGTTTTCTCTAGTCCTTCTCCCACATCCTATTTTGGCATTTCAGAAATTAAAAATAATGTGAACTAAAGAAACATATGGGATGACTCATATATGTATGTCTTTAAAAAAAAAACCTGCAGCACCAAACAAATTCTGATTTGAACTTGCATAACCAAAGCCATGCAGGGAGGTATCAGGGCACAAATTGTTCAAAATGAGGGTCAGAGAGCTCCCACAAAACAGTGCGGCTAGTAGCTTTATAGAGATGGAAAACAGAAAGTGACTAGCAGTTGTAATCAGGTCTGTGAAAAAATGATGAAAATTGATAAAAACAGGGAAACTGACAACTATTTAACAAAAGCCCAGTGCAGCACCCCCTATTTGTTTCTGGATATCACAGTGGGGAAAACCAGGTGGTGATAAATGATGCCATATCAAATATGCTTCCTTTCCTTTCTTGAATAAACCCGTCTTCTCATCTAAATCAGGTAAGAATTGATCTCAGTAAGAGGAAGGCTGGTACAGAAGAAACTGAAGCAATAGGAAAATACAAAATGGTACTGTATTGGAACATTCTAGGGAAGTGTAGGATGGTATCCAGGCCCCAAAATAAGTACATTATGTCTGGAACACCAGAAACCATTGCTAGTTTGAAAGAATAATTTTCCAGAAACCACTGGACAAGCCCAACCAGAGCAGTATGAAATTAGGGGTATACAATATTATGGATCTCTTTCATCATCATCATCATCATCATCATCATCATCATCATCATCATCATCATCATCATCATCATCATCATCAGGTCCTGTGTACACCACATTGGGCAGCAAGAGTTTTCCAGCAGTTTCGATCATTGGCAGCATTTTTTTCATCATCCCGAGGGACATTAATTAATGGATCTTTTTGAGACATTTTAACTTTATTTAACTGATAAGATGCCTTTAATTGTACAAGCCATTCCAAAGTTCCCAGAATGGTGGGCTTTGCACATCCTTGTCAGGATGGGATACACACGAGGGCAATGGAACGAGGAGAGGATACAAAGTTGGAGAGAAATAGCTGCAGACAAGATTGCTTTTAGCGATCACAGGGAGAGGCACACTGTCAACATGCTTCAACCACAGCTCTGGTCACGCCTAACAGATCACCTTGCCTCCAAAATAATGAGAGCAAACTGTTTCAGATTTCACTCTACTTTTAATCCAGGGCAGAGGGAATCACAAAGTCTGTGAACAATGGGTGGAATGATCAAGACATTAAGCTACCTGTGCAAAGACTGTAAGTAAACCCCCCCCCCCGCAAAAGCTCATCTCCAACAACAATAAAGGCATATCGATTGCCACATATCTACCCCCACCCTGCCCTGAGCTCTTCTCGGGCCACTGTGGCACTACTATAAAAGGGCCCGGGCAATAGCAGCCGCTGTTTGCCATTAACTGCCATTAACTCGTGAGAGGCAATCATCGCCACATACATCCCCAGGAAAGCGGGAGCATCAACAGGCGGTTCCCTCAGAGGCAGCTCCAAAGAGGCAGCCCCAGTGCGGGAGCCTCCCAAATGGAAGTAGCCGGCAGAGCAAGGAGGAACAGCAGGCTCCTCTTCCCGGTCATTCAGCGAGCAAGGGTGTGTTCTCCCCTCACCAGCACCTCCAGGTTTTCTGATGACTGAGAGGGCTGGGCGGAGGACCTGCCCTGTACAACAGGTGTCAGAGGAAGGGAGGACCCCAGACCCCGAGAGGGGGGAGTTCCGAAGGGCTCCGCGTCGGACCCCGCGTGGGCCCACCTGCCGGGTTGCGTCCCGTTCACCCCCCACCCACCCAGAGTCCTGCGCGTGCTGGGGCACGTGGGCAGCCCACGCCTGATTCCACCCCCACCCCCACCCCGCAAAATCCAGGGCCGTGTTGGCTCGGTGCGCCTTTTGCCTCAAGGCACATGCAAGGCAGACGCCTCTCCTAACCACGCCCCGAGAATCCCCCACCTTCCTCTCCCAACCCCCCAAGAACCTGTGATGCGGTTCTTTTCGCCCGTCGCCTCCTCGGTGTTGCAGGGTGAGGACGGAGCCAGCGAAAGGGAGGGGGGAGAGAGATAAAAAAGGGGGTGGGGGGACGAAAGGGTTGAGGAGGCGGGGCTAAGCACCGAAGCAGCTCGGAGAGTTGGCGGGCAGGCTTCTTCTCTCCTTTTTCCCTTCTTTTAATTGACTCTCGGTTTCCCCCCCTCTCCCTCCCTCCTACCCTTCTCCGCCCCGCTGGCATGCGAGGCGTCTGATTGGGGAGGGTGAGGTCGCACAGTGACCACCGCGCAAGCTTTTTTTTTTTCCCCTCAAGCATCTTCGGCGTTCGTCGCTTTTCCAGGTTTACGTTTCCGTGTAGCGGGAAAACTCGAGCTTAGAAATAAAAGAATACCTGCGCGTATTTTTCTATATATATCTAAAAGGAAAAACAAAAGGAAAGGAAGGAAGTAAAAAGAAAGAGGAGCCGAAGAGCCTCAGCGCGTCGGTAAAAGCAGCGGCGGCGGCGGCGCCGAGCCTTGCTCGCCAGTGTCCAGTGCATCTCTGCCTGCATCCCCCGCTCGGAGGAGTTTCTGGGCAGCTGCCTCGGTTTCAGGTAAGACCCGGGTTGGGTTGCATGTCCGGACAGCAGTGCCGTGTTTCGGGGGGGGGGAGTGGGTGGGGAACGAGGAAAGGGGGGGCAAAGAAAAAGAGCGCGAAACCAGAAAGTCGCCCCCGTCCTGGGAGTCGCTGCTTGCCCCTTGCAGGGGTATTTATGAAGAAGTCTTCCTTCCCCGACGGGACGGCGGCGGCGGGGTGTGTGTGTGTGTGTGTGTGTGTGTGTGTGTGTGTGAGGGAAGAGAAACGGCTTCCGAAACGAGCGTGCTTGAGTCCCAAGCGGTTTCTGCATCGCGACGGGCGCACCCCAAAGCTCGGCTCTCTTTCCTTCCTTCCCCATTTTTGCCCAGCGCCGTCGGGATCGTTTCACCCTCTCCCCTCTCCCTGCCTCCGCTTGGATTCTCGGGTCTTAATTTGATTCTAGCGCGTTGCGATGCTTTCCGTCGACTCGACGAATCGATAAGTTTGCCTTCAGAAATCGTGGGCGCTCCATCACTGGAGGTTTTAAAGAAGAGACTGGACAGTCCCTTGTCTGAAATTGTATAGGTTCTTTCTGCTTGAGTAGGGGGCTGGACTAGAAGACCTCCAAGGTCCCTTCCAGCTCTATTCTATTGTAAGTTTGACACGGGGACCCGAGCCAACCTTTTGACCTGCTGGCCTCTTAAAAGACACTTCAAATTGTCTGGGGAGTGGGGGGGGTGTTGTTTTTCTTGCGCCCCGAAAGCGACGTGCCTTCCCCAACCTTTGGTGTCAATTGTTCGCCTTGCTGGTCGTCTTTTTAAGCTCCAAAAAAAACTGCTGCGCGCTTACTTTACAGGAATTACGGTTGATTTCTAAATAACTGCTTTGGAATAAGCAAGCTCGAGTTCCGATGCTGGGCTGGCGACTTGCTCACCGTCCCCAGCTACTGAACTCGGAACTTATGTCTGTGTAAACCTGCGTGGAAACGGCTTGTAAAGGCGAAAAAGGATGGTGGAATTTGTCGCCCGTGCTGTTTGTGCGAAGAGGGGAGCTGAATTCCGGAGAAGCTAAAAGACTGCTGCTAATTAGGGTTTTTTTTTTTTTTTGGCTAAGAAATAGATAGAAGGGACAATCGCGGATAGAATAGCAGCCCTCTATGTAAAACGATGGTGGGGATGATGTAGCAGGGGAGAAACACACACATATATATAACTATGCCCCTGTTGTGTACAATTCTGCCTCGCCTCGCGTTTCCACTTCAAGTTTATCCCTGCAACTCCAGATACAGATATTAACTTTGCCAGGTACCAAATAGCAGCCTAATCACTTTTGCAAAAAAGCCAAGCTGACCACTTGACAAGGCGATGTGTTTCAGACTCACACGTTTGGTTCTGTATCATTAAATAGAATGAATAATAATAAAAGAAGAGAAGCCGAGTAACAATGGAAGGGTTGAAGGAAAAATCGAGGGAGGGTTTGTCTTCTTCCTCCAGAGATGGTTATTTTTCTCCCTTGAAGTATGAAACTTGTTTATATTTTCAGAGTCATAAAAAAAAATCTATGTTTCAGTGTCCGAGACAAAGAGCTGAGTGTTGCAAAGTAAGAGGGTGAGATTGGTTTTTGTAGGCATGTGCTGGCTGAAAGTAGACTTGCAATAGGAATAAATGCACATACTGTATGGATTGTGTGTTGTGGTGTCTATGTGCACAGCTGGCGTGCATGTTTCCCTGCCAGTGTATTCAGCGCAAATGCTCCAACAACTTTTACTGGATGCCAACCTGTGTTGTGTTTTCTGAATTTAAAATTCTCTCTTCCCAATGGTGGTGCTTAGGTTTTTGTGTTAGGAACAACATAATGCAGCACGTTGCTTATTACTTATCCTAGACCGAAGCAGCTTGCTCACTAAACAACAAATGATGAGGGTGCAGCTTGCATAATGAACAGGGAGCGTTAACATCTTACATACTGATTTTCACTTACAGTAAATGAATGCAGGACTGTGGTTGGCAATTCAGTATTTGCGATGATTGTTATGCTACCGTGACATTTCAGAATCATGAAAAATGTATTTTCTTCTTTTTATTTATTTTTGGATTTTTTTTAAACCATCAGACTTCTGAGAAAGTTGTAGGCTCTATATTATAGTATTAAAAACATTTTAAAATGCTAATTGTGGAAAAGTAATTTGTACTAAGTTAGGCATAATGTGCAATTTATATACATTACATTCTTTCAAATCATAATCCAAAAGTTCATTGAGTTCATTATCCCCTTTTTGAAAAAAAGTGAAAACTATGTACTCTTAACTATTAATATAGATATACATATAACTTTAACAAGTGTATTCTACTGACAGTTGCACGACTGCAGCAATTTAAAAATTAAATGGATATTACAGATACAACTCTGACCTGTAAAAATCTGGACCATCACAAAAATGGCTGCAAATATATACTTTTATTTAATTGTAGCCCAGATTTGGTGGCCCTTCTGTGAAACAAATTGGACTGTTTTAAAACTCATGTTACATTGTGAACAATCTGTTCTGTCTCACTTGGAATGATTGATGGATAGAATAATCTATCTCATGCTTGGAATAATTTCAAATGCTGCCTCCACTGTAACTTTGCTTTTTATCATTTTTAGCCGGTATATTTGATCTGCAAACTTTTGTTGCTCATCATGGATACAACTTATTTAACTTTTCTTTTTTAAAAAAGTTGAAACACTTTTTGCTTTTGTCATGTCACCTTCAAAGATTGCTGTAGGTTTTTTAAGGACAGTAGCAGCTGTGAAGTATGTGTATATGTTGTGAATGAGATTTCTATAATCAAAGCTGCTTTCACACTACAGCTGATAAGGAATAGTTGTGCTGTTCCCAATCAACAAGGCTTATTTTACATAAATGCTACTAAGCAGGTGTGTTATTATGACTATTATTCTAAGCAGAGTCTCCTAGAAGAATACCACTGAAATGATTGCCAAATCTGTGTGCTTAAGTAGTTGACAACCATTCTTGACAAATGTATCTTTTCTTTTATGTACACTGAGAGCATACACACCAAAGACAAATTCCTTGTGTGTCCAATCACACTTGGCCAATAAAGAATTCTATTCTATTCTATTCTATAACCACTTTTAGAAACAAGAAACTTGTATTCCTTAAGTATCTATTTTTCTAAAACATGGTGGCAAATATGTTGCTTTTCAAAATGTAATAGTACAGGGCATGGTAGAGCAATATAAATGATAATAATTGTCCATAGCATAGACAGCAGGACTCAATTTGATCTGGTGGTTAAAATACTGGCCTAGAAACAGGGAAACCTGAGTTCTAACCCTAACTAAAAACCAGCCGAGTTACCTTGGATGACTAGTTCCTGTTGCTTTAGCAAGAAGGCAATGGCAAACCACTTCAAAAAAACTAACTATATGGACTGTAGTTGCTAGAAACCACCTCTGACTCCACCCCAGACCCACAGAACAAGATATCTGGCCAACAGGCCAGTATAGTGTGGTGCTACCATATATCCACTTTAGATTTATTTTGATTTGTAGAATGGTGGTTTCAAGAGAACAGTAACTCAGTAGTGGGACACTACATTACAAAGTGTATTAGACCAATGATGCGACACAGTGGCTAAATTTGCTCAATATATTAATTTTTTTAAAAAAATATGATTAATGGGATAGGCCAATAATTTGGATGGGTAGTGTGGCTGTTTGATTTTGTGTTTATTGTATGGGGGAAGTCTATTATTTGTTTGTTCATTTGTTTGGTACGTATGGATGCCCATTTTAGAGTAGAACTCTGGGCAGCTCACAACATAAGTGTAAAATGTGAGGTTTCTGGGTCACACATCACCATTGAAAGTTGTGAGTGTGGTCAGTGGAGATCTATGCAGGAAAAGAAGCAAGGGATGGAAATTGATCAAGGAGAGGAGCAACCTGGAGCTAAGGAGAAATTTCCTGTCAGAACAATTAATAAGTGGAACAACTTGCCTCCAGAAGTTGTTGATGCTCCAACTCTGGAAGCTTTTAAAAAGAGATTGGGCAACCATTTGTCTGAAATGGAATAGGGTTTCCTGCTTGAGCAGGGGGTTGGACTAGAAGACCTCCAAGGTCTCTTCCAACTTTATTATTCTGTTATCTCCAAAAACTGAATTTTTAAAGGTGCTAAAGGGGAAATTATTAAATGCATGTGTTTAGAGCAGTGGTTCCCAAAGGGGGCGGTACCGCCCCCCAGGGGGCGGTGGGAACCCTTAGGGGGGCGGTGAGAGGTAAGGGTGCCGACAGGGGGGCGGTGAGAGGGTCCAGGGGGGCAGTAGGTGGTTCGCCGGTCCTGTCCCCGTGCCGCCACCCATGTCCACCCAATCGCCCACTGCCGCTTTTCCCGCCACTCTTTTCCCGGCGGGAACTGGGCGGGCTGCGAGATGGGCATCTTACTGGACTTTTAACAGCTCCATGTGTCTGTCATCTGGTCTCTTTGCACTGGTCTCCAACCTTGGCAACTTTAAGATTTGTGGACTTCAACTCCCAGCAAAGCTGGCTGAGGAATTCTGGGAGTTGAAGTCCACAAGTCTTAAAGTTGCCAAGGTTGGAGACCCCTGGAAAGCTTGCAAAATACAGAAACTCTTCTCGCGAGGGTGAGCAATTAACAACTCGCAGCGAGAAGAGTGTCTGTATTTTGCAAGCTTTTTTCCTTAGAGACTAGCCGACAGAAACACGGAGCTGTTAAACCTGTAAGACACGGAATTGGGGGGGTGCGGGCAGGGGCTGGGTTGGGGGGTTGGGTTGGGGGGGCAGGAGGAGGAGGAGGAGGAGGAGGAGGAGGAGGAGGAGGGAGACCTTGTGGGGAAATCGCAGCTGCCTCTTTTCCGCTCCTTCGGCCAAGAGGCGCCGCGGCCGGAAAGTCGGTCCAGAAAGAGGGCAGCGATGGTGGGGGAGATCGGGAACAGTTGCCCACCAGAGTTTCTGCCACCTTCACCTGCCTCCCTTTCCTTTCCTTTCCTTTCCTTCCTTCCTTCCTTCCTTCCTTCCTTCCTTCCTCCCTTTCCTTCCCTTTTTCCTTCCTACTTCCCTTCCCTTCCTTCCCTCTTTTTCCTTCCTCCGTTCCTTCCCTTTCCTTCCTTCCTTCCTTCTGTTTCTTTCCCTTCCTTCCCTCCTTCCCTTTCCTTCCCCCTCCTTTTCCTTCCTACTTCCCTTTCCTTCCCCCCTTTTTCCTTCCTACTTCCCTTCCCTTCCTTCCTACTTCCCTTCCTTTTCCTTCCTCCCTCTCCTTTTCACCTTTAATTTCCCTCCCTCTCTTTCCTTCCTACTTTCTTTCCTCCCTCCCTCCTTCCCTCCCTCCCTCCCTCCCTTCCTTCCTCCTTCCATTTCCTTCCCTCTCATTCCTTCCTTTTCTTTCTCTTTCTCTTTCCTTTCCTTTCCTTTCTTTTCCTTCCTTTCTTCCATCCCTCCCTCTATTTTTCTCTCCCAAACAACCCCAAGTTAAATCCTCCCCTTGGCCATTGTGCGTACATGTGTGTCTCATCTTCTAAAAATCATAACTCCCCACCCCACCCCAAACACCCAATACCATCCCCTTCTCCATCCCACTGATGATCCCAGGTGCCCAGCCTCCTGCGCCCCCCCCCCCCCGCAACCTCTCCGCATGCCCGTCTCACAATGTGGCCTTCGGCCTCGCCGCCTCTGCCCACCTAACACACTGCTCTCGTTCGTCCCTGCGATGCCATCTTCCCCTGCCCCCAGATGGATAGCAATTTAGGCAGTCACGACACACCACCAGGTGAGGAGGGGGCTTTCTAGCTGTGCCTGCTGGGTACAGAGTCCCCCCCTCCACCCGGCCTCTGTGCCAAGGAAGGCAATTCGGAGGGTGCCAGCACTTCTCACGGGGGAGGGGGTGTATTTCCAGGAAGCCCCTTGAATGTGCCAGTGTGGGGGGAGGGGGAGAAGACCCTCCCCCATGTGCATCTGTCCCACCCACCCCCTCCATTGACCACTTCTGCAGTTTTCTTTCCTTTCCAGGCTCTGTTTGGTCATCCAGTTGAGCCAGCCTTGGCGAGGAACCAAAATGGCTTGTGTGTGTGTGTGTTTGTTTGTTTGTTTGTTTGTTTTTGCAACCAAATACAAACCATGTTTGGGGGAACCGGTTTCAATACCTCCCAGTTTCCCAAACCTGGACGTTTTCAGCCACGCACGCACACACACACTCACACACACCCAGTGGCTCAATGTGGGATAGATTTCCCACCCACCTTCAGCCCCTCTTTTCAAACACGCTCCTCTTCCTCGCAGACAGAAGCACATTTTAAATTGCCATAGGCAGGGCCCAGAGGAGGCAATGTAGTCCCGCGGTGTGTGCGATACACACACACACACACACACACACACACACACACACACACACACACACACACACACATATATATATATATATATATAGAGAGAGAGAGAGAGAGAGAGAGAAAATAAGGAAAGAAAAAGGAAGGAAGGAAGGAAAGGAAGAGAAAGAAAGAAAGAAAGAAAGAAAGAAAGAGAAAGAAGGAAGGAAGGAAGGAAGGAAGGAAGGAAGGAAGGAAGGAGGAAGGAAGGAAGGAAGGAAGGAAGGAAGGAAGGAAGGAAGGAAGGAAGGAAGGAAGGAAGGAAGGAAGAAAGAAAGAAAGAAAGAAAGAAAGAAAGAAAGAAAGAAAGAAAGAAAGAAAGAAAGAAAGAAAGAAAGAAAGAAAGAAAGAAAGAAAGAAGGTAGGAAGGAAGACAGAAAGAAAGAAAGAAAGAAAGAAAGAAAAAGATGGTAGGAAGGAAGACAGACAGAAAAAGAAAGGAGGGAAGGGAGGGAAGAAGGAAAGAAAAAGGAAAGAAAGATGGTAGGAAGTAAGGAAGACAGAAAGAAAGAAAAAAGATGGTAGGAAGGAAGACAGACAGAAAAAGAAAGGAGGGAGGGAAGGGAAGGGATGAATGTAGCAAAGAAAAAGGGAAGAAAGAAAGAAAAAAAGAAAAGAAAGAAAGAAAGAAAGATGGTATGTAGGTAGGAAGGAAGACAAAAAGAAAGAAAAAGATGATAGGAAGGAAGACAGACAGAAAAAGAAAGGAGGGAGGGGAGGGAAGAAGGAAAGAAAAAGGAAAGAAAGATGGTAGGAAGGAAGACAGAAAGAAAAAGAAAAAAGATGGTAGGAAGGAAGACAGACAGAAAAAGAAAGGAGGGAGGGAAGGGAAGGGAGGGATGTAGCAAAGAAAAAGGAAAGAAAGAAAGAAAAAGAAAGAAAGAAAGAAAGAAAGATGGTAGGTAGGAATGTAGACAGAAAGAAAGAAAAAGATGGTAGGAAGGAAGGAAGACAGTCAAAAAGAAAAGAGGGAAGGGAGGGAAGAAGGAAAGAAAAAGGAAAGAAAGAGGGAGGGAGGGAGGTAGGAAGGAAGGAAGGAAGACAGAAAGAAAGAAGAAAGAAGAAAGGAAAGAAAGAAAGATGGAAGGAAGGAAGGAAGAAAGAAATATGGTAGGAAGGAAGACAGAAAGAAAGAAAAAGAAAGAAGGGGAAGGGAGGAAAGAAAGAAAGAGAAAAAGAAAGGAAGAAATAAAGAAAGAAAGAGAGAAAGAAAGAAAGAAAGAAAGAAAGAAAGAAAGAAAGAAAGAAAGAAAGAAAGAAAGAAAGAAAGAAAGAAAGAAAGAATTATGACCACAATTAAGCATAACATTTTGGTTTCTAAGCAAGAGCGTTGTTAAGTGAGTTTCACCACATTTTATAAGTTGGCCATGCCCACCCGGTCACCTGACCACTAAGCCACGCCCACCTGAGGGGGTGGGGTGGGGGGCGGTGAGGATGAGTTTGTAGCACCAAGGGGGCGGTGGACTGAAAAAGTTTGGGAACCACTGGTTTAGAGCAATCATATAAACTATGTTTAATTTTAGTTGCATGTAACTTAAGTTACATTGGAAATAACTTTCATACAGGTATCTTGTTTTTGGAGTGCAGTATTTGGCAAAAAAAAATTAAGACTCATTGCAGGGGGTTGGACTAGATGACCTGCAAGCTCCCTTCCAACTCTGTTAATCTGTAAACTTCACCTTCAATGATATATATTCTGGATTAAGATTTAGTACACTGTGTATAAGATTGCTATGAGTTGCTTTATATCATAAATGAAATAAACTAGTTTTGGGCATTATGTAAACACAGCAAGTAAAAGAATCTCAGATGTTACTGTTAAAGTGTAAACATTTCAAATTTGCTTTAAAAATTAATCTTTAAACCTAATAAACACAAATAAATAATATTCAGTAGCATAGGTAAACTGATCATTTTAAGCAATTTTTTGATGCTTTATCCTAACAAAATGAGACAGTGGCCTGTAGAAACTATGTATTTGTATGTCCATGCATGCACAGCTGCTCAATTTTTTTAAAAAAAATAAGACTCAAAAGTCTTCTACTAAGCATATCACAAGCTTGACTGGACTAAACCTCCATGTTTACTTTTTCATTACACTCATAACTGTGAACAGTCGCTGTCTGAGGTAGTTGCTAAATGAGGAGTAACTGTATCTGCTGCTATTCTGTATTTTAAGCATTTTGTAAATAATGGAAGATTGAATCCTAAACCAGCAAATAAATTTCTGTTGATTTGTCCTAAGCCAAAAAACCAAAACCAGAACTATTAATGGAAAATAAATGTTCATATTAACTGGTCCAGGTCAACATTTCCAAGAAGGACAACATCTAAAAGTTTGCTTAAATTATTAAAAAGGAATTGCTCATGGCTGAATATAAATGGAAGAAGTACTTATTGGTGCTGCAGTTTTTGAAATTCTAATATCAACAAGCAGACATGTTTGAGCCTTGGACAAGAAAAACAAAACAAAATTTATTCAAAGAAGCAGTGCATTTTTAAAAAATTATTAAAATAAACTTTCTTTTTATTACTGAACACAGGAGTCCTAAATTTCCCAGAAGTCCCAAATTTCCAGAACTTAGTTCTTTCTCAAAGTCCAGAAAAGCCTTTTTGAGGCCATGAAAATAGTGATGAGTTCGTTATAAATTCAAATATTTTATTTATAATAATTTTGTGATATAGAAGCTTATTATCTGATGATTTGTTATTCAGCATAACATCAGTTAAAGTTTTGATGGTTTATATAAGGAAATTCTTCATTTCTCCTCCATTGCCTTGGTTTACTTCCTGTCTTAAGAATTTAACCGTTGAAAACTCTATAATTGTTAACTTAAAATTCAGCCTGATTTTGCCCTTTAGATAAATTTGAATTGTATGTAAAATACATTGTAGTGGATAGAACAAGAGAACTGTATGATAAAAATGAATCAATGTTTGAGTGCAATAATTACCACTGCTACTTACTATTCTTATCACACTTCTAATTTGAAACATGCTTTATTTTATTTTATTCTTCTTGCCCTAACAATACTTGAAAATAGGTGCGATACGCACATTTGATAAATTGGGTGTTATGACTGAGAAAATAACTTGCTCAAAGCCATGACAAATAATGATTCAGTCCCACATTTTACAGACTCCAATCAAAGTCTCTAAGTTAGTGGTTCTCAATTGCTAATGAGATTATTTGGTCTCTGCAAATTATAGACTCTGCAAATTTATCTTTGTTTACAAATGGTGCACTTCTTAATTTGCTGTGTGTATATATGGATTCACATGTATGTTTCATGATACTAAAACAAGATTAAAGTGAATGCTTTTTAAAAATTTATTTCAGGGATTTATTTTCTATCTTGTACAATATTGTTTGCAGAGAAGAGCAAGAAAGATGATTAGGGGGCCAGAGGCTAAAACATATGAAGAACGGTTGCAGGAATTGCGTGTGTCTAGTTTAATGAAAAGAAGGATCAGGGGAGACATGATAGCAGTGTTCCAATATCTCAGAGGTTGCCACAAAGAAGAGGGAGTCAAGCTATTCTCCAAAGCACCTGAGGGCAGGACAAGAAGCAATGGGTGGAAACTAAACAAGGAGAGAAGCAACCTAGAACTAAGGAAAATTTTCCTGACCAGAACAATTAATCAGTGGAATGACTTGCCTCCAGAAATTGTGGGTACTCCAACACTGGAGGTTTTTAAGAGGAGATTGTGTGAAATGGTATAGGATTTCCTGCTTGAGCAGAGGGTTGGACTAGGAAACCTCCAGGGTCCTTTCCAATTCTGTTATTCTAAGGCAGTGTTCAGCTAGGCATTCAAAGAATATAATTTATGGTACATTCTGATCAGTGTTAATATGTTTTTTTTAACTTAAACTCATTTAAATTACTTGTACACCAGAAATTGGCTCTTCTGTTCTAGATGGCCGGTATGGATTTATTGTTATATGTGTTTGTGATACATATCAGTAAGTCTTCTCCATACAGCAACTGTTTGTGTTGACTTGATCTTGTGCAAAGGACAGTTTTCAGTTCTGTGCTAACAATAACTCTTCTTGCAGTTCTACTTTAATGTTTTCAATTTTTTAAACATTTGGATGATTTTAGCATTCCCACTAGTAACAGGTCTTGTTTAACACACCTTTTGTTTTGCATTTTAAAGGGTAGAGCCTCATTCAAGTATGCATATTATGTCCTTTGCGGATCAACATTTGTTGCAGATGGTATATCATTATTGCCCATCACTGAAAGCTTGCGTAGAAGTTTTCCTTTCTATATGTAACTCTTGTCTCTTGATTTGCAGTTTTCTGAAGCACCTTTCTCTTTTTTGAAGAGGCAGAGCAAAATTTATTTTCTACTTAGAAGCACTGTGGGGCAAGTGAGTCTGCAACATTGGCTGGAATCTGATACTTCTTGTCTTGGCTTTTTCTGGCTCCAGTCTGTTCCTCTATAACATCAGTTGTATCATTAAGCAATAAATCTGGAATTAGAATGTACACAAGTGAAAGTTTATCAAGATAACATTTCCAAGGAGGCAGCATTAGATAAATATGTGACATATACAGAAAATTAAATTAGAATAGAATGGAAATGGAAATTAGGATTTAATAATATGACTGCTAGAATAGAAAAATAAGAAAATTAGTTCGGTTTGCTGTTTTAAGTTATAACTTTAAGTTAAAGTTATATTTTTTGTTTTCATTATTGATGCAGGATGAACAGTAGATATTATGAAATGTTATTTAGGCTGTACTATTTCTATGTAAGGGATATTATATATGGTTACTTATGGTATATGTGTTATTAAGTATGTACTGTATTTTTAAGGTGGAGGGGGGAAAAAAGATAACATTTCCAATGTCTCTTCCTGAATCTGTTTACATCACATTTTGGTGTCCTAACCTGCATTTATAAATTCAGGTCAGAAGAAATTTGGGGGAGACACTTTACTTATTTATAAGATTTTCAAGGAGCTTTTACTTTGAGTTCATGTGAGATGATACTTGTGTTAAAGTTTAAATAGGTGCAGTCAAATGTAAACACAAAGATGCTACTACATTGAGTATGTCTACTCATGTAAACAGTTCCATCTCTTTTGACTTTCTTAGAGCAGTGCTTCATAGTCATATGAACAGAAACTATTTTGTTTTATGCAATTTTCTTTATATACAGTATGTGCATAGGGATGTGAAACAAGTGATAATGCAGAGAGGATCCAAATTAGAATTGGCCTGTACATTGACATTTTCTAAAGTTGGAAAGATGGCTTTCATGGTATTTCCTAAATGCTGCATGTTGTATAGTTAGTGTACCTACCCTCAGCTACTGTATATGTGCTTAAATAATCGTAATGTGTCATAACAGGGGCAGTCTAGTTTACAGTGTGGATCTGTGACTGGGAGTTAACACTGGAGCAATATAATTATTGCTATTTTCTTCAGTAGCACTTAAAGTTCCAATATAATTATTGCTATTTTCTTCAGTAGTATTTATAGTTCCAATTCTGTTTGTTTAGTAAAAGATGATACTTTGGGAAGTTCATTTTTCTATTAATTATGGTGAAGAAGAAAGGTTACCTGTGTTTTTTAAAAAAATCATTTCTGCTTGTAATTGTTCCTAGCTGTCTTGAGAGATTAATTTTGCTAATTTATTTCAGATTACTTTTTTGCCTAATAATGTGGCATAGCATCCCACATAAATTTTTAGTAAATAAATAATTTGCAGGCCAAAAGGGACAGGGTGTGTTTCCTTTAAAATCCATTCAGTTGTGCCATAATAAATTAGTACGTTATTCTGAAAAAGAAATTGTCGGAAATTGTTGTGACTGATTTGTTTCCATTTCTAGAAATCTTGGTTGAAGCAGCTTACAAGCCATTTTAATGCATTTTATGATCCTGTTTTCAATAATATTGGGTAACAAGATTTAAATATACTTCTTATTTACTTTGAAATAAATCTAGCTGTGATCAGTGCGGTTTATCACACATTCCTTAAGAAGACTGTAGAAATATTGCACTCTTTTTTCTTTGTTAGATAGTAAGATAAACACAAATAAAAGGAAGCATGTGAGATCCCTCAATGCTAATTTTCAATTATAATGTCAAATTGCTAGAAGCACAAGCTTTGCAATTATTTGTACTGATAAATAGAAATGTAAACATAAATATCTTGCCACTGCTGTTTAATTGATTTAGTAACAGAATTACTTTTAGTAACTATGCTTCATTAAAGCTACTCTGAGGGAGGAAAAAAAGAAAACAGTGGTGCCATTTTGCTTGAAATACAATTATAAAGAATGTCCTGTCTCATACTGAATTAATATTACTAGTGAGATTTTTTTTTGTATGCAATATTTTGGCTTGTCAATGAACATAGTTTATCAAACTAGGATGCATGAACGTTGAGCATGAAAAATTGAACAACTATAGACTGAATTTTGGAATTGATTCCTTTCTTTTATTTGAGATGTTTATGAAACTGGTTTCTTTTTATCACAATGCCGTTGTGAAAATGTTTAACAAGCTTTGGTTATTGTCTTCCTGTGCTATGTTGAAGCTTATGACTTACGTTAGCTCTATTACTATCAAGCAGACTTTATATAATTGTTTATGAAAGATGCACATACTTTTCTTGGTTCTAACTCCAATTCTTAGAATTTACGAAGAGATTAAAAGTTATTGTGCTTTTGTGCTTTATGGTGACTGAAAGCATTATTATATTCTTTCACTCATTACAATGTACTCGTATTTGTCAAGATTTGAGGGATTGTTGATGAGATTGTTTTTTCCCCCCCGTTTGTTTTGACAGAAAGGCATGAAAGACAACTTTTAATAGAACGATCAAGCGTGCTGATTTGTTGTCGTTGTTTGTCATACACATTTCCTGGCATTGTTATTTATTTTCATTTTAAGTCACATAGTTGTTATTGTGACACATGGATATGTCTATGGAGTTGTTCGATAAACTGTGGATGTATACCCAGAAAATATTAAGGATGTAGTAGGAGGCAAGAAACCCCATGCTTTCACCTTTGCATTGAAGGAGAACATATTGCTTTCTATGAATATGCAGTTTTTGTTTTATCAGGTCTCTTCCCAATTCCCATTAATCCATCAGTAGGGATGACTATGAATTGTGAAAACAGGAGTGACTACAGAACTGGTAAAGAACCTTGGAGGTCTTCTAGTCCCACCCCCTGCTCAGGCAGGAAACCCAGTAGTATTTCAGACAAATTGTTGCCCAATCTCCTCTTAAGAACTTCCACAGTTGGAGCACCCACAACTTCTGGAGGAAAGTTGTTCCACTGATTAATTGTTCTAACACCTAAAGATGTTACACGTATTATATATTAATAAACCCGCACCTCTCTCTCTCTTTCTCTTTCTATACGTTTTACATAAAAACATGTTTTTCTAAAACATTAGAAATCTAGGTTTATGGTCAAGATTATTGGAAGACTCCATAAGCTTTCTATAAGTAGATATAATTGTTTAAGAGATGTGAGTTGAGAGTTTCTGTACGAATGTTAGGAAGAGTGGCTGGCAAACAATTTCATACCTAGTCACTCAATTTTCTTGATACTATTAAGACTTTTCAGTGTCTTGCCAATGTACTGCAATTTGAATACAAGGTCCATTGAGCGTTAACAATTCTGTTTTGTCTCTTTAAATTGAATAATTTTATTTTCTTTAAAGATCAATCAATCAATCTAAATGGACACTATATCACAATAAACAGTCTCTATATGTTTTGGCTGTTTTCCTTCTTTATTGTCTTACAGTGTACTATAACAGCTGTTTTTCTTTCCCAAGTGGTAATATGTGAGCTTTCACTTTTTACATGATTTATTGTATTGGTGCAGTCACTTGTTTAAGATATGGATGTAATGAAGATACTGTTTTTCAGAAATGAAATGAAACAAGACTGCTTACTCACTCAATTGCTGATATATAGTCTGGATTTTATCAGATGTTTATAGTTTTTAGATCAAATCATGTAGCAAAATTTTAAGTTTAAGAGCATGAGATGTATAGTGTAAATGAACCCTTTGAAATTTGCCTAGCATTGCTTTTTTGTGTAAACTGAATACCCACAATGGCTGATTATTTTTTTAAGGACTCAAGAAATAATACAAGTCTGGAATATAGTTAGTTCCAAATGACGGCAGAGAGTTTTATTGTTGCCTTTCAGTAACAGTTATGTGCTCTGGGGTTATCTAAAAAGGGTTTATGGTTTAGGATGTTATATTTTATAGGACTATATTTTACAGCCTATAGGATGTCTACGATAGAGAGAAAGATGGCATACACACATACTAAAAAAACAAACAGGTAAATTATCTTGAACAAGAAACAGAATATGAAAGGTTACCCAGTCTTTCATAGCACTTATGTTGATTCTAATAAAGGCGATACTCATCTGTATAGTGTGATTTTTATATGGACTAAAATTGTTGAATGAAAAAAAATCATTTTTTAACCATACTATATCTGAGAGGAAAGCAGTGCTGATAATTGATAAAGGTTAGATGCAATCAGATCAGTGTTGACTCTTAGCAACCACAAGGATAAGTACTCTCCAGGATTATCTGTCCTGGATGATGGCCATTTAGGTCCATCAGAATTGCATTAATTGCTGTTTTATAATCTAATCCATTCACCTTGCTTCTGGTGGTCCTCTTTTTGCTTCCATTTCTCCTAACAATATAGACTTTTCAAGAGGGTTGTGCTTTCAGATAATGTGTCCAAAATATGATGATTTTGAGTGTGGATTTTGTGTCCTCAGCTGAGAAGTCTGGAATGATTTTTATGTTTGATTTATGGCAACCATGATATATACTCAAGAATCTTCTCCAGCTCCAAAGTCTAAAAGTACCAATACTCTTTCTTCTTTTGCTTCTTCAAAGTCCAACTTTCTCATTCATGAAATGTCACAGAGAAAACCATTGTCTATGATATTCTGATCTTTGTGCTATATTCATGGCATCTGAATAACTTCTCCAAATTTTTAATTGCTATCTTACCAAGTGAAAGATTGTGCTGTATTACCTGATTGCTGGTGTTTTTTTTAAATAAATAATTCAAGGCAGCAAACATACATAATATTCCTTCCTCCTCCTATTTTCCACTCTACAACAACCTGTAAGGTAGATTGGGTAAGACACGGGTATCAAACTCTGGTGTCACGTTGCCTTCACGTGTCATGTCATGTGATGTTTTTTTTCCTTTGCGGAGCTCGGGAAAAATCCCATATCCGGCCCGCAGGCCGCCATTTTGACACCCCTGAGTTAAGAGAAAGCGACTAGCTCAAATTCATGCAGCTGGCTTTCATATCTAAAACTCTCAATCTCCTGATTTCTAGGCCAGCATCTTAACCACTACACCAATTTGACTCTTTACTTTGGGGTTTGGTAGTCAATTCTAAAAGAAGGAAGGTATTCAACACTTCAGTGTCTTTGCTAACATTGTTCTCTATGCATTGTCATTAAATTTGGTAGTCTTGTATTTAATCACAGTCACATATTTTCCTGGGTTCTTAACTTTCATTACAAGAGCTTGAGGATCATTTTCATTTTCAACTATCAGAGTAGTGTTGTGTGCACATAATTAGGTTAGTGATGTTTCATGCCCTAAAACCATGCTCATCTTTTTCCCAAATCAGCTTCCCTCAATACATATTGAACATGTAGGTTGAGTAAGTAGTGAGAGAGTAGAAAGCTTTATCTCATTCATTTACTGAGCTGGAGAATATCTTTCTCATCATGTGCTATTTTGGACTGTGATTGTCTTATGTATAGAATTTTCATGAGGATAGAAAGATGTTCTAGGGTTCTATAGCTCTGCATGGTCAACATAATCAAAGGCCATTCAGTAATCACTAAAGCACATATTAACTACTTCAGGATATTTTTTTTTACATTCTCAATTGTACACCATGGACCAGCACGTGTCTTGCTCTTCTGCCTTTTTAAAAATTAACCTGCCTTCCCTTTCCTTACAGGGCTGTAATCTGCATCAAATGATCCCATGCATTATTTTGCTAAAATGTGGAATTAAGGAAATATTCTGATAGCTTGCTCATTATTAAGTCTCCTTCTTTGGTATTTTCATATAGACTGATCTCTTCCAATTTGGCCATTATATCATTCTCTAGATTTGCTGGCATAACTTAGCTTGAAGCATTACTGATTCTTCTTGAGTTGCTTGGTATATTTCTACATAATTGATGGAATACATTTCTATACATTTCTATATATTCCATTAATTTCTGTTCTGACTTGATAATGACCAGGGAGCAAATTTAACTTCATCTTTTAATATTAAAGGTTCTTAGGAGTAGGAAATATATTCTACAGTATTGTAGATGTTGACATTTCTACTGTACATAGTTTCAATATTTGATTTTCTTTGAAACAGTTATTCTCTGTCTCTTGGCACTCTTAAACATACGAAATTAAGACTTGGAATTTCCTTCTGAGTTCTTCCTTGGCTTTAGTTGCTCTTTTCTTCTTGCCAATTTCCACAATACGTTCTTAAATCCATTTTTTTTTCTGTCTCTCTTCTTTGGCTAATTTTTTTCTTTTTTCATTCATCTTTTCACAACTTATTAGATTTCATTTCATAGTTCCTCTTGTTGCTAGCAGTGAGTTTTAGTAATTCTAGGTGGTTCCTAATGTTCTCCTTGGATATTGTTAAGAAATGCTTCAGAGTATATTGTGGAAACTAGTTGGCTTCTTTCTTCCTCTTTAGCTTGATGTGAAACTTGCAAGTTCCACAAACAGCCCCTGGATTTGTATAGGAACTGTGGTGGCGCAGTGGTTAGAATGCAGTAATGCAGGCTACTTCTGCTGAATGCCGGCTGCCAGCAATTTGGCAGTTTGAATCTCACCAGGCTGAAGGTTGACAGCCTTACATCCTCTGAGGTTGGTAAAAAGAGGATCCAGATTGTTGGGGACAATATGCTGACTCTGTAAACCACTTAGAGAGGGCTGTAAAGCACTGTGATGCGGTATATAAGTCTAAATGCTGTTACTAAGTGCTATTGCTATTTGCTTGACATACATTTCTATTTTCGGGCCTCATTTATAGTGACTTAATTCTAGAAATGTTTATATTCTGCTTCGTATTTAATTCACATGCCCATGATAACTGAATTTTGTATGCTGAAATGTATTCAGGAGGAATATAATACTGAAATATAATTTTATTAACATTTCTGAAAACACTTGTAATAAAAGATTGGACAATGTACCATATTTGGTATGTCATTAGTAACTACAGATTCAGAGGGTAAGGCTGGTAGCAGGATACATCTGAAAACAACAGCACGTTTAGACTAACTATGGTATAACCTCAAGTCAAATGGAAAACAAAGCAAAAGTCTGCAACCCTTCAAAGGTCAAACTAATTTTCAGTTGTTTGACAATGGGTAATCTTGATAGCAATGGAAAGATGATTACAAAGTGTGGTTTTCTTTCTTTAGTGACATGATTTATTTTTCTGGCAATTTAGAATCTTTCAAAAGACATTTTGTCATTTAATTTGGTTTGAAGTAATTGTTCCCACTAGTTGTTTGTAGCTCAGAAGTCTCTGCTAATTGTTTTAACTGTCAGATGATACATTCAATGAAAAGGCTGTATATTGAATTAACTGAAATACTGATTTCTAATTGTTCCTCTAGCACAGTGTGCAATATTCTTGTACATGCTGAGTAGTAAACAAAACATTAAGCAATTCTATACCACTGTTTCCCCCATTAATCTGAAATCTTCTCAATGGTCAAGTTAAGCTACTTGACTGAATTGCTCTGCTATTCTAGTTTCCATCTATTTTTGTTATCAGATTGCATTGTTGGGCATTTCAAATAACCAATACTACATATTGAGGCAACTGCAGCCTATATGAGAGAGGAATTTGTTTAGATTTTTTTTAAAAAAACCCACTGAATTTATTATTTTTATAAATAACTCGAGGTGGTGATCATATCTAATATTCTTTCCTTGGCCTGTTTTCCAGCCATGTGAGATGAGTTGGAGTGAGAGAGGTTGACTGGCCCAAACTCACTAAGTCAGCTTTCATGCCTAAGGCAGGATTGAACTTCCACAGGGACTAGAATTCCCACAGCAAATTAAGAGGAGGGTGACATGCAAGCTGTAGTATTTGAGGAATGAAATTAAATGGCAGGTTTAGTTTCTAAATCCCTGGTTTCTCATTCTTCAGTTAAGTGCCACTGAGTCAGGTTTGACTCCTGATATATCTGTAGGCATATTTCCCTAATAATTCATAGTTGTTCCAAAGATATTCCAGTGATCATCTTGAGCCTGTCAATTTAAATGTGGTCTTTCGATTATTCTCTTTTTCCATCAGATTTGTCTGGTACAGTCATTTTTCCCCTAGCCCATTGTCTCCTTGAAAGCACATGCCCAACTTTTATGAATTTCTGGTTTTTGATCATTGCTTCAAGGGGCAAGTCACTTTTGATCCTGGACTAATTGACTGCTTTTTCTTGTAGACCATAGTAGCTCTTTTATTTTATTGTTCAGCTTATTTCTAGTATAAAGAAACTCAGAATCATGGAGAGTTGGGTGATTTTAAATGATTATGAGTAGCATTATTCTGTGTATACATTACCAAAAGATATAGTCAAAAAAATGGCCATGTCCAGACAATAGTCATTTTTAACATTTGGGTCATTTTATCTAATTGTTAGCTTCACCAGAGTTGTGTGTGTGTGTGTATGATGAGAGGCCAAATTTATTTATTTATTTAATTATATTAGTAACAGGAATCTCCCACAATGCAGATATTACTGTATTTTTCGGAGTATAAGACGCACCCTTTTCCCCCCCTAAAAGAGGGTGAAAATCTGGGTGCGTCTTATACAGCAAATGTAGCCCCGCCCAGCCTCTCAAACGGACCTATATTATTTATTTATTTATTTATTAAGAGTTCTTATAGGCCGCCCAATCCCTTGGGACTCAGGGCGGCTTACAGCAGAGATTAGAACTACAGATTAAAAAAGGCATTTAAAAACATCATATTACGATATAAAAAGCCATTCATCCTTGGGGGAATCATCTCTTCACCCCGCCTGCCGGAAGAGCCACGTTTTTACTGCCTTACGGAAGGCCAGTAGGGTGGGGATAGTCCGGATCTCTGGCGGGAGTTGGTTCCAGAGAGATGGGGCTCCCACAGAGAAGGCCCTCCCCCGTGGGCCCGCCAGCCGGCATTGTTTGGCAGACGGGACCTGGAGGAGGCCCTCTCTGTGGGACCTCACTGGTCATAGGGAGGAATGTGGCAGGATGCGGTCCCGAAGATAACCTGGCCCTGAGCCATGTAGGGCTTTAAAGGTCAAAACCAACACCTTGAATTGCGACCGGAGACCAATGGGTAGCCAATGCAGCTGGCGGAGGATGGGTGTTACGTGGGTGTATCTCGGTACACCCACCACAGCTCGCGCAGCTGCATTCTGTACCAATTGTAGTCTCCGGATGCTCTTCGAGGGTAGCCCCATGTAGAGCCCGTTACAGTAGTCAAGCCGTGAGGTGACAAGGGCATGAGTGACTGTGAGCAAAGCCTCCCTCTCCAAGTAGGGTCGCAATTGGTGCACAAGACGTACCTGTGCAAAGGTCCCCCTAGCCACAGCTGAAAGATGTTGCTCCAATTTAAGCTGTGGATCTAGGAGGACACCCAAATTGCGGACCCGTTCTGAGGGAGTCAATTTTTCTCCCCCAAGAACCAAGGAGGGACAGTCGACATAATCCTTGGGAGGCAATATCCAAAGCCACTCAGTCTTGTCTGGGTTGAGCCTGAGTCTATTCACTCCCATCCAGACCCTTACATCATCCAGGCAGCGGCACATTACATTAACTGCTTCACTGAACTGACACGGAGTGGAGATGTACAACTGGGTATCATCAGCATACTGCTGATACCTCACCCCGTGTCGTCGGATGATCTCACCCAACGGTTTCATGTAAATGTTGAACAGGATGGGAGAGAGGACCGAGCCCTGTGGCACCCCGCAAAGCAGGGGCCTAGGGGCTGACCTCTGCCCTCCTGTCAACACCGACTGCGTCCTGTCGGAGAGAAAGGAGGAGAACCACCAAAGAACGGTGCCCCCCACTCCCATCTCCCCGAGACGACGCAGAAGGATACCATGGTCGATAGTATCGAAAGCCGCTGAGAGGTCAAGTAACACCAAGATGGAGGAATGACCTCCATCTCGGGCTCGCCAGAGATCATCCATCAGAGCGACCAAAGCAGTCTCCGTACTGTAGCCGTGCCTGAAACCCGATTGAAAGGGATCCAGATAATCCGTTTCCTCCAATAACCGCAGGAGTTGGAGCGACACCACTTTCTCGACAACTTTACCCACGAAGGGTAAGTTGGAGACTGGACGGAAGTTCTTTAAATCCGCTGGGTCCAGGGAAGGCTTCTTGAGGAGGGGCCTCACCACCGCAGCTTTTAAGGGCTGCGGGATGGACCCCTCTCTCAAAGATGCGATCACAACCGCCTGGAGCCAGCCGCGTGTCACCTCCCTGCTAGCCGAAACCAGCCAGGAGGGACACGGGTCCAATAAACAAGTGGAGGCGCTCATCGCTCCTATGGCCTTGTCCACATCCTCAGGAGTGATAGGCTCAAACTCCTCCCAAATAACAGGACTAAGACTCGCCTCTGCAAGGCTAAAACAACCTCTCAAACCAAGCTTTGCAAGCCTGAAAAAGCAGCCTTTAAAATTGCAAGGCTAATATACCTGTTGCAGGCTGTTTGCTAAGACGCTAGCCAGATGGATGCTGGTAGGCAGAATTTTTTTTTCTTATTTTCCTCCCCAAAAACTAAGGTGCATCTTATACTCCGGTCGTCTTATACTCCAAAAAATATGGTAATTGTTAATACAATAGTAAATACTGTACTACATTACAATATAATACATTTAGTATATTTATTTTAATTAGCAAATAGGCTTATGTATTCTGAGATTCAAAAAATAAAACTATAACAATAAAATGATACAACATGAAATAATATTTGAAATTAATTATATAAATGGCAATAAAATAATAGATTGTTGACAATGCAACCAAAAGAATATATAAGGTTGGCATACAAAATAGTCAAAAGGAAGAAACAAATGACCTCTACAGAATTTAATATATTCAGTTTAATAACAGAAAAAAATGCAAACTGAGTTCAAAAGAAAGTTGGGAGGCAGGGGATTTTGAGAAACAATTCACTTTTGTTTATTTGCAGCTATAGATTTGGTAGACAAAAAAGTAAGAATGTACTTATTCTTGGTCCAGGAAAAGAGGAAAAGGATTTTTGCAGGGAATGCCTCATTTTGGGAACAAAGAGAAAATGATTACTGGCTTGATGTGATAGAAGATAGTATGGCTTCTTTTGAGGAGAGAATGAAAAAGCAAGAGGGAGGGAGAATCACTCAATTGGGTGGGAATTCTTGCTCTTGTGAAAACTTCCTTGAGTGTAATTTCAGAAGTCTTATTGTAGTGCCTACTTAATATAACAAACCAAAGTTCTCCCTATTGTATTCTGTATTACCATGTTTCTCCAAAAAGACGACCCACCTTGAAAAGAAGCCCTATCACTTTTTTGAGCGCATGCGATCAAATTAAGCCCCACCCACAAAATTAGCCCTAATTAAGACCCCACCCACCCCAGGGTGCAGGGGTGGGGGGAGGCACACAGGTAAAAAATAAGCTAGGGTGGGGATGGGGTAGTGGTGGAGCTGCCCTACTTACCAGACCTCGCACACCCCGACACCTGCCTTGCCTTCTTCTGTGGCCGCTTCTTCTGTGGCCGTTTGCCGCCACTCACACGCATCGCCCTGGCCCCCGTTTCACCTTCAGATGGCTGCTGGAAGGCATCTGCAACCGATAACAGAGCTCCAAATCGATCTGGAGCTCTATTATCAGCTGCATAGCTCCGGATCGATCTGGAGCTCTGTTATCTAATGCAGATGCCTTCCGGCAGGCATCTAAAAGTGAAATAGAGGCCGGGGCGATGTGTGTGAGTGGCGGCAAGTGGCCGCAGAAGAAGTGGGCCAGCAGCAGGTTCCTTCTGGGCGGGGCTGTCGGTGCCACCACTGTGAGGTAGTCAATAATTAGAACCCTCCAAAAAGGCCTAGCCATTTTTTCGGGGGTCAAAAGAAAATAAGACCCGGCCTTCTTTTTGGAGAAACATGGTAAATCTAGATGACTCTTTTTTGTTAAACATTTTATTTAGACAACTCCTGAAAACTTCTTTTCTAAATTGTATTTATTTATTCGTATTGTGCCTTTATTATTTTTACAAATAACTCAAGGCGGTGCACATATCCAACTCACCTTCCTCCTCCTATTTTCCCCACAACAACAACAATCCTGTGAAGTGAGTTGGGCTGAGAAAGGGTGACTGGCCCAAGATCACCCAGCTGGTTTTCAAATGTAACTATCCTTTTATGCTAGAATAACTCCTTTTTGTTCTGGAATGTCTTTTCTTGCAAATATATCATCTTCTGCCCTAGTATCCAGAACATGTAAGGAATTGTGGAAAGTTATTTTGTTTGCTACAGTCCAATATTAACTAGGATAAAGCTCTATTGAATCGGAGGAACTTACATTTTGAGAATAAATATGTGCAGCTACAGTAGAAGCATTTTTTCTTTTAAGTACACCCTGTGAATCTCCCTCTTCCACTTCCTGCTTCAGAAACCCAGTCAGAGAGAATAACATGCAAAGGACTTCTCCATCCATTTCCCCTTCTCTTTCTGGGAAGCTTTCAGTACTTAGCAGTTACAAGATTAAGTTTTATTTTCTGAAAGTTCACTCCTGTAAAAGTTTTAGTCTTCTTTTGTTGCTCTCCTGGCATCCCTCTACCAAAAGTAAATGTTTTTAACATTAATCAGAACATAATACTAATTTCTGAGCTGATAGACACATTATAGTAAGAGGCATAACATAAAGTGATTCCTTTGCACAAAATCATTGTTATGGAGTGTGTATTTGATAAATGTGGAGGAGAATTCTGAGCAAATACAAAGAATCTAAAGCTTGATTCAGAAACAATATGCAGTTACCAAAACAAGTATATTAAAACCCTATTAATTAATCATGATAAATCTTCACAAACCTTTGTAACTTCTTGACAACTTCTTGTGATGCCACAAAGCAAATATTTCTGACTTTATGTTTTGAGAAATGTATTTGAAATTATGTTTTGTAAGTCACACAGCTGTTCGTTCATCTGCTGTGGGCACTTAGAATAGTTTTCGTCTGGGCTTTTGAATTTTGATTTCATTTCTTGTAAGGTGTCAGACCACAATTTAAGAAATAAAACTCAAGTATCTTAATAAGTTAGCCATCCAAGGAAAAGATAATCTGCAATACTTACATGATTTGAAATACTCAGAGATGAAATAATAAACACCATTTTAAAATATGTGCAGGAATATAATTGCAAAAATCTGTATGTTGTGACAGTGACTTACACTGTTGAAAATAATTACATTCTTAATTTGAAGAAATATTCATAAATAGTCAAATAAATAATGTTACTAATTAGAAGAAAAACAACCAAGATCTTACGCTGGATGATAATAACATATTCTTTTAGGATTACCATAACTGCTAATGAAGGACCTCATATTCATTAGAAGCTACATAAATGCCTAGCTAAAGACTATTTCAACCAATCAGGACTGATTCTGGTGAAAGTATAAAAGAGAAAATGAATGGGATGTTGTAATAAAAAAAGTAAAAGGAGTTGTGGAATATAAATTCCTTGAAGTGTTTGGGATGAGATGTGTTTTTATTAATTTATGATTTGCACTGAGCAGCTATAATAAAAATGGCATTCAGGTTTACCTCTGTTGCTTCTGAATCCATATGTATGACAATACCACATATGTGTATAATCACATAGGTCTCATTCAGTACCACACAATCAGTATTTTGACATAGAATCATGATGTTTTTATCTACCGGTTTTTTCTTTCTTTTTCTCCTTGGCTTTCAAAAATGTGAGAAGTTCCATTAAACAAAATTAAGTGTATATTGTATAAAGGGTATTGTATTTTTACTACACTGCATTCTTCATAAAATATGCCATTCTGATATTTTGCATTCCTGTTCTATTTCTCATGCTAGCATTTCAGCATACACAGCCCCTTTACAAAGTAGTAGATAGAGCAGGCTGAGATGTTCCTCTGCTGGTCGTATCATGGTCTCTGCACAACAAATCAGAGTTGTTCTTTTCTTGTACTAGAACAAGGCTCTAAGGCAAGTGGGCTCCCTTTGCTGGCAAGAATCACAGCAGTATTTGGTAGGAAATAGGATACCCCTTAAGAAACAAAAGTTGTTTGTACAATATGGGAGGTTCCTAATTGTATATGAGGACCAAGACTTTAAAAGCTAAGAAGAAGAAACAGCGATGTGTGCCTGAGGGGAAGATTAAAACCAATGAATACCAACCCCTTTGAACCGTACCACATTTTGTTCATTTAACACAACTTAGCAAAATACATCTTTCTCAATTGTAACTATCCTCTTAGGAAAACTAAATGTTAGGGGAGAAGTCAATGTATGTTAATTTCTCATTCGACTGGGTTAATTCAGTCCTGAATTTATTGAAACAGGTTCGCAGAAGGTCACAAGCAAGTTACGAGGGAAACGGAGAGGGAAGAATAGGAACACGATTTAAAGTTGCTTTAGTTTGTACTGCTTAATTTGCTTCACCAGTGGGTGATTACAGATTCACAAAGTCTGGGAACATTTGTGTTATACAGGTCAACATTTAGCTATTAAAAGTGGGGTGGGTTTTTTTGTGTGCCAAACTGATAGCAGTGAAATGATTGTTTGAATGGGATCAGCACAAATTAATTTATCATTTTAAGGAGTCAGTATCTATGTACGGGTACATGTTTGAGAAGATATGTGAAAGAGATTTTGAAATATAGCATGGTATTACATTCCTTTAATTCTGTGATGTACGGATGTTTGTGTGCATGCTTGTATACATACATATAAATATATACAAATGAATCTTGGTATTCCTTAAATTGTTGCATCAGTTATCTTTTGTTCTAGCACTTTTCTGATTGTTATATCTCTGTAACAATGAGGAACATAGGTACATTTAGCTCAGATCTTTAGAATATTACATAGCAAAGCATTTATGATACTAAATGTTAAACTAAGCTATTATCTAAGAAATGATTTCTAATGTAGCCTACATATTGTTCTCTTTCTGATGCGGAAGAAACTTGTGCTAATATTTTAGTATCAATTCTTAAGACTTGAGAGAGAGAGAGAGAGAGAGAGAGAACCTGATAGCATTGAACTTGAGTAGTAAAATATTGTTTTGTTAATACTGTTTTCTGACAGGCATTTGGCATGTTATAGTAGAAATATATACATGAGGATACTAGAAGTACCGTATTTTTCAGAGTATAAGACGCACCTTTTTCCTCCCTAAAAGTGGCTGAAAATTTGGGTGCGTCTTATACTTCGAATGTAGCTTTTTTTCCAGCCCTAACTAGGTGCTAACAGATCTTCCCAGCTCTTACCTTGCAGGCTTTTTCATTGTTACTCTCTCCAAAGAATGTTTTTCCAGCCCTAAGTCTTTGCAGAATTTTTTTTCATTGCTCTACTTGCTCCGAATAAGTTTTTTTCTAGACCTAACCAGGTGCTAACTATCTTCCCAGCTCTTACTGGCTTGCAGGTTCTTTCATTGTTATTCTCTCAGAAGAAGGTTTTTTTAAGTCCTAACCAGGGGATAGAATAATGTGCTGAAGCTGACCAGACTAAGGATGCTAGCCAGCTGAATACCTGGTAGGCAGATTGTTTTCCCCTATTTTCCTCCCCAAAAACTAAGGTGCATCTTATACTCCGGTGCGTCTTATACTCCGAAAAATACGGTATAAAGTAGCAAGAAATGCATACAATATACAAACGTACTTGAGATGCATGAATAATAATCATCACATATTATTTAGTAACAACACATTGTACTACTGCTTGAGCATTTTCTCATCTCCTTTCAAGTAAGGAGATTATAATTTAATCAAAAGGAATAGAAAATAAACTGAAAACTGAGATAATACTCAAGGTGGATTTGATTTAAATCAAGTCGATTTAAATCATGATTTAAATCACTAGTAAAAGGGCTTGATTTAAATCAACTTGATTTAAATCATAATTTTTAAAGAGCAACTGTCATCTCTGTCCTGCAGCGGCTCCTCCTCTGACCCACTGTTGACTCACCGACAGTTTCATTCACTTTAATGGGATGGCTGGTGATGCGGGAGGGACACAACAAGTGAGGGACGTGGCAGGAAGCAGGTGAGTGGATGTCCGCTAACAGGCGCTGCCATGATGGATCTAAAATGCTCTTTAAATGTAAGGACTCATTCTTGCTGGTAGGTAGAATCTTTAATATTATTATTTGCAAACAAAATGAAGGTTTCCTGTTTGGCTTGCAGAGCGTGGATTCATTGAATGAGTTTACTAAAAACGTAAATATTGCAACCTTATGCTACATTTCATGCTGAATAAACTAAACTATTAATGTATCTTAAATAGAAAACTATCTTTAGATTTTTACTCCAAAAACATTTTATTAAAATAAATTTGATAAAAATCAAACAAATCCGATTTAAATAAAAAAAAATGATGTTTTTTATTTTTAAAAAAAATCATCAATTTTTTCCCACCCTGATAATACTTGACATGTCTCTTATTAGGAGAAAAGTCTTGAAATCCATGTGTTGCCATAAGCTCTAATGTAACTATGTAGGTACATTTATGAATACTTTCCTTTTCTTTCATAGAATTACATTGTTTGTTCACATTTTTCCCAAAGCCTAATTGCCTTTGTAGATTTCTAGGCTATTTGATTAATTTAATTTAATTAAATTAAAAGTTCTTATAGGCCGCCCAATCCCGTAGGACTCAGGGTGGCGTACAGCATGAATAAGAACGGTACAATATATAAAAAAAACAATTAAAAAAAACACAACATAAAATTTTAAAAAAGCAACAAAAACCATTCATCCAGGGGGAAGCCGATCTTCTTCACCCCGCCTGCCGGAAGAGCCATGTCTTTACGGCTTTGCAGAAGGCCAGAAGAGTGGGGATAGTCCGGATCTCTGGTGGGAGTTGGTTCCAGAGAGATGGGGCTCCCACAGAGAAGGCTCTCCCCCATGGACCCACCAACCGGCATTGTTTGGCTGATGGGACCTGGAGGAGACCAACTCTGTGGGACCTAACTGGTCGAAGGGAGGTATGTGGCAGGATGCGGTCCCCGAGGTAACCTGGCCCTGAACCATGTAGGGCTTTAAAGGTCAAAACCATTACTCATCAGAGCCCAGAAATTTAGCATATTCAGACCACCTGTAGGAAATTGGTCCTGGTGACCAGGGGGAATATTTATTTATTTATTTGTTTATTTGTTTGTTTATTTATTTATTTATACATTTATTTATACATTTATACATTTATACATTTATACATTTATACATTTATACATTTATACATTTATACATTTATACATTTATACATTTATACATTTATACATTTATACATTTATACATTTATACATTTATATTTGCATTTTAACTCTTCCTGTGCTGGTAGTATCATTGGACAATCTTACTTAAACTATACAATAACATTTTCACCTGAATAATTCCTTTTGAATTGGGAGAGAGGCCTTACGTTCTCTAAGAATAATTACTGAACAATAATCATTGCATGCATATTACAGAGAGGGTAGTTGCTGAAAAGCATAATTGTCTTAGAAGATGGGACAGTCCCTTAGAGGGATCTCTTGCTTGCTGAATTGTGATGCTTTTTAATCACATCTAAATTGACTTCTCTTTCTTTTCTTCCGATGTTTAATTCTTCTTGGCTTATTTCCATCAGTTTTGTTCCACATGTTATCTTTCTTGGTCAGTACAATACAATGCAATTCCCCCCAAAATCTATCTTCCTTCTGTTTTATTTCCCTTCTCTTCTTTTTTGGTGTTTTTCCTGAAAGCAGAAAGGGGAATATGTTATGTTTTTGTATATATCGTTATGTGTTTTTTCTGTGTGGTTTGTGTAAGAGGGAGAATGAAAGCTATATTGTATATAGAGAAAGGAATCAATTTTATAAATTGAATAATTTATTTAACAGTCAAACAATTTTAATCAGTATCTATCGCTACCTGATTGGCTCCCCTCTCTCTAAATTGTAACCCCCGGTGTATCAAACTGTACTCTGAAGTTAATTGTATTCTGGCTTAGCTATGAATAAAATTATGTTTATTTAAAAAGACTCAAAGATGTCTTTTCAACCTCAGCTGTTTCAGATAGCCTCTCAGTCTGGAGACATTTGCATTGCTGAGTGTTGAATTTTAAAAGGAGAATGTAGCAGAATTAAATTTGTATTAGGTATGTCTGGCCAGCCCTTTAGTCAGCTAAGTGAACAAATATCTGTTCTCTATAGTTTCTTTATTCCACAGGAAAAAAAAAACTTTAACTCAACCAGATCCTGACCTCCAGTATAAATTCTCTCTCTCTCTCTCTCTCTCTCTCTCTCTCTCTCTCTCTCTCTCTCTGTGTGTGTGTGTGTGTGTGTGTGTGTGTGTGTGTGTGTGTGTGTGTGTGTGTGCGCGCGCGTGTAATCTGTAACATGAATCTTTTACTTATGTTTCCTTTCATTAATTTTATTTACATAATTTTAGTCTCTGTTCCCCATTGGCTAAAATCCTAAAAGCTCAAATGAACTTGTGCTATATTCCCAGCCCCTTTGAACTCTCAAAATGCTTTCCATCTGCTGTAATAACATGAATTACTGACATTGTTTAAAGGTCAACAATTGAAAAAAATGATTGAAAGTGTGTAATATACAAACATCTCCATACACATGTACACACTTAGTACATACATACATGTATTTATCCATTCATTTGTTGATACAAAAGATCTTCCTCTCTTTTCCTTATTTTCTGAGCTCGGGAAGATAAGGACATTTTCTTTTTCTCTTTGATACCATTTTGATTTCTTAAATCCTAAAGTGAGAACTCCGTTTTGATTTCTTTTAATATATCAAGTTCACCAAGAAAAGAATAAAAATTGCCTTCAGATATTCAGAAAAGAGAAAAGAGGACAAAGGGACAAGAAATCATTCCTTTTGTAGTATGTCAAAGAGAATTGCTTTGGAAAGTTACAAGATTAATTTGCCATTGATAGCAACATCTCTACTGGTAGATTTTACAGCTAACACTCCTGATTTTAGAGTGTGTTGTTGTATCAATGATAATAGTCCCAAATTCTTTGTATTTCTAAAGTATTAAATGAACTTAATCACTGTCTGGGAAACTCTTTAATCAGTATCCATTTTCTAATGTCAACTACTTCACCATTTGATTTGTTTATAGCTGGAATAGACAAAAATTCTTTTTTTCAGTTTTGAGGCATCATGGGGTCAGACGTTCCATGAGCAAAACACCCTTAGTCCATAAATTTCAGCTGGCATATTCTACTACTTCTGTATCATTTGGTATGACAAGAGGGTCTACAAAAATACCAGAGAATGCTGTTATTTATTCCAAGCTGTGAAACAAGCAATAAATAGTAGAGATTGCTATTTCATATTTTACCAAAATAAAGTGTAAACAAGAGGTCAGACAAGATGCTAGAAGTTATTGAGTATGGTGATTACTTGAGAGCCATCAGCATTTCTCCTTAGCGGATAGATTTATGGATGTCTGGATTTGCTAGTTTTCACTAAGGCTTGATCACTGATGCTTTACATCACTCTAAAGTGTAAAATGATCTGTCCATCCTGTTACAAGCTTATTTTTTTAACATAACCATTTTGGGAAGAAACTTTAATATGAAAAAGATAGATGGATGGATGGATGGATGGATGGATGGATGGATGGATGGATGGATGGATGATAGATAGATAGATAGATAGATAGATAGATAGATAGATAGATAGATAGATAGATAGATAGATTCCAAGAAAAAAGTTGAAGGAGTTGTTCAAGCCAATTTTTTATGTACAAAATAAAATATTCATAGGTCATAATCCACAGTATACAAAGCTTTCTAGTAATTGTCGGGTAACTATGACCCAGCTTGCAAACCCACACACTTGCAGAACAAAGATATCTTCCTTTCATCATTCAGCAAGCTGGGCTTGCAAGAATCCCAGTTCAAAGCGGAAAGCAGAAGAATTGGCAGGATTCCAGGAGAATTGTCAGGCAGAACAAGAGGGTTGTAGCTTGTAGCAGATTCACCAGCCAATCCACATTCAAAGTCAAGGTTGAGAAGCTGACAAAACAAGGCACACAGAGTGGGAGTTAATGGACAGTTGTCCTCAATGGAAAGCTTATGCTTGCTGCTCCATTTTGATAAAAGCGGCCATGGTGTAGCTCATTTAATGGGCTTCTTCCATGCGAGCAATCTCTCAGAGCACCATTGCTCTACTTTCTTTGTAGCCCTCTAAGCTCTGGCATTGAGAGTGGCAGTAATTCCATATCATCGTCTTCAGAGATCAATGGTTGCTGGTCAGCCCCACTTCCTGTGTCTGCTCAGATAGTGGTCCATTTGGTGGCACTGGAGTTGGCTGCTGATCATCTGCTGGCACTTTCGGAAATGGCTGCTGATCATCGGTTTCCTTCTCTAACTTTGAATCTGAGCCCACCATGACAGTAAGAATCTCACATGATCATGGCTTCTGACTTCCTACCGATTTCCCCATTGACTTTGCTTGTAGCAAGTTGGCAGAAAATGTTGGAAAATCACAATCATGTGACTGTTGGTCACTGTAGTGTCATATTCGCAAGCCAGGTGCTTAATGCCCAGCTTGCAATCACATGACTGGACGGGTGCTGTGACTGCCAAAACTCTTGAGGATCTGTTATTAGTCTCCTTCATTCACTGCTGTCTTAATTTTGAACAGTCACTGAACATATGGTTGTAACCCCAGGCCTATCTGTATGCTAATTATTAGGCACTATTTTTTTGATCTGAAAGTATCAAGCGACGTTTCTGCTTTTAGGACTGTTACATATACTGTTTTTATGATGCCCACTGAAAATTATGTTTAATACATTGCTTTCCATATGCAGCCACTTTTTGCTGGCTGGCTGGCCGTCTTAAAGAGTTTTTTTAGGCCAGTGGTTCTCAACCTACCTAATGATGCGACCCGCGCCCTGCCCCCGCACTCCGACCGTGCCCCACCCCACCACCGCAACCGCCGCCGTGACCCCTGCCCCACCGCCGCCATTTGGGGTCTTTCTCTGCGCATGCGCAGAGGGTAAAAGAACCCAAATGATGGCGTCCGGACGAAGTCTCCTGACCCCTGTGAAAGGATTGTTTGACCCCCAAAGGGGTCGCGACCCCCAGGTTGAGAACCACTGTTTTAGGCAGACAAGACCTACCATCAGTGGATTGAAGCTACAAAGTAAAGACAGCATGTTGCATACATGGGTAGGATCAGTCTCCCCTCCCCTTTTAGAAATGATGTTACTGTTTTTATTTTAGTTCTACACCACCATTCTTGTTTTTCTGCCTTCAGTGAAGGATCTTACAGCTGATTTTCAGCAATTATGGTGAAATATAGATTATCTTTGATAATGGAATGCATTTCCAAAATATGGATTCCTTGAGAAAAGATATATTGTAATACATACATTAGGAGTACAGAATAACAGAATAACAGAGTTGGAAGGGACCTTGGAGGTCTTCTAGTCCAACCCCCTGCTTAGGCAGGAAACCCTGTACCATTTCAGACAAATCTTTTCTTTAAAACTTCTAGTGTTGGAGCACCCACAACTTCTGGAGACAAGTTGTTCCACTGATTAATTGTTTTAACTATCAGGAAATTTCTTCTTAGTTCTAGGTTGCTTCTCTCCTTGATTAGTTTCCATCCACTGCTTCGTGTCCTGCCCTCAGGTGCTTTGGAGAATAGCTTGACTCCCTCTTCTTTGTGGTAGCCCACAAAGTGTGGCAGTAATGTAGCAGTTAGATGATCTTGAAGCTCAACTCCATGAGTTTGTAGATCACATATAGCCCTGAGATTGCAGTGCTTATACTGTTCTAAATAAAGGCTTACAAAGACTATTGTAGAGAACACTCTGCAACTCTTGTACCAGTTGTAATCACTGCATAGTCAGATTCAGTCATTTAATGCAATCTTATAAATACTAATAAGTTAGTATTCCCTCCTGCATGGGAGGGAAGGAGAGAGAGCGCTACCGCCGCCGCTGTGCTGCTCCAATATTTCTTTGGTGGGCCTCCGCAGGAGGGACCGCTGAGCAGAGGCACCCGGCGAGCGGGGTGAGAGGCGTGGGGATGCCAGAAGTGGCGGCGGCGGCGACAGGCTCCTGCCCGCGTCTCCCACCCGCCTCTTGCCTTAAGCTGCCGGGCGCCTCTGCTCCATGGTCCCTCCCGCGCGCGCCCACCAAAGAAATATCGAAGCGGTGAAAGTAGCAGCGGCGGCGGTAGCGCTCTCTCTCCTCTCCCATACGCATTAACCCTGCCGGTGCCACGGTCAGGGACTCAGTTGGGTGGCTGGAACCCCGCGAGAGACAGCGACAGAGGCTCCTTCCCAGCAGGAGACGCAGGTTGGTGGCGGGGCTCTGGGGCTTCTTCAGCCGCTTGGCTGGAGAACGGCGGGGATGTGGCCATGGCCGTTTTTTAGCTCCCCCGTCCCGGCTGAACGCCGCCATTTGGGTTATTTTTCCCTCTGTGCATGCGCGCGCATGCACAGAGGGAAAAATAACCCAAATGATTGTGGTCAGCCGGGACGGGAAAGCGGTGATTGTGTTCAGCCGGGACAGGAAAGCGGGCAGGAGAAGCTCCGCGCCGCAACCGCCGCCAGTTCCATCGGCTATACGCCGAAGGACTGGCCCGGGCGAACCGGGAGGATTTCACCCCTGCTGCGAGCCATATGCAGTCATCAAAAGAGCCACATCTGGCTCGCGAGCCATAGGTTCCCGACCCCTGTTATAAGGCAACATAGCAAGGCTTATGTGGGGAAATTGTGTTTTAAAAGTATAAACAAGGTATAATTTTGAAGGGACATAATAATAATAGTAGAATAGGTAGAATTACTGGGACATAATAATAACTTGCTATTTCGCTTCTGTAAGAATTGCTTTGCTAAGAATTAGAATTGCCTCTGCCATTTGCTTCTACCAGTGATCTTCTGCTATCTTGTTTTTTTTGTACAACGTGCCTGGTGGATATCTCAAGAAGCGGGGTATGTCATGGTTTGGCAGGGTTACATGTGGCAAATACGTGTGTTGCTAAGCACTCAGTCCCCCCTGTTCCTTGCTGCGCAGCCAATGCAGGGCTACAAGGAAGGCATGGGCCAGGGGGCCAGAATTGGGTACTAAGCTGATGTCTGAAGGTATAAAAGGACGCCATACTTTCCCCAAGGTGTGGCTATTCCTTACATGTGTCTGTATGTTCTGGATATAGTTTCACCCAGTATTTTGTTTTGGCCAAAAATAAAATCTTTTTCTTTTTTCAAGCCTCGTCTTGAGTCTCACTCTCTTTGGCATCTCAGTGGCTCGGGGAAACTTCTGGGTTCTTACAATTTGATTAGTTCTTTAATCATGTATCTAACTTGAAAAACTGGCATGCTATTGTACCTATATTTTTTCTTATACTAGATTCTTCTAGAACAAAGTTTAAACTTTTGGTGGGAAATATATTCCTCTTCTTTTTAGAATTCTTCCAATAACACAATACCTACAATATCAGGTAACATTTCTATGATATTTGCTTGCATTTCAGACAGCATCCCCTAATTCCTTGGATCAATGTGTATCTAATACTTGCTTAGCTGAATGATGCTTAATCACTAGGCATTGTATTTATTAACTACGTATTCTAAGTTAGGTTTTTAAAATGCTTTAACAAAGAAACACAAGTATGCCAATATCAGTAATATAAATGTTGTTAGACAAAGAACCCCCCCTCTCTTTTTCAGTCCCACTGTTAATTAAAAATATGCTTGAATATTTTATGTTTTAAAATTACATTGAATTATTTGATATTTTTTCCCATTGGATGTTAGCCTTGCCAAAACTGTAAAAAATTTTGAGAAGTTACTATGCTTCTAGGATGCTCAAGGAAATATTAAAATTAAAAAAAAAATTAGTCTCGGGATTTGTTTTTAGCTGTCTTTTCGGAGCATCTTCCTTGCTAACAAGATGTTAATATATGAAATATTCATACTCTGTCATAAGTAATTTTGCTCTAAATATATGATATTTAGTATGCTGAAATTACATTAGCATTATATTTTCCTTCTGACTTCCCCTTTGTCAGCATTAGGAAGCTGCTAAATGGCTTGAAAGAGGATGCATTTGAATAGTGCTTTCTGTGCTTAAGCTTTCTCTGTTGGGTTCAGCACAACATTTATTCCTGTTTCAATATCTTTGTACTATGATAAATTATGTCTTCTGTATATCTAAAAGTCTTAAAAGCTCGGAGAAATCTAATATCCACTTGCTCAGAATGGTTCTTTTTCTGTTTTAAGTGTTTACTTTGAAACCTCGGGAAATTAGAATTGAAGCTGTTTGCACGGTTGCAAACTAAAACATGGAATTATAGGCTCAAAACATCTCTCTTTCTAATAGCCTGAAATTGTTTAGAATTCATGCATGATTGAAGAGAGAGATAATTCTGCTCTACACCTTTCCCCACTGCCCAGTGCATGGGGCTTGGCATATTGGACATAGTAGTGAAATGCTAATATGATCAGATGGAGATTTAAGAGAGTAGGGAAATTAAATGCCGTGTAGATTGAATTCTGTATATGAAACCTTTGGAAGTCATGGACAAGACAGAGGTACCCGTGTTCTAATTGGAATTCTGAAGTATTGCTATGCATAAACCCTTTAAGATTGAATGCAGAGCTTCATTATGTTCCTATCCTGACTTCTTCTTATTCTCTGCCCATAATTTCTGCTTTAAACTTAATCTGTCTGAAAAGGAAAGTCTGTAGTAATCCTGAAATTCTGATAAACAAAAATGAAAATCAGGTTAGCCAAGTATATGGATGTTATAAAGACTATTCAGCAATCCAGTGCAGGAAGTCCATGGGTTATGTCCATTATGTCCCAAAGCAAAGTTTGGAGTGGGGAAGAGTTAGGTGGGTGGGGAGAGTTGACGCGGAGGCTTACAATTCCAAGGAAGCAGTAGATTATATTGTTCTGAATTAGATCAAATTCCCTCAAAAGTAGTTTGGTGATACTTTTGAATCCAAATCTTCCCAATGGTTATGTTTGCATTTCATCTGCTTTGTCTGATATGCTAGCTGATTCATTTCTGCAAGAAAATTAAAATAGTTCATGTGCAAACAATGATCAGGGATGACTATGTGCCATGTTAGTTGTATATGCTTTTGTATCTATTCTTGAAAAGCCAGTTCGTATAGAATTCAGCCAAAGCAATTTCTGGAAGAACTCAATGAGACAATTTGCATCTATACTGAAGGGACTTTACACTGTCTGCCAGTGTGTTTTCAGACAAAGTACAAAATATTGCTTATTATCTTTTATGTAAAAAAGGATAAATTAATTCTCTTCAAGATCATTGCTTTATGTGGAAATAGAATGGATATGGCTTTAAACTTTTCATAAAAACAGTACATAAATTGGTTATGGCCTTTCTCCACAGTGGGTGGAGCTAGCATCCAGGAATGGGTTGCCCTCGACCCTTCAGCCTATAGGACTGAGTCTGTTAAAGTTGATAAACTCCGCCTCTGGCCGGTACTCCCAGCTACGACTTAGTCCTCAGATTGGACGGACGTGGGTTCCTTTTCTTCCCATTCCTGTTGCTAGCTTGGATTGTTACACCTGCCTTTAGCTCAAGAGCAATGCCAGCAGACTCAAATTCCATCTGAGTCGCTGGTGAGTCGTCTCTTCGTGAGCATTCCATCTCATCTGCTGTGAGTTATTCCCGGCTGACTCACTACATCTACAGTCCCTGGGTAGATCGTGGCCCGAAGCTTCGTCTCAAGCTGCTGCAGCCTTAGTCTCAGAAACTATCTGTGGCATTTGACCGCGATGGGGTCTGGCCTCAAGGTCTGCCACTGGAGCTTTGCACTCCACTGCTGCCATTTTGAGGCACTAAACTGCAAGACGGGGTTCTTCCCCACCATCTACGGCAGAGCGGTAGTGGCCTGTGGAGCTTCGCGCTCCATTCTCCCCCTTTCTCCATCCATCAGACTGCCTGGGGTGAGACCAGGAAAGCGGCAAGTCATTGGGCTAGCAGGGACTTCCTTGGAGGGTGTGCCCAGGAGCTAATTCTCCCAAATTTTTGCCCCAACCTGTCCATCTCCTAGAACATAAATGGCACACCTTGGATGTACGAAGGGCCCTGCGCATTTACGTCAAAAGAACCGCCCTACTAAGGAAGACAGAGGCCCTCTTTGTATTTTTCCAACCTACCTTGGGGCACAAGGTAACACTGTCGATGGTCAGCAGGTGGATTAGGGGCACCATTGCCAAGGCTTATGACCTCCAATTGCTGCCTCGGCCTGCTCGCATTACAGCTCATTCTACCCGCAGTGCAGCGACATCAGTGGCATGGGTGACGCTAGCATCACTTGAGGAGGTTTGCAGGGTGGTGACTTGGGCCTCGCCTTCGCAGTTTGTACGCCACTACAAGCTGGACACTTTTGCATCGGCCGAAGCGGCATTTGGACGGCGGGTCCTGCAGCTGGTCCACGCAAGGGGAGACATCTAGGACCAGAGCAGTGCCCACCGATAGGACAGCCAGCTTTGGTATGTCCCATTCCTGGTTGCTAGCTCCACCCACTATGGAAAAGTGGCATTGGTCTAACCTGATACGCTCCTTTTCGTAGGGTGGAGCTAGCATCCAGCACCGTCCGAAGATTGTCTGGCCCGTCTAAGATGCGGTTCTCTTGTGGATGGCAGCCTTTTATCTGAAGTAACACCTTTGGAGGCTTCACCACGTCGAGTCTGTTTCTTCTGCTTTGTCATAGCTGGGAGTACCGGCCAGAGGCGAAGCGTATCAACTTTAACAGACTCAGTCCTATAGGCTGAAGGGACGAGGTCAACCCATTCCTAGATGCTAGCTCCACCCTACAAGAAGGAGTGTATCAGGTAAGATCAACGCCCCTTCCAATCAGATTAATTCATTCTGTTTAAATTCATTCATTTTGCACATTAATAAAGTGCTGACATTTTGACTTTTTGGGGAGTTCAGAGCATGCTTTACTTCATAGTTAAATAAAATATTAGTTTTTGTAAAAGTTATCCAACTTCACTGCTCATTACCTTCAGCTAAGGGGGAAAAAAACCAAGAGAAGATTTGTGATGCATACACAATGTTCAACAAATCAATTAGCATTCTGATTTAGACAATAAATCCTTCCTTTGCCTTTATAACTTTCAATTTTTAATTATTCTATTGCTTTTTTAATTGCCTCCTATGGGAATATAATATTTATATATGATTTTTATGTTTTTACTGTACACTGTCCAAAGTTACTCTGTGAGTGAGATGGGTGGTTTCCAAATTTGAGACAGTCTAACAAACAGATTGACAGACAGACTGACACATATATACACATGTGTTTGTGTGTGTATGTATGTACACCTCATGAATACCTTGATTTAAAATTCAAATTTCCAAGTATCTGAGGAAATACTAATACTGATTTATTTGTTTATTTATAAGATTTTTATAACCACTCATCTAAAAACACAACTCCTGGTGGTTCACAAAACCAAGAACTATATAAAAACCATAAAAACCTAAAACCGAAACTAAATCCCATGCCTCAATTATCCCCTTGGGATATCCCACAACTAACTCCAAACATCATTACTTTAGCACCTAGATACAAGAACAAGTCTTGATAGGTTTCTGAAAGGCTAGAGGGGTGTGGCCATAGAAATTTGCAAGTAGCAGTAATTTAGTTGCAAATGTATGTGAATTATTGCTATCAAATTCTGCATGCTGCTTTTAGAAAGTTTGTCATTCCTCTTAAGAAAGTAATTATATTTCCTGCCTAATTCACACTGTTTATAAGAATTTCATCCTCAAGGAGTGATGAACGATTGTATTTTCATTGTATGAGGTCACCAAGTGTCCCTTCCTTCCTTCCTTCCTTCCTTCCTTCCTTCCTTCCTCCCTCCCTCCCTCCCTCCCTCCCTCCCTCCCCCCCTCCCTTTCAAAATAACTTAGGTCCTTCAGCAGAGAGAATTCTTGTTCAGCAATGTTCAGATAATGTTCTCGTGGCCTTTGTGTGATCATCTTGACCATTCTGCTATAGAAGAACCATCCTTGAGATAAGCCTTTTGTCACTGGGTTTACTAATGCACCTCTGCTACGTTTGGAAAGTCCTTTTAAGACTGATCGGATAATAATTCTTTTACAATGCTTCATGAATCCCATAGATAGTCCAGGAAGTCCTGCTGTGATATGAAGTGACATTAAGAAAATCTAGAGCTGATCTAGAGCTGATGTGAATGCTCAAGCCATTTTGAAGCAGACTTTTTTCTCTCTCTTTTATTTTGTTCTTCCCTAAATAAGTAGCTGAGAAGTAGCTGAGAAGAAGAGCTAAATGGAATGGAAAGGAAAGATTTGGTACACTATTAATACAAACCAGCATTAATGAAATGTTAAGAATACAAATCCATAAATGAGTAATATAATAACATCATAACATGACATGACATGATGAAACATGATATGAAACATGACAACAAAAATAATTGGGATGCTGTTCATACGTTGAGCAGACCTGTATATATTTTATTATTATTTGATTTTTTCTACGGCCTTGAATGTTGTTTGGCTGGCAACAGATAAATACAATGAATATATCTTAAATAAATAAATAAATAAATAAATAAATAAATAAATAAATAAATAAATAAATAAATAAATAAATAAATAAATAAATAAATAAATAAATATGGCATGGCATATTTAGAGACATGGCTTCCTAAAGGGGCAGTACACATGGCATTTTATATATATTTAATTGAAGGCAGCATAACTTTTGTTGATCTTTTATAATAGATGAAATCAAATTCAATGTAAATATCCAATCTACATATATTAAGCATAATAATTCCTTTCCTTCTTGAATTGGATTTGGTATAATCATTACTATAAACTTGCCACATATAAGCAAGACTTGAAAGTGACAGTTTTAATTCCTACTGGATAGGTATTTTTAATATCTTTTGCCATGTAATTTTGCTATATTTTAGCTGGTGAAAAAAATTAGCTTATAAAACTCCAGTAATTAATCATCTGACATTGAAGAATGTGACTTAGGTCTCTTTGCTTGTTACCATGAGTTACTGCAAGTCCAAAGGGATTCCCAATTTAAGTCACTCAGAAAGAGAGAGAAAGAGAAAGTCTCAGTGGATTTTCTAACTGTATATTTGTCTATAAAATAGATTGTAATATTAAGTTATGTGTTCTTCTGATTACCTGTCAGACTTTGGTAATCCACGTTTTACCCTTTATATCAGAGGTATCAAATGGCATCGTCACGTGACTTATAGCGACTTCCCCCTTCGCTAAACTGGGTGTGGGTGTGGCCAGCGCGTCATGCATGTGGCCCACTGGCCGTGAGTTTGACACCCTGCTTTATATCTTTGCCAGTGGATCTGTCTGCAGCTGGTATTCGCCTAAAAGATAAACAGTCAGAAGTAATATTAAGCAGTATTCTTACAATTAATTTTTTGATTGATACCAAGCATTACAAATTATAAATTGTAATATGTGAGTGGAATCTCTTGGCTCTTTCAGCGAAAGCTTGTTTTCATCCTAGTAACACATATGGAAGGATATACTTTAAGGCACAGAGGGACCAAGAATCTCTAGATAATTGTTTCATGAAAACCTAGCAGAAAAGCTTTATGTGTTATTTCTCACTATTCCACTATCTCCTTTATCCTACATAAACTTGTTACAAATGGGCCAAATATAGCTTCTTTTTCAGTTACTCTTTCCCTGACAGTTTTTCATTTAAGAAGTTTGTTCAGTAGTAGAAAGGAATTACTTAATGTTCTCTTATTCAATGGAAACTATTGCTCAGCTAGAGCTTTCCATCCATCCATCCATCCATCCATCCATCCATCCATCCGTCCGTCACTGCTGAAATGTAATGTGTCTATCTTATCTTTATATATCTCATGACTAAAAAATGATAGCACATGACTTGCATTTGTAGTCACTATGTGCTGTTGTGATTTCCTAGCGTTCTTTCTCATAGAGGAGAACATGCTACTATTTTCAGTTGCTATTTTCCTTCTCCAAAAGGAACTCCAGTTTTGTTTTTCCTCAGTTATTAATTTTTCAGTAGCTTTACCACCTCGAATAAATGGGAGAGAATAAGTACAGTATAATGCGTATATCACAGGTGCTAGAATATAATCTAAGAAAAACATTGTTGGTTTGGACTCAGGCATGTCTAGTTTGGCATCAGATTCCTGAAGTGGCAGCCAGCTACTTGCAGGAAGCAAGACATGGGACCACTGGATTTAGCCTCTGATCTTTCACTCAACAACAAAGCCTCTGGTGGTAATTTATATTTGTCATGAGAAAGCCATTAAAAGGAAAGGAAGGAAGGAAGGAAGGAAAGAAAGAAGGAGGAAAGTAGGAGGAAGAGAAGAAGGAGGAAAGTAGGAGGAAGAGAAGAAGGAGAAAGAAAGAAAAAGAAAAAAGAAGAAAGAAAGAAAGAGAAAGAAAGAAAGAAAGAAAGGAAAGAAAGAATAATTCAAACAAAGCCAATTTTCTATTACTGAAACTCTATGTCATGACCTGGGGTTCTGGGATTTATTTATTATATTTGCAGATTCTGTGACCCGAAAAAGTTTGAAAACCCCTCTTCCAGAACTAATAGAGTGGGAAAGCCCATTTCATCCCTATTTTCTATGCCTAAGGAGGAGACCTCTGTTATTGGCTGAAGTTGTTTTCAACCATTGACATTTAATAGCAATAGCACTTAGATTTATATACTATTTCACAGTGCTTTAAAGCCCTCTCTAACTGGTTTACAGAGTCAGCATATTGCCCTAAACAATCTGGGTCCTCATTTTATCAACCTCAGAAGGATGGAAGGCTGAGTCAACCTTGAGCCGGTGAGAATTGAACTGCTAGCAGTTGGCAAAATTAGCCTGCAACACCTCAATCTAACCACTGTGTCACCATGGGTCTTATTATATGGATCTGGTCAAACAAACAAAAATATTTCAGTTTCCATAATAGTGTTATCTACCCTTATTAGAACAGTTCAGGAAAAGCTGTATTTCCACTCCCTAAGACATGATATACTTGAAAATGTTTCTCAAAAAAGTTAATGTTCATGATGACTATGAAGTTTGTGAATTTGACTTTTAATGACTTAAAACATTATTTTCATTGCAACTGAAAATACAAATGTTTATAAATGAATGATGATTTATCGATATTTCCTCTGTGAAAAAAAGATGTTCAGCTATATCAGGGATGTCAAACTGGCGGCCCACGGGCCTGATGCATCATATGCAGGCCACGCCCACCCCAGCTCTGTGAACAGAAAAAATATCTCGAAAAGTCATGTTACGGCAATGTGACACCCCGACTTTGACACCCATGAGCTATATGTTCTTTTATTTAGCTAGCAAGTTTTAAAATCATTTCTTATTTTGATATAGTTTTATTCATATACATCAGCTTAAATGATACATACTTGCTAAGAGCATTCTTATGTCTTAAGGTCCATGATCGTAAATGATCTTGTCCAGATTCATATTCTGTCTCCTTGGTATTACATTGAGGATCTTTTCAAAGTATGTAACCATCATCGCAGCAATTTTCACTTAAGAGGAATGATAATTTTCCAGATAAGACTCCTGGATAGATGGAAACTTGCAACAGTGGCTTAATGAGTAACTTCATCATTTTGACTTTTCATTGGTTCATTTAATGTTAATGTCCATTAGGTTTCAGGAGGCAGACAAATTGCATAAATAAATAACTTTGGATTCAGGCTTTGTCCAAGATATTATGCAAGTCCTTAAAGCAGACAGAAAACTTTCAAATATGCTTAAAAAGGTTTGTGGTTCCTATTGCTTCTTCACTCTCTAGTATGTGTTTTAAATTTCATCTCTCTCTGCATTGCGAAGATTTGAATTATAGTTTTTAAAAATGTCTTTGTCTGGAAACTTAACCTTTTATGCCAAAGTACTTTTCTCCAAAGCCTTGTCCAAAGACTTTTTTCAGTTACATTCTCCATCATTTTATTGTTCTCCAATATGTTGCTTATCTCCTGTACTCCAAATTGATGCTGAAAATGTTGGAGTTTATGACTTCATATGATCAAATATAAAAAGTTAATGATTGAATCCATAAGCCACATATGTCCCCCCCCTCCCCTTCATTTTATTTATTTTATTTATTTATTTATTTGGTTTTCTTATATGCCGCCCAACTACCATTCTTTGGTAGTGTCCAAATCCCCCATCAACTTATGTAATTTTATCAGCAAATAATCATATATTAGCAAAACATTTCCCTGCTTAAAAAATAAAAATAAAACAAGAAGCGCATAGTAAGATGCAAAATTAAACTACCCTTCTGATACCTCTTAAAATAAAATGTTAGAAACCATGTTGAAACCATAAAAATCAGGTTATCTACCAAACGATTATTTTCCTCAGAGTAGAGAATATTATTACTATTTTCATACAAATATGATATTGAGAATGGATAGTATTGCCTACTATCATGTATGAACAATTTTTATACTCCATAGTATTAGAGATACCTAGATATCTACTGGACTCATTTATTTCAATGTGTTCCTGTGTCAAAGTAAGGCAGCAAAGAGTATTTTCATTGTTTTACAAATGGTAAAATTATTTGAAATCTGAAAGTGTTAATTCATATTGTTCTCCGAATGTAACTTCTCTAGTTTTTCTCCAGGTTTCTTTCAGATCAGCATATCTCTAATAACCTTTTTCTAGCCATCTGCATTCTTCCATTGCTACAAGTTGGATAACAAGACAAGACAGAGTTGATTTACAATTCAAGAAATAATTATGTGAATATAGCCAATAGTCTTTTTTGGGAAGTTTTATTCCTAATTTAAATAGCTACAATTAATAAGAAATAGCGGCTTCTGTATAGGACAATTAGAATATTTGATAAAACAAACATCCATGTATTCGAAAATGATTCAGGGTGGTCTTCATTTAATGGCTACTTGTTCTACATCACTGGAGGTTTTTAAGAAAAGACTGGACAACCACTTGTCTAAAATGGTATAGGGCAGTGGTGGCGAACCCTTTTAGGCTCGCGTGCCAAAAAGGGGGGGCGCTCGCTCGTGTGCCCACACCCATTCCCTCCCCCTCCCACGCATGCGCACAACACCCCCCCCATGCTGCCCCCTGCGCATGCGCACACCCCCAACCCCCGCGCAAAGGCCTTACCGGAGCCTGGGATGACGACACTGGCAAACCGGAAGTGCGGAAAAACGCATTTCCGGTTTGCTGGTGAGCTGTTTTTTGCACTCCGGAGAGTTCAGGGAAGCTCCCTGAAGCCCCGGAATGCAAAAAACTACAAAACGGACAAACCGGAAGTGCGGAAAAATGCACTTCCGGTTTGTCCGTTTTGTAGTTTTTTGCATTCCGGAGCTTCAGGGAGCTTCCCTGAACCCTCCGGAGTGCAAAAAACAGCTCACCGGCAAACCGGAAGTGCGTTTTTCCGCACTTCCGGTTTGCCGGTGGGAAACCCTTGCGTGCCTGCCGCTATGGCTCCGCGTGCCACCTGTGGCACGCGTGCCATAGGTTCGCCACCACGGGTATAGGGTCTCCTGCTTGAGCAGGGAGTTGGACTAGAAGACCCCCAAGGTCCCTTCCAGCTCTATTCTGATTGGTTGATATTGGAACTCACAATGGTGCTGAACGAGTGGTAGAGGTCCTCATACTTTACTTCAGTTGTACATAATCACCATTTGTAACCATCTTTGCTAACTTCCTGCAAGCAGAGTCAATAGCGAAACCAGCAAAAGGTTTCAAATGATGAGTACCTGATGTCCTCACTTAACAATCCATGGTGATTTGCTTAAAGACAGCAACTTGAAATGCTGGAAATTTAATTGCTAAGCAGCACTGGTACATGAGATTGCACTTTATCACTGGCATAGCTTAGTGACATAAATTTTGCTCCCCATTACTGTGGTTAAGTGATTTTTATTGAATCCATGGTGTTATGTGCTTCTTGCTAGCATTTCCAGATAAGAGCCAGTATAGTATTTAAAGGTAATGGGCTAGAAACTGGTACATTGTGAGTTTCAGTTCTTCTCTAGGGACAAAGCCAGGTAAGTGGTCGCACAGTGGTTAGAATGCAGTACTGCAGGCTATTTCTGCTGACTGCTGGCTGCCAGCAATTCGGCAGTTTGATTCTCATCGGCTCAAGGTTGACTCAGCCTTCCATCCTTCCGAGGTCGGCTAAAATGAGGATTCAGATTGTTGGGGCAATATACTGACTCTATAAAGAGGGCTGTAAAGCACTGTGAAGCTGTATATAAGTCTAAGTCCTATTGCTAAGTGTCATTCTCTCTAAGACCTAGGAAGAAAACCAAGGACAAGCCACTTCCAAAAAATGTTGCCAAGAAAACTACATGGATTTTCAACTCAACACGGACTTGAAGGCGACCTCCCCTCACCCCAGTTAGGAATTCATGGAAAAAATAATACCTGAGTGCCTGCAGAATTTCCATTGTGTTGCTCCTGAAGGAAAATTTCACCTTAGGGAAAATATGCAAGATCTTGTAAGAAAAAAGTGTTCTTTCCTTGTTAGCTAGTTTTATATTCAGGTAGAGATAGGACTGTAGTAGTTAACATTTAAAAAGATTTTAAGGAATATAACTAATTATTTTATTACATGAAATTTCAGATATCCTAGAAAGTTTCATAGGCTGTTTTTTAATGTTTAATTTAGGTTAAAAGTCTTGGAGATAAGTTTCTTTTAAAATAAAAAATAAAAAGTATTTTAGAAGATAGTTGATTTTTTGCTTAAATAATTGAAAAGGCACTGTGCATAATTTAACATACATGCAAATTACAGCATTAAAGTACTTAACTGCAGTTGGTGAACAGGTAGGAAATTATGCCAGCTTAACATTCCACATTTCAGAATTCTAGTCTCGTTTGGCAATATGGTTGAAAGAGAAATAGAAACAAGGAGAGAAGCTTTCATGGCTGCTGCTGGCAGAAGAAGACCGTTGAATCTTCTATCTATTCTATGAGCCCCTGCTATCATTGTCAGCGACTGGAGAACTGGTACTACAGAAATGTTTTCTCTTCTCGCACTCACAGCAAGAGAATGGGATACTGAAAAGAATAAGCAGATCTTCTGCTTTCTATTATCAGATCCCATCTGAGGAAACTCAACGCCTTGGCTCTGAATTGGGTGACATTGCCTCAAACAGACCCAGTGTGCAAAACTAGAGTCCTCCTGGATTCACAGTGTTTGCTCAAAGAGCAGATAGCAGCTGTGACTAGGAGAAGGACTTTTGCAATGCTTTGGTTTTTGTATCCTTTGCATCTGTTTCTGAACTGGGAGGCCCTGCTCATGATCATTCATGCCTTTGTGACTTCCTGCAATGCACTTTACATGGGGCTATCCTTGAAGAGTATTTGGAAACTCCAACTGGTGCAGAATGGGGCAGCACAAGCAGTTTATGGTGCCAGTTGTTCATTGCATATGACACCACTGCTCTGCAAGCTGCATTGGCTACTGGCAGGCTTCCAGGTGCAGTTCAGGCTGCTGGCTACCTTTAAAGCCCCTCATGGTTTGGGCTTGGTTACTTACTGGACCGAGGGCTGTCTTAATGCATGGCCCTGATGGGCACTTGCCCGTGGGCCCCACAAGCATAGGGGCCCTATACTAATATGTGTATGTTAACCAATGCACCTTGTATCGTATAAATACAGCAACATATTTATTACATTTTACTGCCTTTTTAAATTAATACTAACATGCAAATATATGTTTAATTTTATCGACCATTTACATTTTTATTCCTGTGAGTAGTTGTCGTAGGGGCCCCAGTACACTGCCTTGCCCGGGTCCCATAATGCTGTTAAGACGGCCCTGACTGGACCATCTGTCCCCAATTTTCATCCTATCCTACCTGATCTGATACACATTGGCCATGGATTGTTGGCTGGCAGGGCCCAGAAATAGGGTCTTTTCTGTCATGCTGCCCACTCTCTGGAACATCATTCCCAATCCTGCTGGCCTTTCATAAGGCCTTAAAGACCTTCTTCGGTACTCAAACCTGGGTGTGTGAAGGAGCATGGCTGTTGTTTGTGTATGTGTGTGTGTGTTTTCCCAACTGTTCTTGTTTTACTTTTTTTGAGATTGTGTGTGTGTGTTGGTATATTTATTTTTAATATTGGTAGTCCCACAGACTCCTTTCTGGTGGGTGGCTGTACAAATCAATCAATCAATCAATCAATCAATCAATCAATCAATCGGTAATGATGAACATTTTTGAGCAGTTAAACTTTTTTTTTCAAGGCCTCCCAGTGGCAAAAGGAATTGAGAGTAAACAAAAGAATTATATATAGATCCATATCACAGTATTATCACTAAACAAACAATTGAAAGCTCTCCGGAGTTTGACTTACTGCATTTATTTACAGGACCAAACCAAAAGCTTAAAAATAAAGAGTTTATATTATCTATTTAATTATAGCAGCCAAAACAATAATAGTACAACACTGGGAAAACTTCAGATAATTAGGTAGCCTGAACTTGGTACAGCAATCTAAGCTGGTGTAAGCTGCTTTGTGGCATAGGTGTTAGGCTTCTTTCAAGTTCAAGCTTGTTATTTTAGAAAGATTGCAATTCCATACTGAACAAGATGGAACAGTTGGACAGATAAACCTTCCACCAAGAGCATACGCACAGTGCCTTGTTTGGATTCAGCTTCAGTTTGTTGGCTCTCATTATCACAACTAGCACTGGTGCAGAATTCAACTGGCTTACTTGAATTTTTTGAGAAGGAAATATAAACAATTGAGGTGTAGTTAGATCATCGTTCAAGGCACCAAGGTGTGCACTTTATATCATCCCATTAGCTCTTTATTGCTACCTGGTTTTTTATGATTTTAATTTAATGTCTATTTTAACAGTTTGATTTTATCTTTAAATTCTCAATCTCTTATTAATAAAATCCCAATGTATGTTCATTCTTATTATCCAGGAAGAAATGAAAGATGTAAAAAACCGGAAGGAATGCAGCAGCTACACAGTGTTACATAATCTAAGCCCCTGAGAGTGAAATACATGAATAGAATAATAAACACTACCAACATGATCTCTAATAAAATAAAAAAGAATAAACACCATTAAAGGTCAATGTAACTGAACTGGTATCTTCACTGTATTCTAAGAAAGTAATGAGAAACACCTTCATTCTCAAAAAGAAGTCAATAGAAAATCAGCAAACCGCTATTGCAGATACCCTTTATCCGCAAGATTCCGAATCAACTTGAAAGCATTCTAGAATTGCACACAAAAGGCTTTTTAAAAGAATAGCAAAAGCAACCAGCTCTGTTATTTTTTTTCTCTCCCTACCATGTTGGTGAAATAATGAAAGAAGTACAGGGAAAACCCGCCATTCTTTTTTTCAGACATAAAATTGCACACAATTTAGGTTTATAGCAGCAGATGGCCTCAAACTAAATTGAGTGCTGTATGAATGAAGGAAAGAAGGGGGCATTTGAAACCCAAGTTAAAGGTAACAGTCATTTCTCTCCCTAGACATAATCACAACAAAACACCTTATTATTAGAAATGTTAGGAGTGTTTTGAGAAAATATTTCAAATTGTGGTAGAGATAATTGATACTATAATTAAAATATACAATTATCTAACTTCAGAAAGATAGATTCCAGACACCGATATTGGACCTAAAGCACATTTGAATAGGATAGGATTGTAGTATAAAAATAAATATATGATTACCTACATAGTGCACATAACCTATAACATAGTGTTCAACATATAATTGCCCTAATTTGCAATGGTAAATCTCTTGTTATCAGTTAATTTTCACTACACAAGTAAGTATCTGATTATCTTTTTACATAGCAGTATTTAGACTAATTAAATTGTAACTAATTAACATGTAATTCCACACACTTGTTTGTACCATGCAAAGTGAATTATTTATTTATTTAAATATAGATAAAATGCTTGCAGCTTAAAAATACTTTTCTATTGCAGATAATTATGGATAAGAACTAGACTTTATTCCAGATGATTTGTTAATAATTTTTGGAGTCGTCTACATGGAAGGATTTTGTTTCTTCAAATATCCAAAATTGGTAGGAACACTAAGCAATCCCCAAATATTAAATTCTTGACATTTAACCTCCATTTTATGCAGGGTGGATAAAAATCGATGATTTAAAAAAAAATTGGATTTTTTTATTTAAATCGGATTTTTAAATTATTTTTATCAAATTTATTTTAATAAAATGCTTTTGGAGTAAAAATATCTTAAAGATAGTTTTCTATTTAAGATACATTAATAATTTAGTTTCTTCAGCATAAAATGGAGCTTAGTTATGTAGCATGAAGCTGTATATTCTGCAATATTGGGACTGTCGGTGAGTCAACAGCGGGTCAGAGTAGGAGCCGCTGTGGGACAGAAATGACAGTTGATCTTTAAAAATCACGATTTAAATCGACTTGATTTAAATCAAATCCACCCTGGTTCTATGTAAAACTATCCCCTCAAATATATTCCTAATGAGAGTTTCTTATAGAATTCTCACAATAAATTAGTACAATAGTAGCCTTAGTGACTAGCATAAACTATAACCAAAATATTATTATATTTGCTATGGATGAGGATCCATTCTGTGGATGAAATCGAAGACAATAAGGGAACAGTATATTTTTCTGGTACTGTAATGTAGAATCAAAGTTCTATTTTTATTATATACTCTTGTTTTTTTGACATTGTAAAATCTTACTGCTTTTATTAATACAGGTAGTCCTCGCTTACTGGCACTTGTTCAGCAACCATTCATAGTTGCAAAGATGCTGAACAAGTAGTACTCAAAGTTTCAACCACTGCACTCCCCCCAAAATGATCATGTGATTGGTGTTCAGATGCTTGGTAACTGGCTTGCACTTACGACAGTTCCATGCAATCATATGATTACCTTTTGGGTCATTCCATGTCAAGTGGTCTGATTTCAGAAAAGTGCTACACTCGACCATCACGGATTTCGATGAAATTTTGTGTGAACATGCACATATGTCCCCAGTGAACATTGGTAAAGTGTTACCTGTGCTGATGCAATACTTGCAGAGATAGTCATTTGTGTGACCCCATACCGTAGCCTTCTACAGTATAACACTGAGATTCCAGCAACTTTGAGACATAATATATCCAGCAATATTATGTTAGGAGAAACAAAACTTGGCCATCTTGTACAACTTTTTGTGCTCTATTAAACAAAATAATAAAAACATTCTGGCTGAAAATATTGTGGCTCAAAAAAGGTTAAAGTTTGGCTTCTTGTATCTCTGGAAGGAAAGGTATGAGAAATGTGAAACTTTGTGCATAATAACTTAGCAACATAAGGTTTTCAAATATAAATTTTCATTCTCCTACTGCTTTCCAATAGTTTACAAATCTATTTACAAATAGAGCACAAAAAGTTGTACAAGATAGCCAAGTTTTGTTTCAACAAAATATTACCGGAGATACCGTGCTTCCCCCAAAATAAGACAGGGTCTTATTTTCTTTTGACCCCCAAAATATGGCCTTGGCCTTATTATCAGGGGGGCTTATTTTGGGGGTGCAGTAGGCAGCGGGCATGGGACTGGATGTCCCATCCCCGCTGCCTCCCCACTGTTCTTGGTGCCGGCTGAGCGGCTGGCCCGCTGTCACCGCCTCGTGGAGCAGGATTCTGCAAGGCTTGTTGTGCTGTTGCATGCACAAACTGCAGGACTGCCGCAAGCTTCATCATACTGGCACAGCTGGCGTCCTGCCACTTGCGGCTGTGCCAGTATGTCGAACCTCGCTGTAGTGCTGCCATTCGTGCATGCAATGGCACGACAAGCCTTGCAGAGTCCTGCTCCACAAGACAGGGGCAGTGGCGTGATGAGTCTCACAGAGAGTCATTTCTGGCAGGCAGGGCATGTTGGGCTGCGAGACGCGCATCCTACCTGACACTTGTATCTCCATCGCGTTCCTTGGCGTGTCCAGGGAAGGAAGCCCATTGTAAAAGAAAACTTCTCGCGAGTTCAATCACATTTCTTGAACTCGCGAGAAGTTTTCTTTTACAATGGGATTCCTTCCTGGACACAACACCAAGGAACGTGGCGGAGCTACAAGTGTCAGGTAGGATGCACATCTTGCGGCCCACCCCGCCCTGCCTCACCTGCCACCCCCAAATTGTGTCCCACCGCAAGACACGTATCATAACTGACACTTGTAGCTCCGTCGCGTTCCTCGGCGTTGTGTCCAGGGAAGGAAGCCCATTGTAAAAGAAAACTTCTTGCAAGTTCGAGAAGCTTGATTGAACTCGCAAGAAGTTTTCTTTTACAATGGGCTTCCTTCCCTGGACACAACACTGGGAACGCGATGGAACTACAAGTGTCAGGTAGGATGCACGTCTCACTGTGGACTGCAATTTGGGGGTGGCAGGTGGGGTGGGGTGGGGTGGGGTGGGCCGTGAGATGCGCATCTCAGTGGCTGTGGCATGGCAGTGGCATTTCCAAAAGCAGCCTGGGAAAACCTAAAAACCGGGGCAACTTGTCGCTTGTGCTGTCTCCTGGCCAAAAGAGCACCCGCTGCAAAAAGAGCGGCTCCTGGCCGGGAGAGAGAGAGAGAGAGAGCACAAGCGTGAGGTGGGCATGCACAGGCAGTTTTACCAACTCCCTCTGCCGTGGCGTTGTGCACACCCCACGGGACTGGCTCACCTCTTCTGGGCTCTGCCTCTGGTGGCGTTTTGAAACGTGCTCCTGCTTGCGAGGAGGAGGAGGAGGCGAGGCAGGGATTGAGGCTCTGGAGGGGGCAGAGCCCTGCCCCCCCATCCACCAGCGAGACATGGAAGGGCCCTTCCAGCATCCTGCCCTGGGATCCACTTCCCTGCACCTCTGGCTTAGTGGGCAACTCGGCGGGCTCCGTAGGAGGGCCCTCCCGCCGCCTCAGCTCTTTCTCGCCACGCCTCTGGGCATGAGTTCAATTGCTGGGTGAGTTGCTGCTGCTGCCACCACCTTCTCTCTCTCTCCGAGGAAAGGGTGGGGGGCTTGGAACAAATGGGCAAGAGCGGGTGGCGAGCAATGCGCCTCAGTAAGGACGTGGGGTGTGTGGGGCATGTTCCTCCCTTTCCCTGGAAAGTAGGGGGAGCTTAATTTGGGGGGTATTTCAGCGCATGCGCTGAAAAGCCTTATTGGCCTTATTATGGGGACATGTCTTACTGTCTTTCTCTCTCTGAGCTTTGTTTGTATTTGCTTTTACTATTATTTAATTTAATTTAATTTAATTTAATAGATTTGTATGCCGCCCAACTCCCGGGGGACTCTGGGCGGCTCACAACATGTCAAATCTATTACAGGTATAAAAACATGTAGCAATTTAAAAAATACAAAAATTAAAAAGCATCCAACATTCATAACCGGGGGGAGACCCAAATATAGTCTACTTGGTCTCACTTTCACACCGCCTGCCGGAAGAGCCAGGTTTTTATTGCTTTACGGAAGGCCAGCAGGGTGGGGATGGCCCTGATCTCTGGAGGGAGTTGGTTCCACAGGGAGGGAGCTCCCACAGAGAAGGCTCTCCCCCTTGGTCCCACCAACTGTCATTGCTTGGTCGATGGGACCTGGAGGAGACCAACTCTGTGGGACTTAACCGGTCGTAGGGAGGTATGCGGCAGGATGCGGTCCCGAAGGTACCCTGGCCCTGAGCCATGTAGGGCTTTAAAGGTCAAAACCAACACCTTAAATTGGGTCCGGAGACTAATGGGCAGCCAATGCAGCTGGCGGAGAATGGGTGTTACGAGGGTGTATCTAGGCACACCCACCACAGCTCGCGCAGCTGCATTTTGCACCAGTTGCAGTCTCCGGATACTCTTCAAGGGTAGCCCCATGTAGAGCGCATTGCAGTAATCCAGCCGGGAGGTGATAAGGGCGTGGGTGACTGTGAGTAGAGCCTCCCTCTCCAAGTAGGGTCGCAATTGGTGCACTAGGCGGACCTGTGCAAAAGTCCCCCTAGCCACAGCTGAAAGATGTTGCTCCAATTTTAGCTGTGGATCTAGGAGGACACCCAAATTGCGGACCCGTTCTGAGGGAGTTAATTTCTCTCCCCCAAGAACCAAGGAGGGACAATTGACAGAATCCTTGGGAGGCAATATCCATAGCCACTCGGTCTTGTCTGGGTTGAGTTTTAGCCGGTTCCTCCCCATCCAGACCCTAACATCATCCAGGCAGCGGCACATTGCGTCAACGGCTTCCCTGAATTGAGACGGGGTGGAGATGTACAACTGGGTATCATCAGCATACTGCTGATACCTCACCCCGTGTCGTCGGTTGATCTCACCCAGTGGTTTCATGTAGATGTTAAACAGGATGGGCGAGAGGACCGAGCCCTGTGGCACCCCACAAAGTAGGGGCCTAGGGCTAGACATCTGCCCCCTGTCAACACCGACTGCGTCCTATCAGAGAGGTAGGAGGAGAACCACTGTAGCACAGTGCCGCCCACTCCCACCTTGCCGAGACGACGCAGAAGGATACCATGGTCAATGGTATCGAAAGCCGCTGAGAGGTCAATTATAATAAAAATCTGCAATAAAACTATTTTCCTAAAAAAGGAATGCATTCATTATATTATTTTATATTATAAAATTATAATATTATAATATTAATTTATTTGATTCTTTTTATTAGTTTTATTGTTTTAAATGAGGTTTTATATTCTGTAAGCACCTTCAGTCGCCGTGGGCGAATAGTTGGAAATATAAATTCAATAAATAAAAATGAAACAAATAAAACAAATAAATGTTTATTTTGGTGATTTATCCTATTATGATATATTTCATGCATAGATATTTATAGGAAGTTTGAAAGGGAATGAAATTAATACTTTTATTAAAAATGGGTGCAGGATTTTTAATACAGTTTAAAACAGTACTTTTATAGTTTGAGTTTATTAATATATATTTGCTTTTTCAACAGAACAGTGAAGTCAAACTATTATTAACCGATTAAATGTATTGAGATTTATAGACACAAAATGCAATTAAGGGGGTAGTGTCAACAGAAATACATGAACACAAAGAAATACAAATAATATTATTTACAATTATATATATATATATATATATATATATATATATATATATATATATATATATATATATATATATATATATATATATATATATATAAAACTATAGCAAGTATAAATGGGAATTGCAAGCCAGCATTTCGCCACAGCAGGATATGACAGTTATGTCAACAAGCAACAGTTGCATGGCTTCAAGGTTAAGAAGAACAGGGTAAAATATCTATTAAGCCATTGTTAAGCTATCTGTTCAGACAGAAAGAGTTCCCAGATTTAAATTGAATATAAAACAACAATTTCAGATACATGTTAACCAAATGCAAGCAACTGTTTTAGTGGCTTCTCCCTTTATTCATCTTTACTAAAGATTCTTACCTAGATGTGCCATATTATGTGTTTGAAGTGTTAAGGCTAGTATTGAGTGAGTTGAGTAAACTACTGAAGTTTTCCAGTGATCCTGGTAGTACAGGAGGGATACAAAAATAATAAATGTGATTAAATTAAAAAATGTAGTTGAAGATTTATTGTCTTTATATATAAGGTGGAATATTGAAATATATTTTGAAGTGAAGGGATTTGGGATGGAGAAAGGGAGGAACTAGAGATAAGCTTTATTTAAAAGAGACAATAAAAAAACAAAGAAGGAAACACAAACAGAATAAATACATCCTTTCCAGCAGCCAACACTCAGATAAGCCGTAATTAACCCCAAACAAATAATCAAACAGAAAACAATACCTAAATCAAGGAACTACCAAGGAGAAAACCACACCCTCACCAATACTGGCAGGGTAAGCTACTGTATTTAAAGTGTTGGAGCTCTCACAGCTTGCCTACGGAGGTTGTGAGAGCTCCAACCCTTGAGACTTTCAAAAGGAGATTGGACTGCCATTTGTCTGAAATGGTGTAGGGACTCCTGCTTGAGGGGGGGGGGTTGGACTAGATGACCTACAAGGTCCCTTCCAACTCTAGTAATCTGTAATCTGTGTGTAATCAGGGAGCAAACCCATACTTACTAGCACTCATGATATTACCTAGTTTGGTAATGAAACCAATTCAGAAAGCACCAAGGACTCCATAGTTCAGTCCTGAGCTACATACTGTATATTTAAAGGGAGGAATAAAAAGTGGAATATAGTGAATGAATGAATGAATGAATATTAAAATCAGTTGTTCACCAGAAAGTACCATCATAAAAAAATGTTGGTTGCATATTTATGTATATGCAACAGTATCTCCAGCTTCTCCCTTCTCTCTTAATCTTGCCAGTATATATATCTCATCTTGCTGACCAGATGACCATACTGATGCACCTAGCAGTCTTTCTTTCTGAGCTAACTGAAATTTCAGCATTATATTGATTATCTTAGCCTGCTTATCTTGCAGGATTTCAATGCTCATTTGCTGCAGTGCTTGTATTGGAATTCCATTCCATTTCCATTTCAACAGCCCCAAACAGTGCAAGAGTTAAAGGAATTTAAATTGATTGATAATGGACTAAGTCCACAGGAATCCAGGATAATCAAAGGCTGAGGAGCCAATCAAAAGAGTAGGTTTCCATTATCAAAGAGAATTTTATAAGGGGGCAGCCGTGTCCATTTTGTTTTGTGAAAGGTTTTGGTTTTTAAGACTTGGCTGAAAACAAGGAGATGTTGAAGTTTCTAACCAATAGCAGTCAAGCTGAAATCTAGTGAATTTAATTAGCAAGCTAGATCAATGAAGCTAGTTGCAATACTGTTATAGATTCTGATTATTATTTTTTATGGACTCAGGTTTGGAGTGAGTTCAAGTGTGTGTGTTTGATGCAAGATCCTGGGCTGAGGGAGTAGCTGACAGAGACCAGCCTCTTCAGAAAACAATTGTTCATTCCTCTCCCTCCTACCCCTTTTCCTCCTTTCCTCCTTTGTTCTTGTTCTCTGACCTTGCCATGTACAATAAAGATTTCATTAAGATAGAATTATTAATGACCCAATGATAATCATTCATAGCTACAATAAAAAATTATGGGCTTGTCCCAAATGATCACATTCTTGCCCATACTGCAAGTCACAAAATTAATAGGCCTAATTTTGTCTTAATGTATTTAAAACATGATCTGAAGTGTGGGTATTTTCATCAGTTCTTTGTTATTATCAGTTTGCTCTTTGGTTTTCTAGCTCCAAGCTTCCTTTAGTTGAATCCACCCAGCCTCTCCAATGCAAGATCCTCACTGTCTTTCTCCTCTGGTTTGGAGCTAGCCATAACACATATAGTATGTTATGTAGCAGATAGCCAACTAACAGCATTGTTCAATTATTTATTTTTATTTTATTTATTTATTTATTTGTCAAACATGTACAAGATAGTAGGTGTTTGTATAAACATAAGCAAAGAAGTACAGATAAATGAGGACAATAGGACAGTAAGACAGGGACGGTAGGCACAGTGGTGCGCTTATGCACGCCCCTTACAGACCTCTTATGAATGGGGTGAGATCGACTGTAGACAGTCTAAGGTTAAAGTTTTGGGGGTTTGGGGAAGAAACCACAGAGTCAGGTAGTGCATTCCAGGCATTGTTCACTTTGTTGCTGAAGTCGTATTTCCTGCAGTCGAGTTTGGAGCGGTTTACATTAAGTTTGTATCTATTGCGTGCTCATGTATTGTTGCGGTTGAAGCTGAAGTAATCATTGACAGGAAGGCCATTTTGATATATGATTTTATGAACTACATTTACATCAGATCGAAGGCGACGTAGTTCTAAATTGTCTAATCCCAATTTTTCAAGTCTGGTGGAATAAGGTATTCTATTGCGAGCAGAGGAGTGGAGGACTCATCTTAACCTAACTAATTTAAATGTTGGCTAGTCTCCAGGTTTCTTTATACAGGAATGGTTGACAATAGGATTAAATTGAATTCCAACAAGACTGAGTTACTGTTTGTCCATTAGAATTCTCAATCAGTTGTGATGTCTTTTGCAAGGTGGCACTACCCCTGTTGGGCAGATCCATGACTTGGGATCCTCTTGGACTTATGGCTATTGTTAGGATAACAGATTGGAGGCTAGCCAGGGGACTTTTACCCACCTTCAAGTAGTGCAGTAGTTGTAAGCTTGCTACAGTGAGAGTCATTCCCTTGTATGACTCATTCCCTTGTACCACCCATTTAGGCTAATGCAATGTGGTTTACATGGTTCTCCCTTTGAAGACTACTGGGAAGCTTGAGTTAGGTTCAGTGACCGTACAGAGGTTAGCATTTGCTGGTATGAGAACCTTAACACTAGTGCTGCAAGCCCTGACCAGTTGCCAATATGCTTCAGGATATAATGCAGGGTACTGGCATTTCCTCTAAATTTCTACATGGCTTGGATGTAGAGTTATCAAGTTATCTGCAGGATTATGTTCTCTATTTGGAGTTGATCCAGCAAATAGCCCTTAGCCCTTAGACTTATATACCGCTTTACATTGCTTTACAGCCCTTTCTAAGCGGTTTACAGAGTCAGCTTATTGCCCCCAACAATCTGGGTACTCATTTTACCCACCTCGGAAGGATGGAAGGCTGAGTCAATCTTGACCGCTCAGAATTGAAGTCCTGGCAGTGAGCAGAGTCAACCTGCAATATTGTATTCTAACCACTGTGCCACCATGGCTCATTTCAATGTAACTGGGAAAAGTGAGGGGAATCAGGCTTCAGAGGCATAGCTTTTTGGTGGTGATGTCATGCTTTCAGATGGCCTCCTAGAAGACATCAAGTCGGTTCCCACTTTCACTTCTTTGGGAAGCAGTTCAAAATGAAACTCTCCTGGATGGTGTTTGGGATGTTGGGTAAGGTTTATAAATTGGTTTCTGTTTATATATTTGTATTGTATGTTTTCTTTTAATTGTCCATTTAGTGGTGTATTTTTATATTTATGAATTCAGGTCTTATTTGGAATTATGACGGTTGATTAATTAGAGAGAGAGAGAGAGAGAGAGCAAGTGAGAGACAGATCAATACCTATGATTTTATTCAATATTTAATGTGAGATATAAGCAGCGTAGAGATGTTGAAGATTGAATGCATAGAAACTGCAATAAATAAACATATGAATTGTAGCATAGAGCAATAAAGCAGTTAGTTCTGATCCAATCTGTTCCATTAGAAGATCTATAAAGAATCAGAATGGGCATTCTTGAAAAATGAAGGACTTCTATTTGTATAGGTGTAGTTATAGTTTTATGAATATTTTTATACAACTACATTAGTTGATATGCATTGTACTGCATGTAGTACCTACCTTTTTCATTTTTACTATACCTACACACATGCAAACGTGTGCATGCATGCATATACATACATACATATCAGTGGTGGGTTCCTACCAGTGCGGTCCACTCTATAGCATCGGTAGCAGCCCACTGGTGACGTCACAGTACCGGTGCGGTCGGTTCCCAGTGCCTGGGCGCCGCCATTAAAAAAAAATTTCTTTTAATTTTTTTTAAAAATTTCTTCTGCGCATGCCCAGAAGCCGAGCTTCCGGCACTGCGCATGCGCTGCCTTCCTACCCCACAGTGAGTCCAAGCAGGGGAGGATGGCTGAGGGAGTGCGTGAGATGCTGAAAGAACGGGCGGCAGGAGCTATCTCCATTCCCCTCCCTTCAGCAGTCCGAGAAGCCATGCCCACCCAGTCACATGGCTGGCAAGCCACACCCACAAAATAAGCCACGCCCACAGAGTGGTAGTAAAAAAATTAGGAACCCGATATATATACTGTACCTACCTACCTACCTACCTACCTACCTACCTACCTACCTACCTACCTACCTACACTAAGTGGGCTAAATTCAGTCGTGTAGAATTTGACTTCCAAGGTTAGAGGCAACATATTTTTCGGAGTATAAGACGCACCGTAGTATAAGACACACCTTAGTTTTTGGGGAGGAAAATAGGGAAAAAAATCTACCTACCAGGTATTCATCTGGCTAGCGTCCTTAGTCTGTTCAGCTTCAGCACATTATTTTATCCCCTGGTTAGGGCTGAAAAAAATATTCTTCGAAGGGAGTAGGAATGAAAACAAGCCTGCAAAGACTTAGGGCTGGTAAAAAACTACTTCGAGGGAGTAGGAATCGGGGAAGATAGTTAGCACCTCATTAGGGCTTGAAAAAAAGCTTCGAAAAAGCTACATTCGGAATATAAGACGCACCTAAATTTTCAGCCTCTTAGGGAGGAAAAAGATGCGTCTTATACTCTGAAAAATACGGTAGTTATTCTTAATCATATATATTGTAAGTCCACTAAAATCCAAATTTTTAAATTGCTCATGACAAAGAAATTTCAAAAATATTGTGGGTTAATGCTCATAGCATAAATCCATCTCATTCATACAGAATGATGAACACACCAAAAGTTGTAGTTTGTACTGCTTTGTTTTTGTAGAATGCATCATGTTACTGCAGAAATTGTTGATGCCTTCAAAATTAAGTTGTCATTGAATGCCAATAACAAATACAGAAATTCTTATGAACAACTTGCTGTTGCTATAAACTCCCTCTCCTTTAGTCCGTAAAAACATATAGGTTATTTCTTCCATCGATACAAATGGAGTTTTGAGAAAAACTCTTGAGAAATGATGGACATATTTTGTTTCTTCTGTAAGGACTCTCTTGTCTGATGTTCATGTTATTACTTCATATTAAATAGAAAAAAAATTCAAGCAGATTTTCTGTCTAGATATAGCTGAGTGAACAAAATGTAGGGCTGAAGAAAAAAAATCACATTAACGGAATGTCACTGCCTCTATCTGGTGCTGTTCAGCCACTCTCAACCTCTTCCCAGTTCTTTTGTAAGCGTCAGCAATGAAAATTTTGAGACAATAACAGTCTTATTCATCCTTATGATAGTGTGTTATAGAGTATTGTGTAGGAGAGTGCTATATATGTCACACAGCAATTTTATAGTTATGATTCCCTGAGTGATCTTTGTTAAAAGAAGCAAGCAACCGGCTGAGTTGATTGATAGGTGACAGATATTTATTTTAAAATTAAATTGTGTTGGACTTGTTGAATGCTGCCTAGAATCACATTTTTACTTCATTAGCTTTAAGTATTAACAGGATCTATAAAGAATGAACAGCATTAGCATATTTTAATCAGTACTAATACATGAATCCCATTATAGATAATATTAATTATTTGGATTAAACTATACTATATACTAAAAGATAAAGATTATTGTAGAACCATTTTTATCAGTTTTGTAGAATTAAGAATTTTTGCACCAGAATATCCATTGGTAAGCAAGGCAGTCGTTAAGTAAGTCACACCTGATTTTACAACCTTTTTTGCCACCGTTGTTAAGTGAATCACTGAAGTTGTTAACCATATCATGAGGTCATTATGCGAATCCAGCTTCTCCCATTGACATTGCTTGTCAGAAGCTAGCTGGGAAGATCACAAATAGCGGTTACATGCAATCATCGTATATACAGTTACCAAGTGCCTGGATTTTGAGAGAATGGGGGAATCCCATAAGTGGATTCCCTCATTCTCTCATAAGTGTGAGGATTGATCATAGTCATTTTTTTCCAGTACCATTGTGATTTCAAATGGTTGTAAGTTAAGGACTACCTGTACTTCCTCTAGTGTGGGCTTTTCAGCGTTCATGCAAAGTTTTGACCTAGTATCTCAAATGTATTTAGCGTCTTGAGTCTACCTTTGTGCAGTATTAAATATAGCAATAGCAATAGCACTTAGACTTATATACAGCTTTACAGTGCTTTACAGCCCTCTCAGCAGTTTACAGAGTCAGCATATTTCCCCCAACAATTTGGGTCCTCATTTTACCCACCTCGGAAGGATGGAAGGAAGGATGGAAGGCTGAGTCAACCTTGAGCCTGGTGGGATTTGAACTGCCAAATTGCAGGCAGCCAGTAGTCAGCAAAAGTAGCCTGCAGTATTGCATTCTCACCACTGCGCCACCGAGGCTCATATAAGCTGTTTTCATAACACGCTGGTGGTTTTCCTATTCTGGAAGGCCTATAGGAATTGTGCTTCTTAATCCTTCAGTTCATACCAAGGTTTTCATTCCTCCTAATCTGAATAAAAGCTACTACTGAACAAAGAAACAGCACTAAGACTGCAGAGTCATGGCTGCCATTCTTTCCCCTCGGTTTGTGAACATGATTCACTAGCACCGGCTAAGGTATATCACAGTTGCTCTACACGATACATTCTAATTATTAGAATTATGCATTCTAATTATACTTGTTAAAATAGAACTTATAGCCCTTTCTTTCTGAATCCGCAACAAATAATTCTCTAGACAAAATTACAAGCAGAGTAATTGTTGAATAACCTAAGAGGTAAGTCTACCATGAGTTCAGTGGTTACTTTTCACGTCAATTAAAAGAATTGAAAGAGTATTTTTACAAGAAAAGAGAATGGCTTTTAAGGATACATTAAAATCTTTTCTTACAAGTGGCTTGCACATGTAGTTACAAAACCAAATGACAAATACATCCAAATTAGAACAAAATCACAAAAATAAGGATTAAAATAATGCAAATTCATATATAACTTGCAATGACTGCATCAAAAATGTTAAGCCAAAGTGTTGCAGTAGTTAATATTTTTTTTTTCTTTTCCTATTATGGCCAATATCTTCAGTCAGATTGCTGTAAGTATTTAAATATTGTTATAGCAGAGCGGAATTAAATGTAATTAGGATTCACTAATTATGATTTGGAGAACTTTTTTCTGATAGTCAGCAGAGTATGTTAAGACTAGCAAAATAATCTCTTTATTGTAAAACAATTCCAGGCTGCTTAGTAAAATAATATGTTAGTGCTGAATAAAAGAAAATAAAAACCCAAAGCACACAACACACAATTAATAAAATAATTAAAAAGTATGAGCATCCATATATGATTTTTAATAAAATCAACACAGCATTAGATATTAGAAGGACTAAGGAAAGATATAATCAAAGTTGTTGGAAATACAGCATAGGGTGCCTCTCACTTTGGTGAAAGCATCCCAAATGTTGGGTGATCTTTTAAAATAGGGAAATCCCAAGAAGGAAAAATAATTTCACTTCCTATTTTTAAACTTTCCATGTCTTAAAATTCAAGACCCAGATATATAATTTTAACCCGGTTGAAATATTGTTAAGATGTGAGAATAAGAAAAGCACAGTCAGAGCCAGAATTTAAAAAGATTGAAAAATATGTAAGCATATGCTTTATTTTGTTGCTAATAAAGAATAGAAGTCCTGCGTTCACATAGGCTTGTTTAGCTGTGGTTACAAATATTCCATGTTAGAGTTGGTGAAAAAGGCTGGTTGGAAATATGCCAACCAGGGGTGAAATTCAGCAGGTTCTGACAGGTTCTGGAGAACTGGTAGCGGAAATTTTGAGTAGTTCAGAGAACCGGCAAACACCACCTCTGGCTGGCCCCAGAGTGGGGTGGGAATGGAGATTTTGCAATATCCTTCCCCCAGGAGTGGGGTGGGAATGGGAATGGAGATTTTGCAATATCCTTCCCCCAGGAGTGGGGTGGGAATGGAGATTTTGCAATATCCTTCCCCCAGGAGTGGGGTGGGAATGGAGATTTTGCAATATCCTTCCCCTGGAGTGGGTGGGAATGGAGATTTTGCAGTATCCTTCCCCTGCCATGCCCACCAAGCCACGCCCACAGGACCGGTAGGGAAAAATTTTGAATTTCACCCCTGATGCCAACCACTACTTCAAATATAGGCCCCACCCTGACTCTGGGTGGGAAATCCCACTCTAATTTTCATTCTGAAAATCAGACTGTTTTTCTGTAACATTATCTTCATTCTTGTTTATATATACTCAAATATACATAAACCGAAAAGGAAGGTTGGTTCACATAGAATTCTTGGAAGAACATATTATAAATTGCCTTCTAGTGACTGTGATGTAAACGGCTAGTGATTCACAGAGGTATTAAGTAATGGTAGGGATAGAATGTGCAGCCCAAAGCAGATTTATATCACACCAAGGTCTCATGGTTATTATTATTTTTTTAGTATTCTGCAGTTATAAGTGACAATGCTGCAAAACAGTTCCCGCCCCAACTTACTGAAATGGCCTAGTATAAGGGTCTTCAGCTTATTATTTTTCAATTTATTAACTCCTTCATGAAGTTTCAGATTCTTCATTGATACCCCAAATATTTATTACTGGTATATGAAAATAATTTAATAAATGCACTTTAATTTATAGTGATACAAAAATAATATATAAATGAGGCCAGTACTAACACACAACTCAAGACAGTTCTCATTAGCTCTTGACCATCAATCCCTGGGTAACTACCTCACCACTAGCCACCTCAACTTCAGGACCAGGGACTCTACAGAGCTCCCAAAACATTAATGACCTTCTATTATTTGTAAACCACCTATTTGCCTCCTGTATTGATCTCCTTTTGACTTCCAGCTATTTACCAATCCTTGGATAATCCTATTGATTCTTGGGGATCAGTACTGACCACTTTTGGGAATCCTGGTCTAGAAGGGTACTATGATTATTGCTGCAAAAAAATCCACAGAGAAGCGTCACATTCTCCTCGTCTTTCCTCCACAAAAATAATCCACCAGGGTAACCAAGGTTGTTAAAGTGGCCCCCAATACAGAGTTAAAATCACTGAGTTTCTTCAGAATAATTGAGCCTCTGTCTGCTGCTGTCCATTAGAGAAACAGAACATTTTTTCCTGATTTTCACTTCATGAATATATTTACCTCAATTTATTAACACTCTCATAATTCACAGATTTATTAACAGATTTTAAACTGGTGATTAAAGCTGCATGTCACTTTTTAAATCTCGGTTTTTGCCACGCTAAATCCTTTGAGGAGGAGACCATTTACATATTCCTTACTTCTTAAATGCATCAAATGTATAGGGTTTTTTTTGGGGGGGGGAGATGGTGGTTTGTAAAACCCTTCCATCTTTAAGTTCTCTGAAATTGAGTGGAAATAAATACCGGCCTTTTGAATACCACATTTTTTAAATACATGGACTATTTTGGACCAAGCCAATTTAAGGGAATTGCTCCTGAGAGTCTTTGTATAGCTGGAATCTAGCGTGGAGTCTGCTGACTTTGGCAGAAGGAAAGTGTCAGGGGAGGTAAGGGGAGAAAAAAGTGTTTCTGTGAAAGGGCTTGGCAAGCTGGAAAAAAAAAAGCTTGTTCTGCCCTGAGTCAGTTTTAGGCAGCTTGATACTATATCCCAGGCAGCTTAGTGATCAAAGTTACATGGTTTTAGGTAGAAGACCTGCATTTGAAATATTATAAACAGTGCACACCATAGCGTCATCTTGCTGAAAGTTATTTAGGGACAAAGTAGTAGCTCTGTAAAAAGGATATAGCGATTCATAGGGCAGAACCATAAAAGAAAAATTGGGTTTCTCAAAGTGTTAATTTTACTTTTCTAAATTAACCCTGTTCACTTAAACACCTTTTCAAAATCTAATTTGTGCTCAAGGAGAATATTTTAAAAATGTGATTTTATGGGAATACTATAATAATTATTTTGCTTGTGTAAAACTTTATTTTAATTCATAAGGGCGGCAAACAATTTACTATTCAATTTACTGTTCAGTCATGGTAGTCCTCCTTTAGTGACCAATCATGACAGAGTAACTTTGCGACCAGTTCTTCCATTTGCAACCTTTGCAGGTCTGTAAAGCGAAGGAAAGCTGAATTAAGCTCAGCTGTAGTTTTATTTAGGGACTGCTTCGTTTAACGAACAAGTTGCTGGTTCCTGTTGTAGTCCCTAAACAAGAAGTATTTGTATTTTAAGGGATGTCTTCTCAAGAATTTTGTAAATCTGGTGCAAAATAACTTTCTATCCATAAAGTCCATAAAACTATACATGTATTTTTCCAGGTGAGAGTGAACTGAAACGATTCTCTATTATGCCTTGAAGTAAGTGCCATTGCATTTCAGATTTCTTTTTGCGTTTTTTTCCCTCTTCATTATGATATTTATTTCTGTCATTGTTATCAAAGAAAAATGTTTGTTTGGTCTCTTCTCTACTTATAGCCCAGTACAAAAAAAAAAAATAGACCAAGGTACTAATCATACAGATAGTATGCAACAAAGCACTAGAAAAGGAAAATTCTCTCTCACTATCTCCCAGGTAAATTCTGTTGATGTTTCTCATTGATTAAAAAGATATTGTGGAATAAAAGAAACGAAGAAGAAAGAAGCCAAACTATAAAAGAAACTGAAGATATTCATACAAGATGTCCCACTTCTAGAGTCTCAATATATATTTTTATAGTGTGGTGACCAAAACTGGATGCAATACTCCAGGTGGGGTCTAACTAAGGCTTTATAGAGTGGTATTAGTACCTCACTTGATCTAGATTGTATCCTTCTGTTAATGCAATTTAGGATTGCATTGGCTTTTTGGGCTGCCGCTGCACACTGCTGGCTCATGGATGGTCCATTCCCCATCATCCAGTCAGAGCTGAAGAAGCTTCTTGGATGAGAAGCGAAACGTCTTCAAAGAAAAACCAGAAAGTCCAGTTGCCTCTTGCAAAAGCACCTTTGGGACATATAAATTATAATAAATGTTTGAATTGGGTGCTGTTTTCTTCCAAACACTTTGAACATTCCTGACTTTTGAACATTTCTAAATGCAGTAACAATTTATATGAAAAAAATTAATGAAACTGACTATGCAATTTTGGTGTTCCCACTCTGTCTTATATATGTATATACATATACATATACATACATATACATATATACCCTGTTTCCCCCAAAATAAGACATCCCCTGATAATAAGCCCAATCAGGCTTTTGAGTGCATGGCAATAAAGCCAAGTGCTTATTTCAGGGTTCAAAAAATATAAGACAGGGTCTTATTTTCGAGGAAACACGGTATAAATATACATATACATACATACATACATACATACATACATACATACATACATACATATATGTATATGTATATGTATATATATATATATATATATACATGTATACATGCATACATACATACATATACACATATACACATATACATATACACATACACACATACTGTATATCTATATTATATCTATCTATCTATCTAATCTATCTCTATCATCTCTATCTCTCTGTCATCTCTCTCTCTCTCTCTCTCTTATCTATCTATCTATCTATCTATCTATCTATCTATCTATCTATCTATCTATCAAACACACACACACACACACACACACACACACACACACACACACACATATCTCCATGGTGGTGGTGATTTTTTTCTCAAGAGTTTAATGCGTTTCAACCAAATATATTTTGTATATTACAAAGTCAGCATTCAATGTCATATTTGCATTAAGGAATTACAGTAGGAATCATGTATGCTTTATGTAAGAATACAAATATTCATCAGCTGCAAAATGATTGCAAGGAAGACTAAATGCTCATTTGTAGCCCTACTTATATTTCATCAAATACGGAAAAATACTTTAGGCAAAAGTGCTGTGCAAAACAAATTTGATTTGCAAATTAAAACAAAAAACAAAAAAACCCCTAAAGTATATAAAACAGTATCTGTAAAATGGGAGCTATATACAAGGCATTCATTTAGGCTGGTCTCTTGCCTTTTCTTGTTACTATCCTGAAATTTACAAACACTGTCAGATAACATTTTTTCTAATAATTTAGTACTTGTAGAGACAAAGTTCTCATGAGTAACAGTTATGTACTCAAGATTTTTATTCTGTTAAATTAAAACAGTAACTCCAATTCTGCAGGTGTTTTGAGAATATGTTTTAACCTACTATAGCAGTGATGGCTAACCTTTTTGGTGCCGAGTGCCCAAAGTGCATGCGCACCCCCAAAATGCAATGCGAGCGCCCCCGTGCATGCGCCCCCAGCACATGCAAGCATGTCCCCTGCGCATGCACCCCGCCTCCCCTTGCACATTTTGGCTTCCAGGTTGGTGCAGGAGGCTTCCAGGCCCAAAATGGGATGCGGGGGGCATGCACACAAACCCCCAAAATGCAATGCGAGTGCCCCACACCCATGTGCCCCGTCCCCCCACGCATGCATGGCAGAGATCTGAAGACCAGCTGGCTGGCGGGAGGTGTGCGCACATGCGCGGTGGAGCTGGGCTGGGATGATGGCTGGCGTGCCCGCAGAGAAGGCTCTGCGTGCCACCTGTGGCATGCGTGCCATAGGTTCGCCATCACGGTACTATAGTGTCTGAATAATTTCAGGTGTTGCAGTTACCAGCACAGATGAGAGTTTTAGAATTTAAAGTTAGCAGGTGTGGTTGATGCAACTGGTCAATTCATTTTGACCTGTTCCAGAATCAAGCTAGGTAGCTGCTAGCAAGCTACTGTTTTATAGCAATATAGGGATAATAATTATATTTCTATAATACGGTATTGTAAGAGTACAAAGATTATAACTGTAAGGTATTTTGATGTTCAGTATTTTTTCCCAAATATATTGCAAGTGAAAAACTGAAAACGTGGAGGAAAATGTTTTGAAAAAGACATTTGTAACAGAACCATCCTGTTCATTAAAAAAATTGCCATCTACTTATTACAAATAATAAAAAATAGGGTCAATTAGCATCCTTGACAACAAGCTGGCAATCCTATGAGAAACACATGCATAATTCAAATGTGGAAAAATGAGAAGAATTGACAAAATAAATATTTTAATGATCTGGCCATCTGTAACCATTTGAGAGAGACAGAATAAATCTGAGATTAAAAGAAGAGCACTGGGGAAATGATTATTGATTGGTTTTAAAATCCCTTGCATATTACCTTTCAAGACTATAGATTTCCATGAATTGTAGAATTAATCTGGCATGTAAATGTGGACAAGAGCTCCCACTAAAATAAATAATGCACTTTTAAGCAGTGAAGGCTACCAAAAGATATACCAGGAATCCTTTCATATTTTGTTTTTAAAAACTGACGTTTTTGACTGAGAACAATAAGGTTCTAATGACTGTTACTTAGGCATTTTTATTTGTTCTGTATTAAACTGCAAAAAACAGCAGCTCACCTTATTAACTATTCATTACCTGAATTCCAATGGAGGAAAAAGTAATTAAAATACCTCAGAAAAGAAGTTTGGGCTTTTTATGTTCAGTTAACACCTTGCTCATCAATCCTATCTAATTTTTTTATGAACATTATATTATACAGGTAGTTCTCGAGTTATGAATGTAATGGAGCCTGCCCATTCCATTCGTAACCTGAGGATTCGTGGGAGTGAATTTTGTACCTTGAATGGGATCACTCCCTCCTTTCGCCCACACATTCGCTAATCGAATGCGAGGCTCGTTAAGTGTACATGAGGTATTTCAGGGTGGGGAAGGCCATGGGGGGGGGGCTAGTGATGCCGAGTCAAATTGTTCATAGTCATATTTTATGTTCCTAAAGTAACAGAATGACTTTCAATCTTAAAAAGACAAAAAAGTGCTAATGTAGCATTTTTTTCAATTTTTCCAAAAATTTCCGTTCCCCCCCCCGAAAAAAAAGTCTAATCTCTATGTGTATTTACCCATGTAGTATGGCTGTAGTATTATTATTTATCCTGTTATTATCTTCTTTACTCCCCCCCTCTTATTGGTATGATGATGATGATGATGATGATGATGATGATGATGATGATGATGATGATGATGATGATGATGATTTTGTTGCTTTGCATGTACCGGAGACAAATTCCTTGTATGTCTAATCATACCTGGTCAAATAAAGTATTCAATTCAATTCAATTATATTTAGTTTTTATATTTGCATTGATTGGGTTTTTTAATTATGTGCTATAAGTCAATGTCAACTCTGACTTAAAGGTATATAAGTGACTTTATAAAAAAAATTTCAATTTAATTTTTCTCCAAGCTGGTCTTCCATTGGTGCGCCCTTTGTTGCTGTGTATTTGCATTAGTGTATGCATATTTTATTATCTATAGGTGACTACAGTACTTTTGTTAATAATTTAATCCTCCCATCCTAGGATGCTTCTGTAACAGCTTATCTTATTGCATTGAGGATTTTGAATTTTTTTTATCAAAAGCAGTTTGAGCTCAGTTATTGCCTAAGAATGCCTTCAAAAAACAGTTCTATTAACTTTTAAGCAACTTTCTAGAGAAGAAATAGGAAATAGTATAAATCTTCAGTGGCAAGTTTTATTTATTTAACAACCTCCAATCATACACTGTTTTAAAATATGAATAAATATAGAGTAAGAACTAGTAAACAATATGCAGTGGTTATTGTAATCAATTGTACAGGGAGAAAAAAATACCTGAAGCAAGATAAAAAAAACCCCACCCTATAGTTTAAAATACTTTTAAGAGACTGCTGCAGTTTTAGTAAGTCTAAGGAGATTCAAAGAGTTGCCTCATGTCTTATGAATTATATATATATTAGTCTCTTACTTCTCCTCCAGAAGATACATAAAGCTCAAAGCACAATGTATAGCTTTACAATAATCTTTCCAATGAACTCTGACTGTAACACTATGATTTTTCAATATATTTCCTGGCTTATTTTGCTCATCCAGGCAGGAATTCTTACCATTACAAGTTTATTATTTTGTTTTTAGAACGAAATTATTTTAAGTGACCACTGTTTGAACTTCAGTCTTCTAAAATGTCCATGGAGCATTATTCTTTATAGCCCCTTTCCACCTTGTTGAAGTCAGACAAGAACAGCAAATCTCTCCCGATCAAGTGAGCAATTTAGAAAGCTGCTCTAGCCCCTAGGATATCTATGTCACCAAAGTGAGTAATTGAAACTGCTTATGATATATGCAACTCTCTAAGATTAGTACATCATAAATCTCTGTAAAGTTCATCCCCAATAGGAGGAAGTTATTAAAAAACAGTTAGAATACAGGTTTTACAGGTTGAAACAGCAAAACTATGAAATTGATTCTAGGCTAATTCTAACATCTTTAAATGATAAAAGCCCTTAAAACAGTGTTTCTCAACCTTGACAACACACACAGTTCTGGATATCAATTCGCAGAATTCTCTAGCCAACTGTGGGAATCATTCAGTTATACATCTAGAAAATTGAGCCTTGGTTTCTGAGATATGAAGAGTTATGTAACTTTCCTGCTTCACCTTTCTGCTGTTCATATGAATTAATCTAAAAGGAAAAAAGAATGACATTGCCATAGGCCACTCCACCAAGGAGAAGAAATAGATGAACTTTTTGCTAACCAGTTAACAAATGTATGTAGGAAACACACCACGGTAGTAATGGGGAACTTTAAATATTCAGACATCAACTGCAAGACAGGTGAAAGTTTGAACAGGTTCCTGAAGGAAACTAGAGGGTCTGCTATACTAGACTTAATTCTTACTAACAGAGAAGAAATGCTAGAGGTGTTGAAGTTTCAGGAACTTTGGAGAAGAGTGACCATGTCATATTGGAATTCAATATAATACAGACACAAGCAACAGAACATAATAAAATTATTGTCTTAGATTTAAAAAAAGCTGATTTCAACAAACTTAGAGCTTTGGAAGGATTCCATGAATGAAAATCTTAAAAAAAAAAAAACCTCTGAAAAGTATGATTATAAGAGCCCAGTCCAACATAATACCACTGAAAAAGAAAAACAGGAAATCCAAGAATATATTGGTTGGTTGCAAAAAAACTCCTTCTCTGATAAAATGAAAGACAAAAAGGATAAGTATAAAAAATAGAAAGAGGGACACATAAGTAATGAAGAATACCAGGGCATAGCCCAAGTCTGCAAAGATGAAGTCAGGAAAGCTAACGCTCAGAATGAACTAGGATTTTCAGCAAATGTCAAAAATAATTTAAAAAAACTTTTAACATTTAAAAAACAAGTAAAAAGTCAAGGAAACAATTGGTTCATTAATGGGAGAAGATGGCAAGGAAGTGATGGGCAGCAGGGAGAAAGCAGAGTTACTGTATTTTTCGGAGTATAAGACGCACTGGAGTTTGGGGGGAGGAAAACAAGGAAAAAAGGCCTCTGCCTCCCAGCAATTTGCCAAACAGCAAACAGCAAAGATGATATACACTGTTTGCTGTGTATTTCTATGCATGTGTGCCTGACCCATAGAAATAGCAAAGAGTTGGAGAAATGTACATTATGCCAGAAAGTTTTCTTAAATGTAGTCACACTAACTCCTCCCAATTATTTAAATAGATCTACTCCAAGGTAAGTCAGGATTTAACTGTAATACTAAACAGGACACTGTTACATTTCAGACTATACTTGTACAGAGCTGTTAAAATCAATTAAAATTTCTGGAAGTATACATTATTCTCTATTATTTAAAAGAAGATACAATAGCACTGGATCTCTTCAGAGCAAGCATTTATTTTAAAAAGCTTCTTTATTTTGTTAAGTTGTCTAGAGGTCTCCAACCTTGGCAACTGTAAGACTTGTGGACTTCAACTGCCAGAATTCTGGGAGTTGAAGTCCACAAGTATTAAAATTGCCAAGGTTGGAGACCCCTGGTCTAGAACAATAATAAAGCAGTCTTTAAAAAAATAAGTCTAATAATTTGAACATTCTACAGACATTTATAGTTATTCACTTACCACCTTGCATCCAGTTCAGCAGAAAATAAAAATCTGTGTGTCTCTCCCAGCTATGTGCCTCTTTGCAGCTAGTTTCAGTTTTATTTTAGCATGTGGCAAATCAGTTGTAGGTTGGGAAGCTGCTAATGACTTGCTTGGCTTTACAGGCTCTTCCCTCTTTGCTGCAAGCAGGTAAATTGCTGGAAGACAGAGGCCAAAGGGTGTGGGTGGCTGGGTGGGTGGGTGGGGCTACATTTGGTGTATAAGACGCACCCAAGTTTTCACCATCTTTTGGGGGGTAAAAAGGTGCGTCTTATACTCCGAAAAAATACGGTACTTAATTCATTCTTTGCATTTGTCTTCATGCAAAAAGAAAAAATAGCTCAACCTACCAAAAACAAAACCGTAAAATACAGATTAGGAGTACAAATTAAAATAATTAAGAAAATGGTAAGAGAACACTTGTTCACTCTAGACAAGTTCAAATCACTAGATGGATTACAGTACATCTCAGAGTTCTGGAGGAGCTGTTTGACTTGAACTCAGAATCATTGGACTATAACTTTCAAACATCCTGGAGGACTGGGGAACCACCAGAGACCTGGAAAAGAGCTGACGTAGTTCTCATCCCCCCCCCCAAAGTGACAGCAATAGAGAAGGCTGGAAACTTTTAACTTCCAAGTGGACAATTGCCATTAATGCAGTTACTCCATGCACATCTACCTACCTATCCACAGGCACATTTGGCCTATATTTAACTCCAAATATTTCTATGTCTTAAAATAATGAACATACCAGCCCCTTCGTATTTTAAATTAAGTTAAAGTAATGAATTTCTCTTCATTAAAAATAAATTAATTTCCTGTAATTGTAGTTCAGCTCAATTGTATTAACTCAGAGTTGCAGTTGTTGTCATATCAGCATTTATCCTGCTATAAGGTGGCAATATTGGCAAATTGTGAATTATGAAGAGTTATGTAGACCCAATGATCAGATTCCGTGCTTTGCTTTTTAAAAGAGTATGGTGGGTTGCACTACCTCAAAACAAGCATAAATCAGTAGCAATCATGTATCTTATTGAGTAGCTCTTGGGCATGGATTTAATACCAATTTTGTCTGTCTTCAAAATTCACTTAGTTGATTTAACAAATTTGTGGTTAAAAGTGCACTTTTATGGTTAAAGTGCACTTATAGCACACTGACTAAATTGTGTCCATACTGCCCAGCACTGTCTTTACTATCGGAATGGAATACTGCATTTGATATGGATGAAACTCAGATTGGTAACCTAGTCTGAACTAGTCTGAGAAGCATAATAATATGTGAAAGCCTAGTGAGAAAACCTTAGTTTACCAAAGCCATGACAAAGGCCATATCTGAAGGTCATCTGATAGTAACCATAGCATAGGAAAGGCTGCAATTTAGAATGCCAGAAGACTAATGGCAATACTTTTGCTCTTCAGCAAGACATAGAGGAATATATGAACGTGAGAAAGAAAGATTATTGTAGATTTGATTTAGATAAAGCACACAATAAAGAGTCTTGGCTTGAACAATGGAGTATTCGTGTAAATAAGGAGTTGCTGAATATGGTAATGGTGATGTATTGTGGAAGAAGAGCATGCATGAGAAAAATTGAAGGCTTAATGAATTGTGCAGTGTTCAGCAGAAAGTAAGATAAGGCTTTGTGATGTCTCTGCTGTTTGATCCATTTATGTTATGTTGTGGTGATGTTAGAATTGTGTGAATAGAATAGAATGGAATGGAAAGGAATAGAATTCTTTATTGGTGAAGTGTGATTGGACACACAAGGAATTTTTCTTAGGTGTATATGCTCCAGGAGTGAAATTCAGCAGGTTCTGACAGGTTCTGGAGAACCGGTAGCGGAAATTTTGAGTAGTTCGGAGAACCGGAAAATACCACCTTTGGCTGGCCCCAGAGTGGGGTGGGAATGGAGATTTTGCAATATCCTTCCCCCAGGATTGGGGAGGAAATGGGGTTTTTGTAGTGTCCTTCCCCTGGAGTGGGGTGGGAATGGAGATTTTGCAATATCCTTCCCCTGCCACGCCCACAAAGCCACACCCACAGAACCGGTAGGAAAAAATTTCAATTTCACCCTGATATGCTCTCAGTGTACATAAGGAGAATAAAATACATTCATCAAGAATAAAAAGATACAACACTTAGTGATAGTCAAGGTTACTATTATGCTATCAAATCATACTAGGAAACAAATAAAAACAATATAATTGAAAGATACAAGCAACATGGTTATAGTAATAAGTGGGAAGAGATAGATATTTGTAAGGAAGAGAAGAATAATAGTAATACAGTTCTTAGTAAATTATTTGACAGTGTTGTGGGAATTAGTTGTTAAGCAGAGTGATGGCATTCGGGATGTTATTAAGTTATGTGAGGAGGGGGGGGACAGATATTACCATATTGTTGACTGAGCAATTAAAAGATACGTGAATCAAATGTTAGATAGATAGTATAATGCAATGAGGAGAATGGATTGGAAAATTAATTCAATTATTGAAACTAAAGAAATATATGTTAAGACAAAATGGACTAAATGATGCACTCTGCATGGGACATCCTTTTAATTTTGTCTAGAAATTCATCAGACAGGTTGATGTCTAAACCATACTGAGTTTAGAGTCCTCTGGGAGTAGGGCGGCATAGAAGAACACTAAATAAATAAATAAATAAATAAATAAATAAATAAATAAATAAATAAATAAATAAATAAATAATAAATACTATACTATAACATTTTATTTATTTATTTATTTATTTATTTATTTATTTATTTATTTATTTATTATTTATTTATTTATTTATTTATTTATTTATTTATTTATTTATTTGCTGTTCTTATATGCCGTCCTACTCCCTGGGGACTCAGGGCGGCGTACAACAGAATATAAGAACAATACAAAAAACAGTAACAAAAAATAATAAATGATTTAAAACATTAATTAATTAAAAAATTAAAAAGCCAAACAACACATTCATACCTGGGGGAGACCTAAGATGTTCAGCGGTCACATCACCCTGGTTACATTGACTGCCAGCTTCTTTCTAGGCATAATATCAAGTGCTGAATATGATCTTAAAGCCCTGTATAGTTTGACAGCATGATTACTCTTGATTACTCAAGAGAATGCCTGTTTCTCTAAGATCTTTCTATTTATCAATTTCATGTGAAGAGGTTGACTGATGCTACAATTGTAACAGCAGAAGTCTGCTTTAGATGGTACTTGTACCACGTCATACAACATAATTAATAATGCCTTCGGTTAGAATTAAGGATAGAAAAGCTAGATCAAAGATTCTTAACTAGGTTTGCACTGTTTTAGTCAAGTAAAGTAGCTTAATCCTGATTTCAAAATAATAAATATAGAGTATTATTATGAAATATTAAAGCATTGCTTAAGTCAAGAAAAACAGCAATATGAAAAATTTTCCCCTTAGTTCTGAGATAAATGCATTACACTTTAAAATAATTTGTTCACCCTATTGGTGTCTCTAAAATGTTGGTTTACATTTTCTCTAAGCATTTCTCTTAACTTCTCAAGAGATATGTAGCAGTTAATAATAAATGAAAGAATTTTATTGTATGCCCTATATTCAATGGAAATTTCTCTTGCTTCTACAGCTTCTGCAGTAAAATATTCATTGTCTTTCTGCTCTATCCTCCAGACTCCTTGTATAATAATGTTAGGAATATAAGGATGTTTCTTTTGTGGCTTGAGTTTCTACTTATGAACATGCTTAAGAGATTCTTCACACATTTTTATTTATTTCCCAGATATATACTGTGTTCTGCTTTCCTTCAGGAGTTCAATATGCTATTCTCAAATCAGCTGTCAAGGAGAGAGTCAATGATTGGCCCAACATTGGCTTCTATGGGTCATGCTGTGTTGAAACGTTCCCAGTTCTAATCCAACTCTTTAATCACTTCACTACAGTGGCTCACAGAGTACAGCAAAGGCAGGACTATCACAATAGGAGGTTGGCAAGTGCATGTGTCACACACACACACACACACACACACACACACACACACACACACACACACACACACACACACCCTATACACACACATAAACACCCTATGGATATTTTAAAAACAAGAATCCCATCTATATAAACAAAATTAAATTTGGAAATTGATTTGTTATCTTTTACAGTTGCAATAAATATGTTCTCAGTATAAGCCTTTGCCAAATAAAATTTGTAACTAGGCTGTTCTCCCACAATACCCAGGAGTGAAATACATTCAAAATGCCACATTTAAAATTTTATGTTTAGACCAACCATGATAAGAAATGAAAAACTAAGACTTTATTCTAAGTACAAAGACAAATACAAAGACATTTCCTGACAGAAAAATTAATTAATGGAGCAGCTTGCCTCCAGAAGTTGTGAATGCTCTAACACTGGAAGTTTTTAAGAAGATGTTAGATAATCATTTGTCTGACGTGGTGTAGGGTTTCCTGCCTAAGCAGGGGGTTGGACTAGAAGACCTCCAAGGTCCCTTCCAACTCTTTTATTCTATTCTAAGTAGGATATATTATATGTCCTATATATTAAATTTATTTGCTGCCCATCTCACCCAAAATGACTCAAATATGTATATACATGTATTTGAGTTGCCTTAGGCAAGATGGGCAGCAAATAAATTTAATAAATAAAAATAAATAAATACAATTATTTAAAGTTATTTTCCACCTCCTTTATTTCATCCCTGCTGCTACCATATTCACCAGTGCAGCTCCAAAATTGTGTTGTGAATTTTTTGCATTTCAGTTCCAACAGAGTGATAAGAAAAGCTGGATGATTGTCTCTCAACTTCTGTTAATGATCTTAATTAAAAATACATTTTGGATGTCTTTGGATATTTTCTTTTAAATAATTACAGTTACCCCAATTCAAATGAAGACAACTGTCTTCTATTTGAAGCGTCTGCTAATAATTCTTTCTTTGACAATGTCTCAGCACTTCCCTGTGTTTTCATTTATTAGATTCTGAATGGTTTGATTTCAATCTTCAAATACAACATCGTCGCCTGGTTAGCCAACCCCATAAAATCAATCAATTACTTTAAGAAAATTTGACACTATGCATTGTGTGTGCATTTTTAAAATTATGTTGCTAAATCTTTCAGTTATTAAAGCTTGAAATCTGAGGTAAAAATGTGGTTTAGTTACAAACAAAAAAAATCCACTTTTTCTTCCTATAGATAGTTCCTATTAAAATTGTAATGTGATTTGATAGCAGTATAGAAATTCCACATTTAAAGGCTCAGTCTTATTGAAGGAGGAGGGATGGCTAACTGAAACTCACACAGAATATATGATATAGATAGATTTACCCCCCCAAAAAGATTAATGTGTTCTTAAGAGGACAATGACAATATGTTCTTTATTGCACTTAATAAATCGCTATACACAACCAAATATTGAATCATTTGAATAGTGTTTTCCTTCAATCCCCAGTTACTAAAGATATACCTGCCAGGCATGTTTTATAGAAAACATAGCAGCAGACTCTCCATATGTGAGAACAGCTTTATCTTTTTCATTCCCCCATGACCTTAGAACAAACCAATTATTTTTTATATGGTATAGTTATGTGAGCACATAACTATACATGCTATATACACAACTGTTGACCAAATATTTTATAGAAGCGAGTTTCATTTAAAGTCAATGGTTTGTAGTGCATTCCTAATTTTGCAATGAAGACAAAGGGAAAGAAAAAAATGAAAGAATTAACAGAAGCAACCTCCAAAGTGACACTGGAATTTGTAACTCGAACCCTTCTTCTCCTAGGGCGGTGATGGCGAACCTATGGCACGGGTGCCACAAGTGGCACGCGGAGCCATATCAGTGGGCACGCGAGCTCAGGTCCGGCTTGCATGTGCGCACCGGCCGGCTGATTTTAGGGCCTTCTGGGCCCACTGGGAGTCAGGAAACAGGCTGTTTCCAGCCTCCAGAGGGGGTGGGGAAGGCCGTTTTCGCCCTCCCCAGGCTCCTAGAAGCCTGGAGAGAGCAAAAAATGGGCGTGCCATTGCATGCTGGAAGTGGGGGGGTCATACGCGCATGCGCGGGGGTGCATGGAATTATGGGTGTGGGCACGCACACACGTGATCCCCGCATTCCCCCCCTTTTTGGCACACGAACCAAAAAAGGTTCGCCATCACTGTCCTAGGGCAATGACATCCTGCCTTCCATTACCCATGTCAGATATGTAGCTCTTTAATGTTTTTTCCCCCAAGCATATATGATGGGGGAGTCACCATCAACATAGAAAAAGTGTTTACTTTGTTTAACCAAAAAGAAGATAATGTTTGTTTAATGCTATTTATTGCTATTTTAAAAATTATAAGTCACCTCAGATCACTAGAGAAAGTGGGTGACAAAGCAAGATGATTAAAAAAAATCATTTCTATATAAATCTAGTTTAGGGAAACCATGAATCGCGTTTTATAAACTTGTGCTTGTTGTTATAAACTTTAGTGTAGTAGTTTAGCAATAGCAATAGCACTTAGACTTATATACTGCTTCACAGTGCTTTACAGCCCTCTCTAAGCGGTTTACAGAGTCAGCATATTTCCTCCAACAATCTGGGTCCTCATTTTACCCACCTCGGAAGGATGGAAGACTGAGTCAACCTTGAGCCTGGTGAGATTTGATCTGCCAAACTGCTGGCAGCCAGTGATCAGCAGAAGTAGCCTGCAGTACTGCACTCTAACCACTGCGCCACCGCAGCTCTTTAACTACAGTTTCTCTATTTTCAAGCATAGACAAGTATCCTTGCAGTCATTTGGGCCTGATACTGTATGCCAATTTCTTTTTAGGATGGCATCAGCAAGTTTATGAGAGAGATCTTTGCTTCTTATCTGTCAAATTTAATGTTTCATTACAAGAGCCGTGGTGGCGCAGTGGTTAGAATGCAGCACTGCAGTCTATTTCTGCTAACTGTGGGCTGCCTGCAATTTGGTAGTTTGAATCTGGTTGACTCAGCCTTCCATCCTTCCATCCTTCCAAGGTGGGTAAAATGAGGACCCAATATGCTGACTCTGTAAACCGCTTAGAGAGGGATATAAAGCACTGTGAAGTGGTATATAAATCTAAGTGCTATTGTTATAATTATTTTAGTATTTTTATGTATTAATTTATCACAACTATTCTTTTAAAATTTGCCTAATAAGGAATCAAACACTTGATCAAATGGTATTTCATGAAAATGTATTTCTCACACATTCAACATCTCAATTGTCTGTTCTTTATTTGGTCCAAAATTAGCTGAACTCTATCTTCATGAGGTTAGCCCCAATACTAATCTTTATGAGATCTCTGTATTTTTTTTGGGGGGGCAGTGTTTTCTTTTATCCCTCAAAGGGTGAATTAAAATTACCTGTGAGCTCCTGGGCTTGGGGAAACTTGTGTCTGCATAATACACATTCAGTAATTGCAATAACTTCTACAGTCCTTACAATTGATAATGCTTCTTGCTTCCTTACCCCTCTCCCACTCCTACTTTTGTATTATTTCCCCTGATATTTTTGTTTTGGTTGTTTTAAGGTACCTGTTCATCACACTTATATACTGTATATGAATTGTAATTTAAAATAAATCGGGAAATCCCTCCAACATATTATGTACAGTAATGCTTTAAATGTACTTTTTTGCTCCCCTGACATTTTATTGCTGCTTTCTAGATTTAAAAAAAATACATATTATTAATTAATTGTTTCTTAAAAATAATTGCTGATTTTTTGCAAATCTGTATACCAATTAAAGAGAGGTATTAGTTTGCTTGATAAAATAAATCTATTACACCATTGCTTTTTCTTTTTACCTTTTTACTGTTTTACTAAATTCTGTTTAGAGTTAAATACTAGTGTCATTTTGTAAAAATATTAGCTAAACTAATATTTTTTATTCAGCTTCAGAATTAGGAGTTCATTTTCACTGGGATCTTTTAGATCTGTCTGATTTCTGCTTCAGTGAAGTTCAAGTGGTATTCTTTATTCAATTGAGTAGAGCTTTATTTTAGCTAACTGTAAGATAGGACAGAGTTGACATGCTTCAGGTCCCATCTATCAAGCAATGTCATTTAATGGGACCCAGAAGGCATGCCTTCTCTGACATACCATAGCATCTGCTTCTCAAATAGCATTTTCCCTTCCAGCCCAGGTAGACAAGGTCAAGGTAAGCCCATGCAGGCAAGGTTAAGAAAGAGAAGCAGCAAGGATTGCAACAGTGCTCCTTATGGTAGTCGGGTAGCAATAGAATGACAGCATTGAAAGCCTGTAAAGATTCTACTTCATTATTTACAAAACAAAATTTGAGTATTATTATTTTGAGTTTCTTTCTCATGCTTCTTTCTCAGGACTTTTCTGAAACTCCTCTCTTTATAGTGTGAATATACCTTCCCTGTTCCCAAGTCCAAGTCTCCATTTTTTTTAATACTTCCTGAAATTCAAACAGTACCAACCCTGTTCTCTTGTTAGACAAGCCTTAAAGTTCTGGCTCTTGACTCACTGTGTGTTGGCTTTGTTGTTATTTGTTGTATCCCTGATTGACCATCTTGTCTGTTTTATTTTTTTATAGTTTTAATTTGTGGTTTATAAATATATTGATAGACCTATCTATCTTCATTTCTTTACAAATTAAAGAAGGGGGGAGATGAGTGGTTAAGAAATATGAAATATAAGTAAATAAAATTCTGCCACATAATGAGAGACATTTATGCATGTGTTTCCAATATGTATGAAGGGCATAGGTATAGAAACACAGTATATAGTTACACTACCTGACAAAATTTAGTCACTCTGGTTTTTCTTTTTCTTTTTACAACTCTGTAATCTCTTGCTTTGGGGTGAAGTCAGGGCGATTAAGTGGAGCTGAGCATTTACTGGCCAGATGCCTTTCCTGATGCCTACGTGGAGTTTGCAGCAGATATTTTCTGTTTGCGCCCTGATAGAGAAACATCTGTCACTGCCTAGGATTGAACTCTCAACCTTCTAAGTTGGAGGTGAGAATCTTCACCTCTAGGCCATTGCCATTGCCTCATTTGTCACTTTGTATACATCTCCTTAGCTACCTGATAGATATTTGGGCCTCACGGACATCCTTTCTCACTGTTTGTACTTAAATCAAGGCATGATTGTAATGACTTTTCAAATATCCATCTTCATAGTGGACTTAGATTATGGAAGCATGTCAACTGATGATATATAAAGTAGTCAACTCATCTCCATAGACATTATATATAAACTTAACTCACAAGACACCTATAATGGCTGTATATTGGTAGCTTGTAACTATTATAAGGCAGAGCTATGCCTCCTTATTTACTTGTTCTGCTAAAGAACCTTGAAGTTGCATTTAAAGTAATGCAGGTTATTTATTAATATACAATTGTAAATTGTTTTCAGTATTTGTATCCAAAGTGCTACAGCATCCTATAATAGTTACCTAATTTGTTTCTGGCTTACATTGGCTACATTCTGATTTCTAAAACTCAGAAGTTTTAACATCAGACTTGGACATTCTTAAAATATACCTATTTAAATCAATGGGACTTCTATTTAATCCATGACTATTTATATCTATATTTCATGTATTTCCATTAAGTGCGGCTCATACAAACCAGTTGTTATGGAAAATATCACTTGGAAAAGATGATGCTAAAGGGCAGCATTTTCATTATGTTATCCTGCAACATTGAGAACCAATTTTAGATGGCTTTCACTTTCATTTTTACCCCACATTGACTGGAGTTCTGAATTTTAAAACCATTTGTGCATTGAAGCAGCTTAAGCCACAGAATACTTTGACTAATGAGGTGTTCATACCAGCAGTTCAACATTTCTTGCACTCGCAAGAAATAGCTAAAGTTCATTTTAAGAAGAGAAAATGCAAACTGTAAAGAGCACCAAACTTGTAAGAGACACATTCATTTTCATGCACTCTTCTGAAGAAATAATTAGAATTGGCCTAGGATCAAATTAAATGTTCCATTTAGTGAAGTATGTCAGCTAGGGATTGATAATGCATTCTCTCTGAATGGATCTGGTATTATCAACATCTCCGTGATGTGCAAATGGGCTCTGAACGCTGTAGAAATATATATGGAAGTTTCGGTGTTTTGTTTAGATATTGATTTTGAATATTACTTTCCAACATGGTTTTCAGGTCAAACTTTTTGTTAAAATATAAAACACATCCCAAAAGCGCCGGCCTGAATTCCTTGAAAATATATAGGGTGTCTCTATAGTATATAGTATTCTTATGAGAAACCTATGTTTTTTGTGTTCATATTGTTAGGAACAATGCACAACTGGACAACATATCAGGTACCACTTGAAATTTACTCATGTGGGTTTGGTCCAGGAACTAGGACTGTTATCAACTTAATAGCAGCAAAATATGTATAATATAAAGAGCTTTAATTTAAATCAGGATAATGCAATATCCATTGAGGTCTAGATTTTGTGTGGTTATAAAAATACAGACCAAACATGCAGGGACAGGATCCTGTAGGAGAGGTTTCAGGGGGTTTTATGGAACAAAGTTGGTGCCTTATATATTTATATAAACTTAAGGCACTCAATTTCTTAATACCCTGTTTTCCCCAAAATTAGACATCCCCTGATAATAAGCACAATTGGGCTTTTGAGTGCATGGCAATAAGGCCAAGGGGCTTATTTCAGGGTTCAAAAAAATATAAGACAGGGTCTTATTTTTGGGGAAACACGGTATCATTCCAAAAAAGTTTTAAAAAATGGTAAAAAAAGGCCAACATTTCGAACCTCACTCAGTTTGGGAACTTGGGAGGACACAGAAGTATTATACTTTCATACCTTAATTGAAATAGTGTAATATCCTCATAGTACAATATTCTCAAAGTTCCTGACTTATTAAAGATAGCACCTTTCTGAACTTCGGTCTAAATATTAAAGGCTATTCTAAGATTGAAGAGAAAAACAATGATATATCATATCCCCATGAGATCTACTGTACATGCACTTTTATGCTCCAAGCTTACATACAGATATATATACTATGTACCATAAGATACTATTTAAAGGGCTTTTGGGAGAGAAAGAGATTCCAGTTGCCAAAGTTTATCTTCTTGAAATGAGGAACATAAAACACAGTATAAACGTGATTTATATTAGATGGAAGGTCTCAAAAAGAATTCAGCGCTTTGGGAATTTTCAGTAAATTGTTCGGGAGTTGCTTTGTTTCCACTGGGTTGTGAGCTATGTTTGACTTTTGCACATCCTTGAATTTCAAAACTTTGCAGTTAAGGCAGACTTCTTTACTTCTTTTCAATACTTTTTAATTTTGTAGATTAAAACTACAAAAATAATTGAATAATAGTTGCAGTAATAAACACATTAAACAGCAACCATGTGGCGAGACATTAAAACAATAACTTCAGTTAAAACATGCTTAATAGCAGTTTAGAGTATACATTTCAAAGCTAAATTTAAAGATTAATTTTGAAACCTTTCCGAAAAGTATATTTCATTGCATTTGAATCACACAGATTCATTCTTAAGCAGGAATCATTTCAATTCAGAAGATGATTCTTGAAATAGATTGCTTGCCTTGTTTCAGCAGTTTTAATCTTGTGAACTTTCTATTTTTTCCCCTCTAGATTTTCTCTGCTATTGGAGCATAATTCAGTTGGCTGAAATACAACAAAACTAGGTCTCTATCATTACGGGTTTTTGATCACTATGAAAAGTACTTCAGAAAGTACATAAATTAAGCAAAGGATTTTATTTCTGTAGATAAAGTTTTGGCTCATGGTTATTCTATAAAATATACATCTATAATCATACTCTGTAATATAACAGAGAATTTTACCCTTGAACAGCTTTTGTCATCTTGCAACTATATGTCAGAAGAGCTTCATTGTTTTAAATTTCATGTTTTGAGTTTGTGATTAGATGAAAATTCTTTAGTTTTGTATTGCTAGATTACTTAGTTTCCGTAATTTCTTCTCTGTGGTTATGCTATCCTGTGTGTAAGAAATGGCAAACCTATTGACTAGATGTAAGAGGATATCCAGTCTGATATCCTCCTCCATCACAATTCCTGTATTAGTCCAGCTACTTTATTATGTACCTGACAAAGTGACTTGCAGTTTACAAAAGCTGGATCTCTTCTGATAAAATGTTAGTCTCAAAAAGTGCTATCACACTCCTCCTGATTTTTGGCTACTATTGAATACAGGTAGTCCTCAACTTGTAACCATTTGTTTAGTGACCATGTGAACTTACAATGGCAATGAAAAAAAGTGGCATGATGCCTTTTCACGCTTATTTTATTTATTTATTTTATTTATTTATTTTCGTGTTCTTCTATGCTGCCCTACTCCCTGGGGACTCAGGGCTTATGATCGTTGTAGCATTCCCCATGGTCAGGTGATCAAAATTTGTACGCTTGGCAACTGGCATGTATTTATCACACTTTCAGTGTCCCAGGGTCATGTTGTCACCTTTTGTGACCTTCTGACAAGCAAACTGAATAGGGAAACCACATTCACTTAACAACTGTTCTACTAACTAAACAACTGCACTGATTCACTTAACAACTCTGGCCATGGGGCAAAATTTACTTAACAGAAAGCAGAGTTGGAAGGGACCTTAGAGGTCTTCTAGTCCAACTCCCTGTTCAGGCAGGAAACCCTACACCACTTCAGACACATGGTTATCCAACATCTTAAAAACTTCCAATGTTGGAGCATTTCTGGACGCAAGTTGTTCCACTGATTAATTGTTCCAACTGTCAGGAAATATCTCCTTAGTTCTAAGTTGCTTCTCTCCTTGATCAGTTTCCACCCATTGCTTCTTGTTCTACCCTCAGGTGCTTTGGAGAATAGCTTGACTCCCTCTTCTTTGTGGCAACCCCTGAGATATTGGAAGACTGCTATCATGTCTCCCCTGGTCCTTCTTTTTATTAAACCAGACATACCAAGTTCCTGCAACCATTCTTTATATGTTTTAGCCTCCAGTCCTCTAATCATCTTTGTTCTTCTTCTCTGCACTCTTTCTAGAGTCTCAAACTTAACCGTCTTGCTTAGCAACATAAATTTTGGGCTCAAATGTGGTTGTAAATTGAGGACTATCTGTAGTTCAACTCTCCTCTTAATATTTCTAATGTGTGCTATATTCTGTGTTCTGTACTTGGCTGTATGCTAATATTCAAATTATTTTTGACAGAGAAATGTAAAAGTACTAAATAATGAAGTTATGTACTAGCTATGTTTCAAAATAAATAAAATAATAATTATTCCATTAGAAACATTCTGATTAGAAAGGTCACCATGCATAAAAATCGATTTACATCTGTATGAATAGTGAAATGTATTCTTCATTGTTAACATTGTTGATTCAATTGTTAAATGAATGCCAAAGGATTAAATTAAATTGACCCCAATGAACAGCAAGAACAAGATGGTCAAGCTAATTTATGCATGTAAATATTTTCATTTATGCATGCAATCCTTTTAGGCACATCTTGTCCACAGTTTTCTAGAGGGATTGTCTAAATATAGATATCTCCCTCATCAAAATAACATATGGGAACACAAGAAAACATATTCAAAAGGGTAGCCACAATATCCTTTGTGTAATGAAATCTGCTTTTCAGTGTTTTCAGCACGAGCTACTTTAAATAAAGTAATTAAAACAAATGGCTGTACTATTTCTTATTTTTGCTTTTTCATGTAAGTTGTTGTTGAAAGTCTCACCTGTATATCCAAAGTAGAAAAATGTGTGAAGGTGAAAAGTCTTCCCTTAATTGATTACTGGCCCATTTGCCAGTAATCAATTGCATCCTTATCTTTTCACATGCTTAAGGTACCAAATAAGTTTCTATCCTGTTCTGATAGGCAAGACTAAAAAGTAGTTCATGAGTTGTAAAAACATTCCCCAAAGCAACACAGTTCATCCACATCAAATTTCAAGTTACAATTCAATAAAATAGTGAAAAATATTGAAATTAAATACAAAATACAATTTTAAAAAAATGCAATTACCACTAGACATGAAACTGAACCAAATGCTTAGGCTTCAAATGCCTGATAGGACCAAAGTATCTTCTTCAATTTTGGGCCCATCAGGATTAGTGGGACAAGGAACATTGTAATGGGACAGGCACTGAAAAAGGCTGTCCCCAGATTTTACTCCACTGACATCTCAAGGAGATCCCAAAATCCTTCTCAGTTGGAATCCATCAAGCAGACAGATTCCGTTAGTGCTGGCTTCTTAATCAGCATGACAACTATCATCATATTTTGTTGAAAAAGAATATTACCACTGAACGAAGCAGAATTCTCATTTTAGAATTAACAGTGATAAAATGTTTTAGTTGAAATGGAGCCTTTGCATATATTTTTGTTCAGTTTTGTCTTCTGTTCATAGATTTCTTTCCAGCGTACCTGCATTAATCAGATTATTTTAGTTATCTCATCAGGAATAAGAGTGAAGCCTTATTAGAAATGTAATCCTTTTTTTCATTTTATATAACAGAGTCTATATCTATAATCTTCAAGAAATCTAATGTAAGCGGAGAGAAGTGAGCATGTTGTTTGAAGTTATTTGCCAGTCTCCCTCTAACTAATCAACTGGAAGAATTGACAAAAAGCTTCATTTTTTCCTTCTCTGCTGCTACCATTTCTGCCTTTGCTGTACTGATTTATGATTACAAATCTTAGTCCAGTTTTCCAGATTATAGAATTTTGTAGAATTTTGAATCTCACAGTCAAGTATCTTAATTTTCACACCTGAGAAAACTGTTGATAAATTAAATTGCTTCTAGCATGCATAATATGATTTGAGTTTTCACAGTTTTTTTTATACTTTCAATCTGTTAAAATGAGGAAAATCTACGATGAGCTAGTATGCATTATCAGTTTTTTGGGGGGGTGAGGATGCATGGTGTTCTGCAGTTATTTAAAAAATGGAAATCAAGTGACTTTTTAAATTAGAATTGCCTTATGTTAAAGTTGATAATTTATGGTTGTAAAGTTTCTGAAATATTCTAAGCTTCCTTGAGAAATAAATGTGATTTTGGCAAGTTAATCTTGATCTCACTCATTGAGATTTCTTGATGCTGCACAGCTAACAGATGTATGAATATGATTATGTCCTCTAAGTATGAAATAGTTGAAATACGTAATAGTAATTTTCTTCTTAGTCTGGAATTAAATGTTTGTCAGGAAAGCTAAAAGTCAGATTTTTAACTGACATTGATTTATAGCACAAATAAAGCCATAAATGCAATAAGATCAATAAGAAATAGTATTAATGAAATGATAAAATATGAGACTTTGCTAATGTAATGTAAACGCCCTTCATGGGAAGACTATGGAAGGGAGGGTATAAAGTTCTTGGAATACTGCATTCAGTTTTATTTGCCACAGTATAAAAAGATTTTGAGATTCTAGAAAGAATGCAAAGAAGAGTAACGAAGATGATTAGAGGACTAGAGAGTAAAACATATGATGAACATTTGCAAGAATTGTGTATAGTGCAATGAGAAGAAGGACTACAGGTGACATGATAGCAGTCTTCCAATATTTGAGGGGCTGTCACAGAGAAATGCCCCTAAAAGCACCTAAGGGCAGGACAAGAAGTAATGGATGGAAACTTATAAAAGAGAGACCCAATCTAGAACTAAGGAGAATTTTCATGACAGTGAGAACAATTAACTAGTGCAGTGTTTCCCAACCTTGGCAACTTGAAGAAGTCTGGACTTCAACTCCCAGAATTCCCCAGCCAGCATTCGCTGGCTGGGGAATTCTGGGAGTTGAAGTCCAGACATCTTCAAGTTGCCAAGGTTGGGAAACACTGAACTAGTGGAACGGCTTATCTTCAGTTGTGAGTTGTGAATGTTCCATGACTGGAGTTTTTTAAGAAACGTTGAATGCCATTTGTCTGAAATGCTATAGGGTTTCCTACTTGAACAGAAGGTTGGACTAGAAGATGTCCAAGGTCCCTTTGAACTCTGTTATTCTGTTCAGTGTAAAATAAATTCTAATTTAATCACAAAACTAGATCTGATTAGAACTCTTAAATTGAATGAAATAAAGTGTTTTCCAAATGTTTATAGATAAGTGCCCAAGTAAAGCATAGTATATCAAGTAGTACAAATGATTGTGAATATATTTATTTTCAGAAGTGTTACAAATGGTACCACCCAATCCTGAGCAGAAACATTAATAGCAATAAGGAATATACTGGCCATGCTTCTTGGTGTGTGAGAGAGGGATCCACCTGCCTTAAAGGAGGTTGTGGTCCATCACCTCAACAGCTCATTACTGTATTCAGTAACACTGGATAATTTTAACTCACTCCTTGGAATCTCTACAAGGCTGTGAAGGAAGTTGATTACCTGAATTTGTAAGAGTCCAGATTTCAGGATAGTTTCAATTTCCCTGATTAAGCCAATGAATGGTCTGTAGTAGATGGTGTACCCATCCTGGTCCTATTTTTCATTGGCTTTCAATATCAGTAGTCATGGCATCCTTCTGGGTTGGATCCCAGTACACTTTTGAGTACAATTCAACATGCTGGGCAGACAGCCTCTGTGCATGAGACCAAGTTATTTGTGGACTACCATGATGGTTTCTTCACATCCTACGGTCATACTCCAGGTCTCCTCAGTGAAACACTGTTACCTGGTAGCATTTCAGAAGCATGACTTCTCTGTTTTAGGATGTAATGGTCTGAGAGAATAACCTTGAGAGGCAGGAGAAAGCCACAGGTCTCACAATGGTCTGATAAGTTATATGTGGGCTAGATTCTTGACAGTCATGGGAAATAATAATTCCACTATATTTTGCTTTGGTGAGACCCCATCTTGAGTACCATGTTGTATGTTGACACCATATTGATTCAAAGGAGTGAATTGGTGCCATCAGCTTATTAGAAACTAGCCCGATGAAAAGAGATTACAAAATTGGAGATGTTTAGCTTTGAGATGAAAATACAGAGAAATTTAACAGACATTCTTTAAATATTTGAGGTGATATCCCACAGAAGAAGATAACTTTTATCCAAATTTATCTGATCAAAGTACAAAAACACCATTAAACAGTGACTTCATGAGGTACAGTGAAGGTACAGTTTGAAAACATAAGCTACATTCTGCCTTCCTATAATAATGGGTTGGTAGGATTGAATAAGTACTGTAAGAAAAATTGAGTATTGAACGATAATCTACATCTTAGCTAACATTCAGTCCAGGAGTCAACCTGAGAATCTGGCAAATTTCTTAAAACATTTTAACCATATCAGATTATTAAAATAGAGATTATAACACAGGTTGAACACAAACCTGTCCCCATTCATAGATATGCTACAGAGATTCCTTGTGGCATAAGCTGTATTTTCCTTAAAAAGCTTTTCTGTCTATTTCAGGATGCGCAACATCATTTTCATTCCACTTCCAAATTTCTATCCCATAAAAAACCCACAACATGTTTGACATGAAACACACAATTAATTAAGACTCCTTCTTGTGAAGTAGAAACATTTCAGTAAATACCTATTAACAGTGGAAATGGGTGACTTGAATGGAGTAAAAAAACAACAACAAGATGTTGGCTACAATGTTCTACACACACAAATTGGTGGGTCTTTGATTGTATAGTTGCAAATTATTTTTGACTTTTTATTATCCCTCCCTGCCCATAGAAGTCCCTGATTGAAAAGTTAAGACTGTATTAATGTATACTTTCTTAAATAATGTTTCCTGGGAAAAAAAACCACATCTGTCTTAATTGTTATTGTCAAGAATACTACAGTAATGACCAAGAGTTAAGTGTAACTTACAAGGGTCTTTGCCTCTTATATGATATAAACAGAATAGAATTAAAAACAATCTTTCAATTAGTAATTAAAATTTAATCCACTAATTAATGTTGGAGTTAAAATCAATTAGTCAACTAATTAAGCTTTATAGTCATAAAATGTACTTTATACAAGGTTGGATCCATAAGGCTGTGAGAATAATGAATAAAATGAAATAAAGTAACTGAAATTGCATTGTTCTGTACAGACATGTAATATTTTCATCTCTCCTTTCTTTTAGATGTCATTCAATTTCTTGTTAAAATTGATGACTATTGTTTAACTGGTTTTACTTTTTTCGTATTTTACCTGTTGCTAAGATGAAATTTAAGTAGCATATCTTGATTGAAGACACTTTTTCTAATTCTGGATATGTTCTAAGGAACAAGATTGCTTAAAATATAGTCTAAATGTATTAAAAATCAACAGCAAAGTTGGGAAGTAGAAAAATAATAAATGCATAAAATAGTTCTTACTAAGCTTGAATATAACCAATGTCTAAAGATGATTATTGCAAACTTTTATTATATTAATTTAATCAGATATGTTTTCTTGGCACGTTGGTAGCTACACCATTGATTAATTAATTTGAATTCCTACAGCGAAGAAAGCTTCCAGCAGAGGAAATTTAAACTATTCAGTGGCACTGTGAGTCATAAAACAGTGTCATTAAAAAAAATTAAGTGGTCTCTTGTTTAAGATCTTTAGATAAATATTTTTTAATCAGAATTACAATAGCTTGATAAAAAAGTATCGTTGCCAAATTAGAAATAATATAATTATATGTATCATTTCAAAAATTAGAATTGGACATTCAGGGTATTATTCATTTTATAGCTTTGATTGTCCTTTCAGTAGGCAATTTTAATAACTTTTCAAATATTATCTAGACTGATCTAAGATCCAACCAAGACTAGGTACTAAATGTGGTAGATATTTATATTACTAACACTTTTCTGAAATAGTAAATTCACACAGCTTGGCATTATGAGGCAACTGTTGTTTTTAGCAACAGGTTCTTAGTTATTTTCATTATATGTTAATTATTAGAAAATAAATATTAAAATGTTATTTTGATTTATCAGCACAGATTTTTATCTACGCTTTAAGGATCATTTCATTGATCCAAAAGATTTGAACCTACGTTGCAGGTTAGCTCTATTTTTAAATAGAAGTGAAGCTTCATGGTCTTGATACATTCCACATTCCAGAATTTTAAAAATGCATTCGGCAGATTATTCTATCTTTTTGTTCAATAATTATCAGTTTTCAAGATTAAAATGCTTGAAAAAATGTACCAGCGTTGCTTTTAATGTAGGGTTGTTTCAGTGTGTTCAAACCCTGAAAAATATGTGTTCATGCTTCAGTCAGTGTTGCTACTCTTCATATTTGATATTTCTGAACTATGGGACCCAATTGAATTATGTTCCCATTTTCAACAGATCAGACTTCTTCAGGAGTAATCCCCTTCACTAACACAACACTAAACTGGCAGGAATAGCCAGTACTCCAGAAGATAGGCTCAAAATCCAGATGGGTCTTGACCGACTTGAACACTGGGCCCTATCTAACAAAATGAAATTAATTGTGAAGAAAAGTGAGATTTTACACTTAGGCAAGAAAAATCAAATGTGCAGGTACAGATTAGGTAAACATGGCTCAATAGCAATAACTGTGAAAGGGATTTTGGAGTCCTAGTGGACAATCACTTAAATATAAGCCAGCAGTGTACAGCAGCAACCAAAAAAGTCAAGGTTGCATTAACAGAGGGATAGAATCAGGATCACATGAAATAGTGGAAATTGTGCAGAAAAGAGCAACAAAGATGATTAGGGGGCTGGAGGCTAAAATATATGAAGAATGGTTGAAGGAATTGGGTTTGTCTAGTCTAGTCTAGTGAAAAGAAGGACTGGGGGTGACATGATAGTAATATTTGAGGTGCTGCCACAAAGAAGAGGGGATCAACCTATTTTAACAAAACACCAGAAGGCAAGACAAGAAACAATGGATAGAAACTAATCAAGAAGGGAAGCAACCTAGAAGTAAGAAGAAATATCTAACAGTGATTACAATTAAGCAGTGGAATGGTTTGCCTCCAGAAGTTGTGGATATTCCATCATTGGAGGCTTTTAAGAAGAGACTGGACAGCCACTTGTCCAAAATCGTATACGGTCCCCTGCTTGTGCAAGGGGTTGGTCTAAAACACTTCCAAGGTCTATTCCAACTCTGTTATTTTGTTACTCTGTTATTCATTTTAAGTTCCATAGCACCAAAAATGCATAGCACTAGTAGATAGCTTCTAGATAGTGTTTTCCCTTTGGTATGATGGATAATAGTTGTTTTATTTTATTTTACTTTTCAACCAATAATTTCCAGGTTATTCAGTACTTACAGAACAACAGTCATCTTGCTTATTTCCTCTATTCTGTCACACAGAGATCCAATATGTTGTTATAAATTGGCTTTAAACTTCCTGAAGTGAGCTTTCAATGATATGGTATCCTTGAGTTATTGCTTCATTGTGACAGAAAGAAAAGAAATGTTGAGCCCTCTGTGATTCTTTCTTTATCTGCTGTCTTGTTCTACTTTTCAGCAAATTCCTTTTTAACTTTGGTTTACAAGATTGAACAGGAGTGTTTCCCAGACTTACAAATTCTTGGGTTAGAAAAATATATATTGGGGGAAAATCCTAAAATAGTGAAAATGGAACAACCTTGTATCTTATGAAATCAATAAACAAAAGAAAATGCAGTTGTCTTTAATCTGATTTTATTGAATAAAATTTATTTGGAGAACAATTTACTTAGTGCAGTTTTTATTTTGTATCTCTAGTTTGTGCACATCTTATTTTCTACTATATTTTTAAATAAGCACAACTGTCATATTAATATGCTGTAACTGGATCCCTCTTTAAAAATAGATGTATTTCTTAAATTGTAATAACTTTGGCTTTGTTGTAATATTTGGGGTATACTGTTATCCCGTTATAATAAAACAGCTCATCAGATCACTGCAAAATTTCTTTTGTGTTGCGAGTGAAACAAAACAATTTATATTATTCACTGATATCCTTTTATTTGGCAGTCTGAACCCCATAATATTGTGTTTTTAAAATTAGCAGTGATATGATGTAGCTGGGCAAATGTAGATATGACATCAATGTTTAATGATTTTAATTGGTACAAACTTGGTTTAAATTGTCATAACATCATATATATTGTTACTATGCTAAACATATTTTTCTTTGCTGCAACTTAATCAGGATTATAGCCTGATGTGCATGAATTGTATATAGAGAGATGGGAAAAGTTGCAAATATAGTCTGAACATAAGAGAGAGATAAATAGCTAATTTCTGCTGGTGGAAGGATACCTTGAGGCAGAAATAGAAGGATGGTGGAGAGGATTTAAAGAAATATTGTCAAGTTTTTAAGGATTATCAAAAATTTGCATTAAAAAATAACAACTTGAGGTGTTTTTATATTGTTATCTTGGAGGGTGGTGAGACAGTGTGGAGAGGAACAAGAAAAGATCTGCATGGTTGGGTCCACAGGAGCAAAGGAACTTAGATGAAGAAGAGATATACTGTAGCTCCATTCTTTGTAAGAGATGCCAGATGGAGAACATTTGAGGGAATCCTGAGAGAGTGTAGGTTCACAGATTGTTACCTGGTGTCATTAATTACAGTTTTTTTTCTTTTGAATAACTTGATTCCACAAGAAGAAGAAAGTGAGAGGATGTCTTTGTTCCTCTGTTCCTACCAATGTGTAGGACTAAAGAGACCCTAATTAACAAATTGGCAGCACAACCCCTGAGCAGAAGTCATTCAGAATATTGGCCATGCTTAATATTAATGTCAACTTTGACGCTAGAAGCACTTATTAGTTGAATTATTTATTTTTCATTGCTGTAAGGTGGTGCTTGCTGTCCAGTCATGGGAATTTCATCACAGAAACTATTTTTAAGAACTTGAATATAGAACTTGAATATAGTATAAACAAGATGTCATATACTGTATATATAATCGACAATACATCTCATTATGCAATCCAGATTCTTTAAAATCAGTTTAACTTAAGACCATAAACTTTACAGTCAATTAATAAACACATTACACTTTTCATAGTTGTAATTCCAGGCATAGAATTGTGATTATAATACCTGTCAATTGACTTTTTTGAAAACAAGAAGCGAATGCCAGAGATGTATTGGAGAAGTGAAAAGGCATTTTAACTTACATTTCTTATAACTTATCAGCAACTCACTGTGCTACGTTCTACACTGTCTTTCAAAGCTCCCCGATACTTAAGATTAGCTTTTCAGATAGTTTTAGGAATTTCATTTTAGAGGAGGAAGCATACCATGAATTTCCTAGTTCAGATATTCAAATAAATTATTTTATGGACTGTTAACTTTTTCATACTCTCCCCCCCCCCGTGCCTTGGGGGATGGGGAGTATCAGGAAACTTTTCTTTCATGAAACTTTCTGAATTTAATATAAGATTTGTGGCTTATTTGTAGTAGGAACTGTGCTTACCTTATATTTAAAAGTGAGTCATAAGTTGAACTGTAGGCTTGTAAATAATAGATGCATCCACAAAGTTGCATAAGCCATCTTATTTGCATATCAGAAAAGCTCTGTGATAAATAGGTGATCTATTTTTACTTGCTGTTACTACATATTATAACGCTTTGACCAAATTAATGTTACAGAAAGACGTACTGAATTGAAAAAAGGTGAGGTCAGATTTCAGAACACTTTTCACTTAGACTTTTATTTCATTACTTAAAACATTTTGCAAAATCCATCCCAAGCATTTCTTTTTACTATATGGAAAATTTATATTTTTTCTTAAAACCTTTAAATGAGGCGGTGACATTTAGCTGCTCTGATCTCAGAAGTCAAGCAAGGCCAGCCCTTATGCTGTTTGGACGAGGGATCCCTTGGGTATATTCAAGGGTACTTGGCTTGGCTAGAGTGCTGAAAAAGACATGGTGGAAGAAGCAATAGAAAATGACCTGCGTATCATTGCTGAGAAAACTGCTTGAATGCAGTCACCAGAAGTTCAACTGAATATGCATGGAGGGATTTCTTTACCACTGAACTGACCAGGATTTTCGTTCTTTCTGCTATTAAAAGGTACAGTATATTTTTCTATGGCCATTGATTGAAGTTGCTATCAGGCTCTATTTATATTACCCAAGGATAGGAAAGGGAACACAGAAGCCATTAAGGTTACAGGTAGGCTTCAAGTTAGCCATTTCAGGTATTCCTCGACTTACAACCGTTCAAATTCCTCGACTTACAACCGTTCCAAATTACAACAGCCCTGAAAAAAGTAAGTTATGACTGTTTTTTACAGCGTTGCAGCATTCCCATTGGTCAGGTGAGCAAAATTGGGACACTTGGCCGCTGGCATTTATTTATGATTGTTACAGTGTCATGTGATTGTCTTTCTAATCTTTTGACAAGCAAAGTCAATGGGGAAGTGTGATTTATTTAACAACTGTGTTACTAACTTAACAACTGCAGTCATTCACTAACAACTGTGGCAAAATGTCATAAAATGTGACAAAACTCGCTTGTCTAGCAACTGTCTTGCTTAGCAATGGAAATTTTGGGCTCAGTTGTAGTTGAAAATTCAAGTATTACCTGTATATTGTTTATAGAATGGAATTTAGGACACAGAAGAAGAAATTAGTTTTATTTAGCTGCCTCAGTTGTCTGTTAGAATGTAGATGTTGAACCACAAGGCCCATAGTTATCAGCCTGCACAGGAATTGAGAACTGAGGCTGTTGTAATCTAGCATACTTAGAAGGCATCAAGTTAGAAAAAAGTACATTAAAATGAGGATAAGCTGTTTTAAATGCTGAGATGCTTAAGGATGGGAGGCGGAATCCTTTTTCTTCTGTTCCTACATCAAAAAGAAATGTCACACATAAGAAGAAAAGTGTTTTTTTTTTCTGAATGATTAACTGTCTGCTGTTGCAAATTGCTTCTCAAAGTAAGACAGTAAGTAGTGTATTTGACTTCCTGCCTTGGGAGAAGCTGATAAAAATGCTTAAGACCATTGCAATGGTCTCAGATGCTGCCAGGTTCTTGAATGATGTTTCTTCAGAGAAGTGTTTGGTGCCTTTTTAGCAGGGGTGGGTTCCTGCCGGTTCGGACCGGATCACTCGAACCGGTAGCAACCCGCTGGTGACGTCACGATGGCATCACGGATCCGGTTCAGTCAGTGCTGAACATATTTTTTTCGGAATTTTTCCGAATTTTTTACTGTTTTGAAGTTTTTTCCTCTGCTGCTGCTTGAAAAAGGGCCCGCCCGCCCCTGGGTTTATACTTACCTTTATTCCTTTGCCCGAAGCACAGCTGATCAGCTCCTCAGCTGTGTTTCGGGCTGATTATAGCTACTGAGCATGTGTGGAAGCAGAATTGCATGAGGGGATGTGTGCGCGAGCGGATCGAGCGCACGCACTCGAAACGTCGGGATGCGAACCGGTGGCGAAGGTAAGTGGAACCCACCCCTGCCTTTTAGGGACAATTTGTCATAAAAACCTATGACAGTATTTGCATTGGTGGGGGGAAGAGATCAGTGTTGAAGATGACACTGGAAGGTTATAACAGTCACAGCTCACCTAAGGGACAAATTTTTCATATCTTTATAAATAACAGGATAATCTTGAGAAAGAATAACAGGTAACAGGCCTTTTAATATATTTTGGAAAACTAGATGAGCCAGTAGAAAAATCTTACACATATTCTCAAAGGTCTTTTTATCAGGAAAAAGCTTTAAGAGAAAAAGCTTGACTTTGTGATTACTTTTTTTCCTTAATGAGAAACAATTGTCACTTTATTTTGGTAATTGACCAGCAAATGAGTAACAAGATAGTTTGTGATTAGAAGTTCAGATTTGGTTTAACAATCCAAAGATGTGCAAACTTCAAGCAGCTTTAGCTAAACTTTGCTGTTTAGATAGATTTAATAACACCTATTTGTAATAACATTGTTTTTACCACTCCTTAATAAAGACAATAAATAAATAAATAAATAAATAAATAAATAAATAAATAAATAAATAAATAAATAAATAAATAAAATACTTATTACCATAATTTGTGTGCAATAAACAGACAGACTAATCAGAAAACTGGCTTAACCGAAGTTTGTGTAAATTGGGCAGTTTTCTAAATTAAGTAATATTTTATTGGCTACCAAAACCTGGTTTGTCTTACCACTTATTAAGCAGTTCATGACTGATACATAAAGCAGTATCTAATTATGGCTTTCTGATTTATTTTGCTAGTCACATTTATTTATTTTTTCATTAACTCACTCACTCACTCACTCATCCATCCATCCATCCATCCATCCATCCATTCATTTTCTGTTGCGCCCATCTCAGACAAGTGATGAACTATTTGGGAATATTTATTTGTGTAATCTAAGCATGCCTTTTAGAATATTCTGTTGTAGTATTGTTTTTTTAGTTCTTTTCTTTTTGTCCTTTTTCCTTTTCATAGTTATTTTGACTGTAAGTTTAACTTTGTATATTTTGAATTTTGAATATCGAGTCTCTTGTGTTGGTTAATGACTCCAGTAAAGTAATTTACTAATGTACATTTATTTGTTAAGAATACATATGCATGTTGGTAATATAGGAGATAAAACAAAAGAGAACTAAGAATTAAAAGGGTATACTATTTTGGTTTTTGTAAACAAATAGAGTTAGCGGTTCCTTTGGCTCAAATTAACTGACTAAAAGGAAATATATATATAGCCCTTTCCCATACAAACTAGTATTACATTTTAATAAACATTTCACATGAAATTTCAGATATTGGACAAGATGGAAAAGAATTTTCTGCTCTATACTCCAACTTGTTTGTCTGGCAGAAAGCTTATGATAAAATAATGATGAACCTTTTAAATACTGGGGAAAAATCATGGGAGAGAAATTATATTGGTGATAACTCCTTTTCATTTCTGCCTTTTCTTGATTGCACTTTATTGCTTCTTCTATTTGTCTCAGTCTAATTTGGGGTGCTTGAAAATAGACATTTATTGTTAATTTTGTATGTGGAAGTTATTTGTTTCTTAAACAAGACATGCCCTTTTTTATATCATTGTAGATTGTAGGACATGAAATAACAGTGTTAACTTACAGGAGAATCTAGTTAAATCTTAGTAGAAATGTTCTGATAACAAGGGCAGTTCAATGATGAAACCAATTACTTAGGGATTAATGGATTTCATTTAATAAATTCTCTGAGCAGAGAGTTGGTACTATAATTTGAAATCCTGCACTGAACAGGGAATTGAGGGGGGTGTCTACATAGCCTTTTCAATTCTTTGATTTTGCTTTAGATTTTCTCATCTGCCATAGTTTTAGCTAAAGAATACTGAAATCACAACAAAGACTCCATTTAATTTAGTACAACTGTAAGAGAATAAACTCTTCCTTCTCTATGGACCCCAATTGCTAATTAAAGAGTCTGAGAAACCTAATTCTATATACTTACAGGTGCTTTTAAGTATTCAGATTGTTCAGAATGTGTGTTCTGGGTAATCCACATTGCTATCCACATTGCTCTTATGGTATCTTCCAAAGGAAACCTTATGTGCCTATGCCTATAGAATATCTCCCTGCAGATGACCATGCATTACATGCCATTGCCAGCATGGAAAGCCAGGTCATGTGACTGTTATTGGCAGGAGGCAGGATTTCTGAATGCCTGAACATTTTATCTCAGTGATGCAGATTTGTCTCTTCACCACTTAAAAGGCATAAACTAGTTTTTTTTTCAAACTAACATCTTTAGCAAGGGGCCTGACCAAATCAAGTAATTGGTTCTTGAGTTCATAAACAGAAATTTCAGACGTTTTCCTGTATCCTTCTGAAGAGTCTGAAATATAAAGCTATTCTCCCCTAAGGAAATGCTGTGAAGGTTTCCCCAAATATGAAGTATTACAGTGATACCTAGCTTCTATTTTTGGGAATAATATGTGGTCAGATAATGAAAAGTTGACTTCTTTATGGAACTTATATATATAAGTTATTATATATATATATATATATATATATATATATATATATGTGTGTGTGTGTGTGTGTGTGTGTGTGTGTGTGTGTGTGTGTGTGTGTGTGTGTGTGTGTAACATTTTTTGCTGATAAATGAAAATAAAGGGAGACTATTATCGATCTATTTCGAGCTATTTTGCTCTCGTCAGATAGCCATACCCGTAGTGGGAATTGAACTTGGGTATATAAATATATAATTTTTATATATATATAAAAATATATAAAATTGGGGTGCAAATTCATGTGATTGTCAGTATCTGGTGTTGCTTGCTTCAACTTGAGAAATTTGGGAAGAAGAAACGAAAAAGTGGCATTTCGTGGAAGATTTTTATAGGTCAGCTAACCTTTTTTTCCTCATAGCAGGAATAACACATCTGTGTCAGCCAAAAATAGAAGCATTGTTAGTACATACCAGGAAGTCCTTAATTTGCATTTCCCTCAAAGTATCTTCTGTTTTAGCCTAAAATAGACTACTAAAGATGGAAAATCGCAAAATTAGGAAAGCTTCCTTGTTGCCATCCACCTAAGTCTCTATTCTTAAAGGTCAGTTTAGGATGCTATTTTGGAGCCTGCTCTTTGCTTCTTATTACTGACAGTGTTACAATAATTCATTTGAATGTAATGCCCCATTTTGTCACTGCTGTTTATTAGAATTGTTCGCCATAATACCACAGTGTTGAGATTTGTAAACTATGATGGATTTTCATTGTCCTTAGGAACAGGAAATTCAGTGTGAACAAAAATACAACAGTAGGACGGTTGCTGTGTGGTACTGTAAGAATCTCACACCAGCCTGTACTGAAATGACTGAAAGAGTTTGGGATAGCAAAATATAGCCCAACAAAATCAGTACTTCCATGATATTTGAATGATTCCATAAAAGGACACACTCCCACCATTGAAGGGGAAAGGTTTCTAAAAGATGCAGTGCTTCTCATTCTGATTAGATCTATACCACCGCCTTTCTTTAATTCTGAAAAGTGGTAACAATAATTCTTTCAATTTTAATTTTTCTTCATTAATCAATGTGAATATTTTTAGACTACTATATTCTTGTAGAACATTGGACTCAAATTCCCACATAATTAGAGAACTGCTAATCTTGATTTGTTGAGGCTCTGATATCAAGGAGAGCCAATTTAGAGATAATGCACTTATGGGACTAATACATTTCAGCCCTGTACATTTGATATTTACAGGATCATCTTTTCCATACTGGCAAAGTAATCTATATGAGAAAATGAATGGGTCTCATGTGTGATTGATTGCTATGAAGTCTGCTTATCTCTAGCATTTTTTATGGCTACATACATTACAGTTAGGTTAAAGGAGATAGTATAACCATAACGAACACATTCTAATATTAGAGACAAATGTTTCCTGGCTGAAAACTTAAAAGTGTTGTGCCATTACTTTCTTCCCATTATGCAGTTATACAATGGAGCTATCTTGATTTTTTTTTTAAAGCAATGAGCGATGCTATCCCTGCCCTATAAAAATATAGAATGGGAGGGTGAGGTATTAATGTTAAAATTATTGTAGGTTTTTCAGAGTCTATAGTGCCCACTCATAAGTCTTGAAATTAACTATTAATTTATTCTGACGCAAATAAACTTTCCTTAGTGTTTGCAGTGAATACAGAAGGAGCTCACAAATAAACAGCGTATGAATTCCAATCTCCAACTGATTCTACAACTGTCAATATTTTCCCTTTCTCCTCAACCTGTCATGATATTAATTTCAAGCTAACACACAGGATCTGCCAGTGGAATAAACCATTTAACAGCTTGCTTTCCACATATGTATGTATGAGAGTGCTCATGATGGTGATTATTTTCCCAGCTTTATTCTTAAAATATCTTTTATTTTTGTTGGATCTGCTTAGGATAGATTGCGCCTTGCTTGGTTTTCTTAGAAGAGTTTGAGCCAATAGTCATGTAGCTGAAATTCCACTTATTTAATATTCTTCCTCCAGCGTTACTAATAAACATTTAATATTTTATATATTTAGCTGTACACAGGCCTATTTAATCTGATGGAGCTTCTGAGTAGGTTTGTATAGGATTGCACTGCATAAAGCATTTTTGCCATTTTTATTGTCCTAATTTATGTCAGAACTATTAATACTTCAAATTTTATTTACAATTTTTCCACATTAGATTTTTTTTGCCATTCCTTAATGGCAACATTCCTTAATGTTAAGAAATATGCTGTATGTATATATCTATTTCTAAATTTCATTTAATATATTTATTGGAGCAAATTAATGTGCATCTTAAACTTGATTTCCAAATTACAAAAATTCTGATTAATTTTATCTTTATGATCTTCTTTTATGTATTGCACTATTTTAATAAGTTAACAAATTTATAATAGCAATTTATTTCTTTTAAACCTCCCAAAGTGTAATATGTTCTAATATTTAATATTGTGGAGATTTTCCTCTCTAAATAAAATGTAATTAAATATTGATTAGACAGTATTAAATCTTTGGAGGTCAAGTTCTGGAACTAATGAGGGCTGAATTTTAGTGAAAATGTACAAAGTTTAGAAGGAATTCTTGGATTTATTGAAAAGTTTTCAAAGGGTACGTTGTACAATCTCGGTGGAACCATGGTGGTTCCATTAACAGTTCTCTTCTGTTCAAGATCTTGTTTTTAATTTTAATTAACAGTTCTGTGCCTTCCTAGCCTCCCCCCCCCCATCACTAACAGGAAACAATGCCAGATTTTTTTTCTTTTTTCAAAAAGTGGGATAGCTTTGGTTTGGCTTGATTTTGCATGAGATTTGTATTTGGCATGACAATTCCATTTTCTGCCTATATGCCAAAATGTCTGTACAGTAACTAAAGAATGCTTTCCATTAATTCTGTCCCTTTTCAGTGTATGCTTTGATGTCTACACTTGTAGCTTCAATTGCAATTGTAGAATTTTAGACTTGTAATGTTCTTTCAACAACCGTCGTATTACAAGTTTCTCTGCCATAAACAAGAAGAAATACTTTTCAATTCTTTATCAGGGGTAAAAAGAAAGGGAACCCCCCCCCCTTTCTCTATTAAAAGTCATTTGGGACAGCCAATCGCTTTAATTTCTGGTATGGCTTCAGTGATGCAGTTTTAAAATGAAATATTCATTAATAGTTTTGAAAGATGCAGTCCTGAAGTCTGCCTACCTAATGTGCACTAAATGTATTTCAGAAAGAAGTGGCACTGCACCCAAATTCATTCTTTATAACTCATTATGTATAAAAGCCTTCGTTATGCTTATTCAAGAGAGATAATTCCCCATTTCTTTCTATGACACTAAAGAAAATGAATTGCATAAATACTATATTAGGTAGGCCTTGCTTAAAGTTGCTTAGCAACTTTTTATAGTTATGATGTGCTGAAAAAGTAACTTTATGAGCAAATTTATGGCTGCTGTAGTGTCATCATGTTCACATAATTGACATTTGGACACCTCAAACTGGTGTATATTCACAGATATTCACAGCATCCAATGGTCACATGATCACCATTTATGTAAGTCAATGGAGAAGCAGTAAACATCTCATGTTGTAATTACCTGATGTCTCCATTAACCTGTAATTCATTCATTCATTCATTCATTCATTCATTCATTCATTCATTCATTCATGAGATTTATATACCACCTCAAAGTGCAAGCACTCTCTAAACGGATTACACCATTAAGCAAGGTATATTTATATTGCCCCCAACAATCTGGGTCCTCATTTTACCTACCTCAGAAGGATGGAAGGCTGAGTCAACCTTGAGCCGGTGAGATTTGAACAGCTGAACTGCTGATCACAGTCAGCTAAAGTGGCCTGCAGTACTGCACTCTAACTGCTGCGCCACCTCAGCTCATTATGACTCAATTAATGACTGATTGGGAAGTGATATTATTACTCTGTAGTGATCACATGATATTTTGCTTAGTGGCTACTTTTTTCAGAAGTTTCTTGTCTCAATTGTGGTCACTAAGTGAGGACCACCTATAACCATTGTAAACAGAAATGCAAAGCCAAAAGTGAGAAAGGTTGAGGAAGTCTCCTTTTGAGATGGGACACTCACTTATCAAGGTTACGTTTTTAATCTTAGATGAAATAAATTATGAGTTAACTATCAATTTTTTAGGGGGAAAAAGATTAATGTAGGGTCTGACCATCTTCCCCATCTCCACTGTTCTCATTAATCATAATAGTTCCTAGGATGGTTCTGATTTTATTTATTGAAATTAACATGCTCACTCATACACCACAGGACATTTTTCTACATATGTATATTTGTGGGTTTTTTTTAAGTTTTAGTGTTATAATTTGTTTATTTGTTTTAGTATTACATTGTGAGCTAATTGTAATGGATGGAATTTTGTAACTACATTGTTTTGTACCATTCCTTGATGAAGACATGTAATAAAAATATTATCATTATTTGGTATACAATGTATTTATAGATAATGGATAAGTCTGTGAGAGGGGGGCTAGTTTGGTGTAGCATCAGGCAAGAAACCAGGTGGCTGTGAGTTCTAGTGCTGCTTTAGACAGGAAAGGTGGCTGGGTGACCTTTGGCCAGTCACACTCTTTTATCCCTAGGTAGGAACTTGTCTCTGACAATCAGAAATGATGGAATGGAAGAGCATAAACATAAATATAAGTAAACATAAATAGTAACTTTCATTCGGGGAAAAATCGAGAGAAAAATGAGTTGGAATCTCCCTGCTCTATGTTGGGATGGACTTCTGCATGGTGGGGTCCAGCCCCAAGACAAAGGCTAGCTGGTTTTGAGCTTCTCAGTCATGGCCCTCCCATTGGAATAGCCAGTCCCAGATATCCAGATCACCCTCTCCATCCTCTCCTATTTTCACAAATGGGTAAACGTGGCTCGTTAGAAAGGCATTTGGAAACAAAATTCATATTACCTCCACTGCAAGTGCATGGTCTTTGTTTTTAATGTTATTATATTAATGTTTTATAAGCCATTCAGAAGTTCAGGAAATGGAGCATCATGTAAATTGCAGTAATAAACACACATTCTACAAATCTGGGAAGCAGTTTTGTGAAGCCAACTGCTCTCCGAAAGAGTAGGAGATAGCGGTTTGAGAGCTTTAAAATTAGAAACGTAACTGCTTATGAGCAAATAAAATTCTAGAACCATGGAGTAAAGCAAGTGTTTCATTAAAAGGGAGCCCCAAAACAACCAATAATCTGATGCTAGATGTGAAGTATGTAGTTATAAATACTTAATCTCTTTGTTCATCAACTAGTAGCATTTAGTTGATAAGGTGCTAAAACTAATACCCCCAGCTGCATCGTTGCTCATGTAATATAAGATATTGGAGGAACACTGAGATGCTTTAATAAAGTTAGAGTTTTGGCATTTTTTTTAAAACTATATTGGATGTCTTCTTCCCAAGAATCTGGTTGTGAAATTTTGGCAAACAAAATGGAATGACACTACAATAAAGAATATTGGAAAGTTTAAAAGAAAAGGAGGGAAGTTGCATATCATCTATCCCTCTAGCCATATTCTTCAGAATTCAGCAAACATTCTGGTAGTTTTGTATGCATAGTTTCAAAGTATTTTCCACAGTAGTTTTAAAATTGAATTTAAGTCTATAGAAGTGTTGGATTTTGGTGTGTTTCCATCAGTCAATGTATTGTTTACTTTGTATTTTTTTATAATTTTGTAAGAAAGAATCCTTTAATCATTAAAGGTTGGTGTACAGTACATATGAAAATCTATACTATGATTATTCTCTTCATTTTCCTGAGGCCACTCAATGTGAGATGTAACTTACCAGATAATTGTTTAGGAGGTAATGTCAATAGAATAAATTTTAATTATTTTTGAGGCAATGAATAAATATGAAGGTTAACCTTGCTACTAATAAATGTAAATTAAGAGAAAGTACAAAAAACTGAATATAAGACACATGTCAAAGACTGCTTTTCTCTTTTAGTGAATACTAATTACAGTAATTTTTTTTGTAAATAAAAGCAAATTACCTTCAAAACGAGAAAGGAAAATAACGACAAAATCCATATCAAATTTAGCCTCAGACTGTCTATAGATTGTGTTCCAAAATAATTCAGTTTGCACATTTTATTAAACTATAAATACATTTTAAAAAATCCAGTTGACATTTAAGTATTTTATTATATATAATAAATGCCAGAGAAAATTAAATTAAGAATGCTTGTAACATGCTTTAATATTAGTTTTAATATTTTTTGTTACCATAAATAGTGGTTTTTTTAATATCGGGAATAAATCTGTATGAAAACTGGAGAGTAATTTTCCCCTCTTGTCTTGCCTCAATCCCTGACCTTTTGTTGGTGACTGGTTTTAATAGCTGCACCATATTTTATATTCTTTTTTTATTTTGAATCAAATTTGATTACATGCCCTGAGCAGTAGTCAGCATCACTGAATGAGTAAGATTTGGAAGCCAAATTGATATAAAATGCAGTTCATGTTGAATGGAAGTTACCTTGAGAAATCTCTGCAAATTTAATTTGAACGATAAAAGAATGAACAAACACAGTTACTGTTCAATATTTTCCAGGTTTACAAAGACAAAACAACAGACTATCTAAAACACTTTGCTTGTTGTGTCATTGATCTGGAATGAGCAATCTGTCATTTGGTATCCTAAAATTCTAGTTAGATGAAACTCTGATATGTGACTGAAGTGCCTGTATCCTCCCTCCCAATTTTCCATAAAGTAGTAGGCAAAACTAGGTGACCAAAGGTGATTTGTGTTATGTTTCCATTCGCCCTGATTATGTAATCCTTTGCACTGCCTTTTGTTTTTTTTTAAACTGTGCCTCTGGAATGAGCATTTGGGATTGAACTGGAATTCTGTCCAAGGATCTTCCATTCTCATATATGAATAATAAAACTGAAACAGCTCTTTAAGCCATCGAATATTTTGTTCAATGCAGAAATCCAAATTAACTCAGCCCAGAGAGATGGAGCACCTAGCTTTTCTTTGAATTGTTCTTACAATTGAGGAGCCTTTCCCGCCCCCCCCCAACACAGCATCGAATATGCTTTCTGAAATCAATTACTCTATGTCCTGAATTATGGAATAAGAACAGATCATGACCTTCCTCTGTATGAAATCCTATCATGTATTTAAAGAGTGCTATCATGTTCCCTTTAGGTTCTCTTTGTCTTTCTTAGATGTTTAGGATATTTATTTTATTTTATTTAAAAATATATTTTATACAGCCAAAATCCTGGGCAGCCCCCAAGACAATGCAGCAAAGAAAAAAAATAACCCCTAATTCCGAATTATCGTAGGAAAACTTCATGATGCTCCAGAATAAATTTCTTTCAACATAGCATCTTCCTGGGCACCATCCTTACTCTACCCCAATGCTTGTGGAAACAGCCAGCCCTCCAAGGTCTAACACCCACTGGGGGAAGGGTGTCCCACACAGCAGGGACTGCTACAGACCAATCCTTGAATACAGCTCATCTGTCTGGAACCCACACAGCATATCGGACATAAATACATTAGAAAGTGTCCAGAGATACTTTACAAGAAGAGTCCTCCACTCCTCTACTTGCAACAGAATATCTTACGCAACCAGACTTGAAATCCTGGGCTTAGAAAGCTTAGAACTACGTCGCCTTGGTACGACCTAAGCATAGCTCATAAAATTATCTGCTACAATGTCCTTCCTGTCAACGACTACTTCAGCTTCAACCACAACAATACACGTGAACACAACAGATACAAACTCAAAGTGAACTGCTCCAAACTTGACTGTAGAAAATACGACTTTAGCAACAGAGTGGTAAATGCCTGGAACTCACTACCTGACTGTGGTTTCGTCACCAAACCCCCAAAACTTTACCCTTAGACTGTCCACTGTTGACCTCACCCGATTCCTAAGAGGTCAGTAAGGAGCATGCATAAGTGCACCAGCGTGCCTACCATCCCTGTCCTAATGTTCCCTCTTATCAGTACCCATCTTATATATATAAACAATGTTATATCTATGTATATTACCAACACGTACTTGACAAAAATAAATAAATAAAACAAATAAAAATAAATAAATCCCACTAGATAAGGGAAGGACCTGGTGTGTGCCTACCCTATCTGACTAGATGGGATGGGTAGATACCCTTGATGAAAAAGGGGTCTTTCAAATAACCTGCTCTCACACTATTTAGAATCTTCCTTTGTCCTCATTGTACTGTATGTGGACACACTTATTCAGCAATGCATACTTTATTGTGTTTTCTGCAGGTGTGGGCTTCAAAAATTATAGCAATGGATTCTCTGCCTGGTTGCTGGGTGGGCATGGCCATGGTGGGCGTGGCCTAGTCTGCCTCCTGAACCACGGTGGGGGGTGTTTTGCCCTCCCTGGGCTCCGGAGGCTTTCCTCAAGCCTCCGGGAAGGCGAAAACAACCTCCCCAGGCCCCGTTTCAGGCCTTCCCAAACTTCCGGTAGGTCCGTTTTTCGTTCTTCCTGAGCCTCTGTGCGCGCCCTGCTGCATGGGGACTCCTGGGAGGGGCAGAAGGTGAGGCCAGCCAGGAGTGGGATTTGGGGGTTCTCTGAACTGCACAGAATCTTAGCTAGAGGTTCTCCCGAACCCCTGCGAACCCCCAGCAGCCAACCCCTGGTTTTCTGCTAAGTGGATAGTAATGTGGCCTTTAACAGATTATTATCTACTGGGGTTCAGAGGAGACAAGTTATTGGATTTTTTAGGGAAATTAGATACAATGGCCATGCATCAGTAGATAACTTGTCTGAGTGTGGTAACTAAGCAGGTGAAGTCTGGTAAGGATTTGGATGGGAGACATCCAGGGAATAGCAGAGCTGTATTGAACTGCATAGATGCGTCAGTGAAGTTATTAGGAGCTGAGTTTAGCTTGAAGGAGATTTTTAAACAGAATGGAATGACAGGTAGAATGTTGTTTGCAGGTAATCGAATAGAGAATGACTGAATACATATCATAGGTGGTTTCAAAGCTTGTGTTATTTTAGGGTTATGGTTTTTTATTTTTATCACTGCATTTGCTGATTTCTCAAATTAAGCATTTTTAACCAACTTTATATATTCTTGAAGTAGAATAATGCAGCTAAAGCATACCTGCAAATGTTGAGATCGTTGTGCATTATTTTCTATCTTTTTTAAAGACTCATGATTTTCTAGGAGTCGTCTTTTTTTTAAAAAAAAAACACATTGATGATTTTGATACCTTACATTTTAAAGTCTTCTCTAGCTGTGCGTTCTCTTGCACTTTATTACTGCAAGAAATATATGATTTTTTGGGGTCAAGTTTTGTCACATTTTGCCAGAAGACTTTCTTGCTTTTCATTTGATGTGTGTGTATGTATGTTTGTGTGTGTGTTTCTGTGTCTGCATGTCTGCGTCCCTCCCTCCCTCCCTCCCTCCCTCCATCCATCCATCCATCCATCCATCCATCCATCAATCTAATCTAATCTAATCTAATCTAATCTAATCTAATCTAATCTAATCTCTTCCTAGCTTTTTCCCTCAAGTGCAGGATTTGCTTTTTTTGGATCAACACTTGGTTGATATTAGTCATATCAGTGACACCCAATTCTCTCTTCCATTAAAATCCAAGGAAACAGTTTCACATCTGAAGTGTGATTGAAATTGGTAATGCATGTGGCAAGTATTTCAATTGCTTAATCCAAACAAAGCAGAAATATTCTAAATAAAATGGGCGTTTACTTACCTTTGATACGCCCGTTCTCGTTGGTTGAAGCCAGCATTCAGCGAGGGTTGTCCACAGCCAATCACAACAAGGGCTGAGTCTGTCAATCAAAAACTGAGCCTCTGTCCTCCTCCTCCTTGGATATTGGCCCAGTTTAGACGAAGCTGAAAGACAGACTTGACGTGGAAAAGGAACAGTGTTAACCGAACCAAACAGAAATCCATACACTGTACTCCTAGGAAGAAGTCACACCTCAGACTGCGGAATAAATAACAAACCTGATTTATTAATACAACAAGTAATAGTGCAAACAAACAGTAACGAGCATAGTCAAGTATAACCAGAGAATAAAAGGGAGGGTCTGAATGCTGGCTTCAACCAACGAGAACGGGCGTATCAAAGGTAAGTAAACGCCCATTCTCCATTGGAGGTTGAAGCCAGCATTCAGCGAGGGACATACCCAAGCTACTAGTCCCGAGGGAGGGTAACCAAGGACCACTACTCCCCAGTGACTACTAGGACAGAGGCACAGCAACCTGTTGAAGCACTCGCCTGCCGAAGGCTGCCTCTGTAGAAGCATAGGAGTCAATTTTATAGTGGCGTATGAACTGAGTAGGGGAAACCCAGGTGGCAGCCCTACACACTTCCTCAAGAGAGGCCCGAGTCTGCCATGCAGCCGACGTGGCGGCGCTGCGGGTGGAATGGGCCGTGATAGTCTCCGGTACTGGCTTACCAGCTGAGGTATAAGCTCTGGTGATGGTGGCTCTGATCCACCTCCCTATAGTAGGGGATGAGACTTTAAGTCCCATGGAACGGGGAAGGAAGGCCACAAACAAAGCCTCTGATTTGCGAAAGGCCGAAGTCCGGTTAATATAGGCCTTCAAGGCACGTCTTACATCCAGAGTATGCCAGTGACGCTCTCTAGGATGCCGTGGGCGGGCACAGAAGGACGGGAGAACGATTTCCTGGGAACGGTGAAATAATGAGTTTACTTTGGGAAGGAAGGAAGGGTCTAGACGGAGGACCACTCTGTCTGGATGGAAGATACAAAGGTCCTGCCGAATGGACAGAGCTGAGAGCTCGGAGATACGTCTGGCCGATGTTATAGCCACAAGAAAGGCTACCTTGTAAGACAGGAGGCTGAGGGGTGCCTCTCTTAATGGTTCAAATGGGGGGCCGGTCAGGGCTTCCAGAACCAGAGGTAGGTCCCAGGTGGGAAAACGGTGCACGACTGGCGGGCAGATGTTAGAGGCTCCTTTAAGGAACCTATGCACCGTGGGCACATGTGCCAGGGAAGGGCAATTTGGGCAGGAGATAATGGTGGAGAGTGCAGCCAATTGACGTCGAAGGGTGTTAGGGGCTAACCCCAAATTTAGTCCTTTCTTAAGGAAACGGAGTAGGAGAGGAATGGGCACATAAAGGGGAGAAATACCCTCCAGACTGCACCATTCACAGAAAGCCTTCCAGGTGTTCTGATACACTCTATTAGTGGAAGGACGCCTGGAGGCCAAGATGACCTCAATGGTATCGAGATCATAGTGCTGTCGTTTCAGGACCTCCCGCTCAACCGCCATGCGGTCAAGCGTAACCACTGCGGGTCCGGGTAAACCACCTCCCCCTGTTGGAGCAGATCCGGAAAGGGGGGCAGTCTCCATGGGTGGCCTCGGGACAGGAAAAGGAGATCCCCGAACCAAACCCTGCGTGGCCAGTGAGGGGCAATTAGAATCACCTCCGCGGAATGTTTCATTATTTTTTGGATGACCCTGGATAACAGAGGGAGCGGAGGAAAGGCATACAGGAGTCCCTGGGGCCAAGGTGAGCGGAGGGCGTCGACTGCTTCTGCGCCTTCCGTCGGGAAGCGAGAGTAGAACCGGCTGAGCTGTGCATTCTGTGGGGTAGCAAACAGATCAATTAAAGGCAAACCAAATCTATGAACAATATCTTGAAACACTCTTGGATGTAATTGCCACTCGGTTTGGTCTAAATCCCGACGACTGAGCCAATCAGCCTGCTTGTTGGCTTCCCCAGAAATATATTCTGCCGAAAGGGAAATAAGATGTTTCTCTGCCCACAGACCCAGGGACAAGGCCTCCTCTAACAGGGCCGCTGAACGTGTTCCCCCCTGCCTATTAACATGGGCTTTGGCCGTAACATTGTCGGTAAGGACCAACACATGAGAACCTTCTATTCTATTCTTAAAACTCTTTAACGCTAAACGGATAGTGCGAAGTTCTAGCAGGTTAATGGGGCATTCGGATTCCTCCCTCGACCAGGTACCCTGGGCCAGTTGGCCCTGAACATGTCCTCCCCAGCCTGAGAGGCTGGCATCTGTGGTTACTGTAATTCTATCCGGCAAAAGGAAGGAGGAACCTTCTTCCAAGGCAGAAGACGTCCACCAAACTAGGGATTGTCGAACCTGAGAGGGTAAACGAACCCAAACTGTAGGAGGGGACTGCCCCGGGGGAATGAGGGGAAGTAAGAACCATTGTAATCTACGTGAGTGCAGCCGTGCCCAGGGCACGATATCGATACAAGATATCATTTTTCCCAGCAGAGTGGCTAACAGGGCTAGAGAAACTGAGGGACAGCGGTTGATATTACCTATGATGACCCTAATGCTGTCCTGTCGCTCGGGGGATAAGAAAACCTTGCACTGTTGGGAATCAATAATTGAGCCCAAATGAAGAATTGAGGTACTAGGGACCAGACAGCTCTTACGGTAGTTGACCGAGAAGCCATGTCGGTCGAGCTCCTCCAGCACTATCTGTACATGACGCTCTGCCAAGGATGCAGAGGAGGCCTGAAGCAGAATATCGTCTAGGTAACACTGAACCCGGACCCCCAAGGACCTAAGGTGAGCCTCCAATGCCGCCAAGATCTTTGTAAAGACTCGGGGAGCTGAGGAAAGGCCAAAGGGGAGTGCTCTGTACTGGAAGTGTCTTCCAGCAAGGCAAAACCGGAGGAACTGCCTATCTGCAGGTGTTATGGGGATGTGAAGATATGCTTCGGAAAGATCCAGGGAGACTAGATAGTCAGACCTATGGATACCCCTGAGGATGGAACGTAGAGACTGCATCTTGAATTTACGATATTTGACAAACTGGTTTAACCTTTTGAGATCAAGTATAGGTCTGCAGTCCCCGGAGGGTTTTGGTACCAGGAAAAGTATCGAGTAAACCCCTGTTCCCCTCTGTTCCCTAGGGACCGGTTCAATGGCCCTAATCTCCAGGAGGTGGCGAACGGCCTGTTCCATTAACCGGCGTTTTTCTGGAGCCCCAGAAATATGACAGGGTATAAAACTTTGAGTAGGTGGTGACCAAAATTCTATTGATAACCCAAAACGTATAGTCTGTCTAACCCACGCGTCCTGCGTGGTTAAGTCCCAAGTATCCGCAAACCTGGCTAGTCTACCCCCAATTGGCAATTCCTGAGAGAAGTTATCTGCCTCGCCTGGAAAACTTGTTACCCCATCCCTTATAGGGACGTTTGTAAGATCTGCCCCTGGCCGATCTATCCTGGTAGGAGGACCTCTGGCCATACTGACCTGGGGTTCGGGGCAGATTGGAACCCTGGTCAGCCGATCGAAAGGGCCGCCTAGAATACGGGGTATGGCGGAAGGAACCTTTTTTGTTATAAGTTGGAAGGACCTTCCTACGATCCTTAGACTCCACCAGTAGTGGATCTAAAACCTCCCCAAAGAGGGATTGACCCGCAATCGGCTTAGAAGCCAGGCGCCATTTTTGGCGAGCATCGGCAGTCCAGTTCTTGAGCCAGTTCACCCTGCGACCTGCCGTGGCAGCCGCAATGGATTTTGAAGAAAAGCGTGCTGCCCTGAGAGTAGCATCAGCAGTGAATTGAGTTGCAGCTATGACTTTGTTGAGGTCTTGATGAATGCGAAGTTCTGATGAGGGAATCAGCTCCTGGAGCTGGCGTAGCCACAAGAGCGACGATCTGGCAAAGAAGGATGCAGAACAGGAGGCGCGAACCGCCCAGGCCGAGGCATGGTGGGACTTTAGCAGGAGTTGTTCTAGCCGACGATCATCCGGTTTCAGGAGTTCCTCAGCTTCCCCCGGAATGGGATTTGGGGAGTGGAGCGCAGCTACCGGGACGTCCACCGATGGAGGGGAGAGTAGACCCGTCAGTTCAGCCGCCGTATTAAAGAATCTCTTGTCCTGCTGGGAAGGCATTGGTCCTGAAGTTGGAGCCACGAACTGCCGCTGCACGTTGTCCAGAAATATCTTGGGCGCTGGGATAACATCCAGCTCTGTCACCTGTTCCTCAAATACCGGAACCTTGGATGAAGAGGTTGCCGCATCTGTTGTTACTGGAGCAGAGGCCAGGCCAGCTACATTCCTGGCCTTATGTAGTAATGACTTGAATAGGGCAGGTGGGAATAAGCCCACTGACGTGGGTTGTTCTGGGGCGAGGCCTTCATCCTCTGACAGTGCTGTGGGGTCACACTCACCCTCCTCCAGGGTAGCAGGTCTTATATCTTCACTAGAATCATCAGAGGAGTCTTCAGTAATGGCAGCCCCCCTGAGGGACTGAGAGTGAGCTTGACTAGAGGGTCTAGATGGGATGACCTGGGCAGAGGCCTGCATTTGCTGGAATCCAGCTAGACACTGTTGTACTGTTGCTGCCATGACCATCTGCCAGCTTGGCTGATCAGACTGATGTGAAGGGCCTGCCTGAGAAGGAAGGGAGCTGGAGGCCACACTAGCAGGGGGTCCAGTCGCCTGTGTCCAGCCTATGGTGGGAGCAGAGGCCACAGGAATATCTGGCCCAAAGGCAGAAGCAATTTCCTGGGGGTTGACTTGGGCAGAGGAGACCAAACCTCCTTCCCCCCATACATTAGGGTCTAATAGGGTAGGTGCCGGGGCATCCAGGTTGTGGACTTGAGCCTGGACCACTACCTGATGTTGTGGGGGTGCCATGATCTCCCCTTGGTGGTCTGCCCTTTCCACTATTCGTTGCAGCGCTCGATCACGCCTCCTTTCATCCCTTTCAGCAGCCTTAGACCCCTGGGTTGCTTTGTGCTGCTCTGCTTCCATCGGGGCAGGAGTAATCTCCTCCCCGGAATCGGGCCCTTTCTGGCCTTTGTTTTGCTTCTTTTTGGACTTCGCCGGGGCTCTTGCAGCCTCCGCCATCGTGTCTCAGCAGAAAATGCCTCCTGCGCGCGCCGCTTGATGACGCGGCGCCTCCAAGATGGCGATCGTTCCCAGAACGAAAAAAGGCGGGAAATCGGCAATTTTAAAAGTGCGGCTTGGCGCTGGGCTTTGGAGCCGCGCCGCTGAGCCGCTAGGCGAAAAGAAGCCGGCTGCAGAGGAAAAAACTTCGTTTGGGCGTTTGTTTTCCCTTGCCCTGCACCTGTGCTCCTCAGGAGCTTCGGTGAGTCAGCGTCCCTCCAGCTCTCACCGGAGTGCAAGCACCGGCCGATGGAGAAAATTCACCCCCCCCTTAGGGCTTGCAATGCTTCCCGACAATGAGAAGGGAAAAAAGGGGAGGGGGGGCAGCTGGAATAAGGCTCTTAACGGCCACAAGTGGCGGTTGTTAAGGCCTGGGGACAGAGGGAAAGCAATTAGCTGATTGCTGATCTTTGTTCTGTATTTTATCTTATATCCTTTTTTTTTTTTTTTTTAATTAAAACTTACAGTTGAAGCCAAACAGTCAGCGAGGTGAAATCCACGTCTAGCCTTTTGAAGGGCTGAGTCTAAACTGGGCCAATATCCAAGGAGGAGGAGGACAGAGGCTCAGTTTTTGATTGACAGACTCAGCCCTTGTTGTGATTGGCTGTGGACAACCCTCACTGAATGCTGGCTTCAACCTCCAATGGAGAATGTAAAGGCGATGAGTGAAAAAAAGTGTTGCATAACTTTCAGACAGGAAAGATTTGGATGCATCCTAATCTTCAAATGATGCCCAAAACATATGCCTGTAAGCATCTCCTAAAGATCAGATAACTTCCAGCAGATGCAGTTGCTCTTTTTCTAGATAAGGTTGAGATTTGTTTCAGCAGCAACATATATTTATTTCAGGCTTATTGAGCCATTCTCCATAGTGGGCGGAGCTAGCCTCCAAGAATGGGTTAAATCTGCCCTCTAGCCAATAGGACCGAGTCTTAAAAAAGGTATAAATAGTGCCCTGTCAGATTGGCACTCCCTCTTTTAATCTCGGTCTCTAGCCAAGGGAATAGTGCTTTTTCCATTCTTGTAGGCTAGTTCCATCGTGATTGTCATTCCAGACTGTTTTCAACTCTACAACATCGTGAGTGTTATCCATCCTGATTAAGCCTCCCCAAGGTGACAGCTGTCAAGTGCCTTTGGGTTGAGCGCTGCCACGGGCGGCGGCCCGGCCGCATAACCGGCTCCCTCAGCCAGCAATTAACATTCCAACGCTTTGCGCTTAAGAGGGAAGCCTGAATTGACAAGCTACGGCTATTTCCACCCTAGATAGCAATTAACATTCCAACGTTGTTGCGACTAGGAGGGCAGCCCGAACTGTCAGAATACAGAAACTTCCGATCGTGCTGTCTGTCTGCTAATTGAGTGCTTGTGACAGGGGGAGAGGCAGAACACGCTGATCGTCAAGCCGCAGAAGCCCAGCGCTTGGGCGGCCACCGTCTTTCCCCCTCCGGCTGGAGTTAGTCCTCCCAGAGCCGGCTGACACCGTTGCGACTAAATTGGCCGCCCCAAACAGATCCGTTTCTGTCAGGCCTATCAATTAACTGCCGGCCGCCCAAACGGAGCTTCTCTGTCAGGCCCGTCGCTCGCAACTGTCAGTCTCTCCTCGACAGCCTTTTGGCGGGAAGAGCCGTTAGCCGCTGAAGCTACTTTCGTCATCCCGGCGGCCATTTTGAAATCGGAGACGGAGCGTGCTGATTGGCTGCTGTCACCCACTCTGCTGAGCTCCGGGGCCGCCCCCTCCTTCGCCTGTTGCTGCCTTCGGAGGAAGCTTCCCGACCGCGTCACTGCCCTGCGCTATCAGACGACGCTCCTGGGCATCGCCGACGTGGCTCTGTGAGTCCAACGAAGCTGCTGACGACCTCTCGTTGCCGAGTGCTGTGCAATAAACTTGATTTCCATTCGCTTCTTGTTTTAGCAGCTCCTCCATGGCTGAGAGCACTCATAAGCAGGGAAAGGCCAGGGCCAAATCAAACAGGCCTCTGCCTGCCGACGCAGACCCTCCTGGGGATCACTCGCCCCCAACTGCAGCCAGGGACAGATCCCCACTGGCAGCCCCCCCACCGCCCAAATCAAAGTCTTCCAAGGCATCTGGAAGAAAGGATGGGCATAAGGGGCATTCCAAGCACCCTGCAGGGGACACTGGGACACTGCGCCAAGGGGCCCCCACATCACATGAGGTGCCTCCACTGGTACCAGGGAACGCCACAGCTTTATCCCAGGCCCACAAGGCGCATCCAGGGACATCACCAGACAATGTTTCCCTGGACAACCCGGAGATCTGTCTCCGGGAGGGGGATGTGTGGGGAGCCGCCAGGCCCAACAGACCACCCGGTCATCTCCGGACCTCCTCGCCTCCATCTGTGGACCCCCTCGACGATCCAGCTGTTCAGCAACGCATGAACGAGGCAATTCGCAGGGGTATTGAGGCAGCGGTCAGGGCCATGGCCGGCCCCTCCAAGGGCGACACACCACGCAGGAGCCGCTCACCACTTCCTTCTCCTCCGGCCCAAGTCTCCTCCGATGAATCGGAGGCGGACGACTACTCAGTACACAGTTCCCCCATCCCTCTGGGAGAGCCTGACAAAGAGGAAGGCGAACTGGATGAAGTCATGGGGGGTGATGAACACTCTCACCCACAGTTATCCGAGGATGAGGACTTGGCCCCTGAGCCGTCCACGTCCACCGCCTTGTTCCACCCTAGCCTCTTTCGCTCGCTGCTGCATAAGGCTAGGGCGACAGCAAACATCGCCCCTTCGCCAGATGACCCCAAGGGTACGGCTGTCCAGGGGGATCCCATCTTTAGTGAGGCTTCCACCTCCCCCGCGGAGGTCATTCCTATGCCGCACCTGTTCATAGACTCCATCACCAAACAATGGAGTGCCCCGGCCACTGGGCCCAGTCCGAGCGCTGTCGATAAACGTTATTTTAATGTATCGTCTCAGCTGTCCCAACACCTGCCGGTCCCACCAGTGGATCCACCTGTCTTGGCCCTCTACTCAAGCGCCCCGGTGCCCGGCGATCCAGATGACCTCCTTCGCCCTGAGGAACGACGTACGGAGTCCATTCTCCAACGCACCCATCAGTCCGCAGCCTGGGCGGTCAGGGCCGCCACTACTGCGTCCTTCTTCTGCCGTACTTCGCTTAAGTGGTTGCACGGTCTCCAAGACCATATCCCGCAGGCCGACACCAGGGCGCACCAGGACATAAACAAATTAATTGCAGCTGCACAATTCTCATCGGACTCCACGCTACAGGCGGGCCGGTTCGCAGCCAGGGCCATGGGAACAGCTGTGGTGGCTAGGCGGATGCACTGGCTTCGCAGCTGGCCGGCCGACTTGCGCCACAAATGGAAGCTAGCGGCCGCACCAATCACAGGTCAATCGCTTTTCGGCCCGGCTCTCGACCGTATCACGACCGAAACGAAAGACAAGCGCAAAGTGCTTCCGTCTTACACTAAGAAATCTTTTAATAAGGGTAATTCATCACGCCGCGGCCCTAGGGCCCCGGATAACTCTTACAGTAGGTACCAGGGGCACTATGGGGCGACCCAGGGACAGTATGGAACTTCCCAGGGACAATACGGCAATTCCCAAGGGCAGTATACCCCCCGCCAGCGCTCTGCTTCTGATCGGTCGTTCCGGGGTGGGCAATCCAAACGGCCCTTTAGAGGAGCCGGTGGTCGCCCTTACCGCCGGTACAAGTGAGCCTGAGCCGATCCCTCCCATTGGGGGTCGACTGGCATCCTTTGCCAGTCGGTGGGAGGAAATCACCAATGACGCATGGGTTTTGCAAACCCTGTCGACAGGACTGTACCTGGAATTTATTTCCACCCCTCCGAGGTTTTTCTTACGCTGCCCCTTGTCTTCAAACATCTCCAAACGGGTCCTCGTAGATCAGGCCATCCAGCACCTACTGGATATTAGAGCCATCCAGCGGGTGCCTGAGGACCAGCAGGGGCAAGGATTTTATTCCATCTTGTTTGTGGTTCCAAAATCCTCGGGTGGGTGGAGAGCAATTCTCGATCTGAAACGCCTGAACAGATATGTGAGGTACAGAAAATTCAAAATGCACACCCTGCAATCAATTTTGGCAGGAATTAGGCGTGGCGATTTTCTCGCCTCAATTGACCTCACGGAGGCCTACCTCCACATTCCTATTCATCCTTCTCACCGCCAGTTCCTCAGATTTTGCTATGCAGGGGTGCATTATGAATACCAGGCACTGCCCTTCGGCCTGTCTTCAGCGCCAAGGGTATTCACCAAGGTTTTGGCCGCCTTGACCGCCCACCTTAGGGCTCTTCCCGTGCATGTTCAGTGTTACCTGGACGACATTCTCATCCAGTCCTCTTCCCTGTCTCAGGCTCAGCAGGATGTCCAGGTCACCCTCAACACACTTGAACACCACGGGTTTCTCGTTAATTTGGGAAAGAGCCAACTGTTCGCCGCTACCAGGGTCACCCACCTGGGGGCCATCATTGACTCTCTGGAGTGCAGGGTCTACCTGTCTCAGGAACGGAGAGACAGCATATTGGAATTAGCCCAGCATGTTCTGGCCCAAACAAGGATTCCCTTGAACCAGCTGTCTTCCCTCCTGGGGAAAATGATTTCCGCGATACACATCGTTCCGTGGGCTCATCTGCACTCCAGAGATCTTCAATGGTTTCTTCTCCCTTTCCAGCGGGCGAATCGCAGCCACTCCCCCGCGAGGGTCAGGATGCCAGTGTCGGCGAGGAAATCCCTCCGGTGGTGGACTTCGCCCGCCCTGAGCGAGGGCTCCGACTTCATGGAGCCACAGAGGCTCACGTTGACGACCGACGCCAGCACCACGGGCTGGGGGGCCCACACCGAATCCCTCATCGCCCAGGGCACCTGGTCGAGGGCAGAGCGCTCCCTTCCGATCAATTTGCTAGAGCTCAGGGCGGTCAGATTGGCCCTTGCGCATTTTCAACCTCACCTGGTGGGCCGTCACATTTTAGTCTTAACGGACAACGTGACTACGAAAGCCCACATAAATCGACAGGGGGGGACCTTCTCCAGGGCCCTCATGACCGAAGCGATGTCCCTGGGGCTCTGGGCAGAGCGGCACCTACGATCCATCACTGCGGAGCACATCTCCGGGGTGAGCAATACCACGGCGGACTGGCTCAGCCGGAATGCCATCAACCCGGCAGAGTGGTCCCTGCACCCGGACATTTTCCATCAAATAGTGGACCGCTTTGGACTGCCGGCCGTGGACCTATTCGCCACCCCGGAAAACGCCAAACTTCCCAGGTTCGTGACCAGGTTCCAAACTCCAGGCGCGGAGGACACGGACGCTCTTCGTTGTCAATGGCCACAGGAATTGCTGTATGCCTTCCCCCCACTTCCGCTGATCCCACAGGTCATCCGGAAGATCCTGATGCTGAAAGCGGAAGTCATCCTCCTGGCCCCACACTGGCCCCGGCGGACTTGGTTCGCGGACCTTATGTCCCTGTCCGCATCACCTCCCTGGCGGATCCCGCCGACAGAGTGGTCGCTTGCCCAGGGGTCAGTGCAGCATCCAGAGCCGCACTGGCTACAACTGACCGCCTGGCGCTTGAGCGGCTCACTCTGCAACACCGCCTAGTTCCGGACGACCTCTCTGAAATCATGTTGGCCTCCAGACGGCCGTCGACGGAGCGGATTTATTCGGTCACCTGGCGCACATTTTGTGCCTGGTGCGCACAGGTGGGTTATTCCCCTCTTGATCTCTCAATCATTAACATCATTCAGTTTCTGCGGCAGGGGCTCGCCAAGGGCCTGTCTCCCAACACCTTGCGCAGACAAGTGGCAGCGCTTTCGACGGTTTTGTCCTGCCCACACCTGGACTCGCTTGCTGCTCACCCGCTCTTGAAGCAGTTCCTTAAAGGGGTCACGAACTTGTGCCCTCCAGTGGTGCATCGCTTCCCCACGTGGGACCTTTCCAAGGTTCTCTCGGCCTTAACTGTTGCCCCCTTCGAACCATTGGACTCTGTTCCCTTGTCACACCTTTCCTTCAAGGTAGCGTTCCTCGTCGCAATCACCTCAGCGCGCAGGATATCCGAACTTGCTGCCTTGTCCGTGCGCGCGGACCTGTGTACCTTCCACAGTGACAGGGTCGTTCTTCGATTGGACCCGGCCTTCGTGCCCAAGGTGAACACGCCGTTTCACAGGGCACAGGAGGTCATATTGCCAGCCTTTTTTCAAAATCCGTCCACGGACTCTGAACGCGCTTGGCACATGCTGGACGTCAAGCGTGCTCTTAGCATTTACCTCTGTCGGACGCTTCCTCTGCGGCGAACGGAGACTTTATTTGTGACTTTTCGCCCCTCTACTCAGGGTCGCAAGGCGTCTTCAGCGACCATTGGCCGATGGATCCGGGCGGCCATCTCCTTGGCCTATAAACACATGGCACTTCCTAAGCCCTCGGGTCTTACGGCACACTCCACCCGCAGCGCAGCGACCTCTGCAGCGTGGAATGCTAGGGTCCCTATCCTCGAGGTCTGTAGGGCGGCCACCTGGTCCTCCCTCACTCCCTTCATCCGCCATTACAAACTAGACACTTATGCTTCGGAGGAGGCGGATTTTGGCAGGCGGGTGCTGGAGACAGGGGTGACATCGAGCTCTCTTCCCAGCCAGGACGATTGATCCCGCCCTAGGGACGCCAGCTTTGGTATGTCCCATTCTTGGAGGCTAGCTCCGCCCACTATGGAGAAGGGACGTTGGTACTCACCTGTGAGACGTCCTTTCTCGTAGGGCGGAGCTAGCCTCCAAGTCCCTCCCATTAGGGCTGGCTGGGCGCTCTACGGCTATCTGGTGTATATAGTTCTTCTCTTGTATGCAATGATTCACCTGTACATAGTTGCTTATTTCTGACCTGTGTCACATGTACATAATTCCTATTCTCTGCAATGAGTCTGTACATAGTTAATAAATTGTCTGTTTGTTTTGGAAAAAGCACTTCGAGTCTGACTTGTTCCCTCGATTAAAAGAGGGAGTGCCAATCTGACAGGGCACTATTTATACCTTTTTTAAGACTCGGTCCTATTGGCTAGAGGGCAGATTTAACCCATTCTTGGAGGCTAGCTCCGCCCTACGAGAAAGGACGTCTCACAGGTGAGTACCAACGTCCCTTTTGTGCATATTGGTGCTGTGTTTGTTTGTTTGTATGTATCTAAACACAGAGACACACAGAGAAAGAGGGAAAGAGAGAGAGAGAAAGGGATGGAGAGTGAGAGAGAGAATGTGAAGGCATATTGTTTATTGACAAGCAAGTACACTAATCATTTACCTTCAGGTTGGTAGATCTCACATGTCTGATCTTCGTAATTAGAGAAAATAACGAAGTGTAAAAGGCAAGCTCTTTCTGACATTGTGTTGTACTTCTGTCTGACATTGTAGGATATGAGTCACAAGCTCAGAAAACCAGGGTATAGTGTCTATACTCAGTTATACAAGTAAATTTATCTTAAACAATGTTTGAAACTAGATAACATCAACATCTTTTGGAAGGGTTTAACTCTTTGTATAAAAAATAAAAAGCTGCAAGAATGTCACATCAAACGTAAACTGCCATCTATGATCTATTTGAAAAATGTTTTTTCCCATATCCTCTTCTACCAAATAGGTTGAATCCTCCTGCCTTCCCTAAATTTTCAAACTATTTTCCATTTCATAAATGTGGATTTGCTGACAAAGTTATATATCAACAGAAGGTTGTAGTTAATTGCGAACTTTTTCAGATGAATTATGCTTATGCTTGGGGCTCTAAAGTTTGTGAATGGTTTATTAGAATGAACTGTAATCTTTGGCACTATAGAATAGTTATTCATCTAAGCAAATTCAATGATTTGGTTGAATTGGTGGCAGATATCCATTATAGAACTCTGCATGCATTCTAAATAGACCTGCAGCTTTTATTCCTTGTCTTAAAGTGCTCAAAAAAGAAAATAATAATGTAAAAGCATATAAATGATGATGACTGAACCTATTAAAGACTTTTTCCCCCTTTACAATGTACACACATATTCTTTTGTAAGCCAGGTGCAAGCTGTGTGAGGCTGCAGTTCAGTGCCACTTTGGTTGAATTATCAACGGTTCAAACTTGATGAATGGTTTTTAATAGAATCTCTGACATTAGTGCCTAGCAGGATTGTAATCTACGGTATAATGTGATGGCAGTTCAGGAAACAAAAAAGTTAATTTTGTTCTTTTTGTGCCTTGACTGTCCCTAAAAGCTAACCTCAACAAATGCTGTTTGAAATGGAAACAAATTTTTCTGGTATTTTACCTTTTGAAAAGGCAGCATGAAAGTGAAATGAGGTCATCATTTAAGTATGCAATTTTTTAGAAAGACTTTCTAGATTTTAATAATTTTCTGTAACAGGAAAAGAAAACAACAAAAATAAAATTTGAGTTTCATTATACTTCTTTCAGTATTAGAAACAGTCATGGGTATAGAGGTTCAGGCCACAGGTCCATTTATTTAAATGTAAACTATTTCTAGAGACCCAGTGTGGTGTAGTGGTTAAGACATCAATCACGCTAGAAACTGGGAGACTCTGAATTGTAGTTCCTCCCTCAGCACAAAGCCAACAAGTTGACTTTGGCCCTGTCACTTTTTCTCAGCCCTGGAAAGGAGGCAATGGCAAACCACTTCTGAAATCTCAAACGGCCCAGGTAGTCACTAAGAGTCAAAAACTGATTTTGGTTTTGATTTGTTAGCACCAAATAAATAAATACAATATATTGCTAGACATTGGGCTAACAAATATTCAGTGGCTAATACTTAACATGTAGACAATATAATGTTAATATACATTAATGTTTTTAATGTCTTGTCTAACCACATTAAACAATCCTAATCCCTGGAAAACTGCCCATATAATTGTATTTTAGTTCTAATTATATAGAATATAGAATAGAATATTCTTTATTGGCCAAATGTGATTGGACACACAAGCAATTTATCTCCGGTGCATAAGTGTATATACAAACAAGAAAGTGATATAATCATAAGATACCAATAGGAGAAGGTAATAGGAAGGATGAGGAACATAATACCCTATTTTCCCCAAAATAAGACATCCCCTGATAATAAGCCCAATCAGGCTTTTGAATACATGGCAATAAGGCCAAGCGCTTATTTCAGGGTTCAAAAAAATATAAGACAGGGTCTTATTTTGGGGGAAACACGGTAGTAATACAGCCTTACTACATAGCTAAATATCCTTAGGCATAAGCCAGTGTTGTGAGAATTAGGTATTTAGCAGAGTGATGGCATGGGAGAAAAAAATAACCTGTCTTTGTGTCTAGTTGTTTTGGCATGCAATGCCCTATGAGCTTCTGTTAAAATAATCTCAGTTTTAAAATGTCTGCATTTAATTTAAAATAAGGTCATCGTATAATTTGGTCAACAGAAAATACAGGGTGACACTAAGACTTCCCCCCCTTGCTATCAGAAAACATTGGCATAATAAATGCAAACCAATGAAGTTGTTTTAGCAGGTATATATATAACCCCTCTCCAAGAGACGTTGCTGTCTAAATTCCTTGAGATTAAAAAAAACTGTCCTTATCATGCTTCGCACAGCAATGTCATACAGCAGTAGTGGCTAGCCACACTTTACATTTACTCTAGGTGCTTCATTCTGTTTAATCTCCGGCCATTTTTCTCACTCAGTGGAGCAGCTGTGAAAGAAATTGGAGTGGTTATACTCTGAGTTTTGATACCGTTTGAAAAATGGAAGGTGGGAGACAGTAATTTTTCTAAAATGGTTGATGTTCCAGTGTTGGAAATGTATATTATCATTTCTCACTGTACAGAATATAGTATTGTATAAATATACTGTAGATTTGAAGTTTTGTTTCTTTTTCCCAATATCATGTTCAATCCTTAAATTTTAGTGATTTTTGTCTTTAAATAGGAAAACAAACAAACAAAAAAGATTAACCATGCTGTTGATAGAATAGGAATAATAACTTCAGTATCTTCCCACTAGTTCTTTATTAGGTTGATTCTCTATAACATCATTTAGCTTGCAAAACCTGAAATAAATTAATGAATATACATTTTTGTTTTTCCAATGCACTGCATAGAAACACAAATGCAAATGCAGAACAAGTAGGAAAGGAAACCTTTATAAGATTTTTATAACTAGTTTAACAAGCTTGTGAAACTCAGCAAGGAAGTAAAACAGGAATCAGTCAAACAGTACGTGGAAGACTGGTGAATTTGTGTAGCTGAGAGTTCAGTGGAGCAGCTCAATGTGTATTAAAATAAGAAGACTACCTCAATCTGACTGCCTCTGGTTGGACATGAACAAACAATAATATTTCCCAAGTCAAAGTCTTCCTTCTCATTATCATTAGAGATGTGTCTGATAATTCTAGGGCCCCAAAACCTGTTGAAGCTAGAGCTTAAAAAGTGAGTATGCACAATATTTTCTTGATTTGTGTTCAAGTCAGAATGATATTGTTGCCCATCGTGGCCTTAAAGGAATGGAAAGATTGCTTTTCGAGATCAGCATTTTGGTAATATATTTGCAATCAATTGCTCCTTTCACAACTATATATAGCTAGTCCTTGGGTTACGACAGCAATTGGGGCTGGAATTTCCATCACTAAGTGATAGGTCATAAAGAGTGATACCACATGACCACATTGTTTAGCAACAGCACTCTCTTGGCATTGTAATCCCAGGTTTGTGTGGGGTATTCAACAGGAAGAAGCAGGAATCCCAGGCAAGGAGCTATGACATGGAGAGGATGTTGTGGATGCTGCCAAATCTGGTGGGTGTCAAGGCTCCGACTAATAAACCCAAGCAAATCAGAACTCTGAGACTTGGCCCTTTCTCAAAGGTCTTCTTTAATGAGTACATCGTATCGGCACAGCTTCAATGGAAAACCAAATCTAAATCTTTCCCATGGTTTGAGTATAATTAAATTAGGACATAATCCATCCCCAAGTGTCACAGGTCACGTTGGCCAATTGGGTTAATTGGCGGACTGTTCAAGCACTTCCTTCCCCAACCTTATCTGTTGCCAGTAGAGACAACCTTGGTTCTCAGAAGAAAGTTCTTTGTTGTGTCTAGTAATGCATTCCAACCTCCTTCCCCCTCTTCCCCCTCTGTGTGGCAACTGAAGAACAGAAAGATAGCTGTGGCCAGGTTCAGTTTGAAGTTGACAGTGGGACTGACAAAGGCTGTGGGCAAGCTAATGGGGGCCGTAGGTGCAATGATGGAAGCAACAGGTGGGTGCTTCTGAGTGTGGGCAAGTCGGCAGGGCTGTAAGCAGGTGCTACTTCTGAGAGTGGGCAGAAGATAATGTAGGTGGAAAAGAGCACAGGCTGAGGCCATTCCAGAATATGAGCAGGCAAGGAGATATTTACATTGAATGAAGTTCCTAGGATCTTGTATTCTGCAATATAACTTATTGGGTTCAAAAGTGTGAGAACACTTGCAACTTTCCCTGCCAGATTTCCTATTGACTTTGCTTGTGGGAAGCTGGCAGAGAAAATTGCAAATGGCAATCATTTGACCATGATGCACTGTGATATCATAAATTGCAAGCCAGGCACCTGTGCCCAGACTGCTATCATGTGACTGTGGGAATCTGCAACACCTGCAACTTTGCAGTTCCGTCATGAGTCTCCCTCATTCATTGTAATTTCGAACAGTCACTACACGGGGTTGTAACTTGAGAACAATCTGTAGTTGTTGGTTCCTAATCTTTAACAATCTTCTTCTTAATTGTTTAGTTCCTTTCTGACATTGCCTTTCCGGTCTCTGTCCCTAATATACTGTAAATGCGCTGATTGGTATGTCACGCTTTCTCCAGTTCCCCAAATCAAATCATTCTGTTGAAAGACAACACGCCTGATCACAAACATGATATTCTGCAGCCCCACAATATGTTGAATTTTCCTTCTTCCTATCCAAATTATTTCCCTTCTTCCTGGTTCCTTTTTTGTGTTCTGCATCAAACTCCATCGTTCTCAAACTTCAGTACTGCTACAAGTGTTTTGTGTGTTTCTCGTTCTGTCACTGTAGCCTGAAGTGATGATTTGTTGCCTACAAATGAGCCATCACAAACAAAATTTATCCCACAGCTAACTAATCCAGAATCTTCATGTTGCCTCTCAGACATGGGAAGGAAATTATTTAAATTGATGACTTCATGTGTTTAAAGATGACGGGAGACCTTTCCAGATCTAGGTTCAAGCACACAGGGTTTCAAGTTGCAGGGTTGGGTAATCAAATCATGTTTATACATGAAGTTCTGGCACCACTGACTATTTTACTGTATTTCCCAGGCTCTTTGCCTGCCCTTGTTCAGCTTTGATACATTATACTGTAAGCCTTTATTTCACTGCAGTCTTTTTAGATGAAATCATTTGCAGATTGTCCAAATTGCCATATTTATAGTAAAACGATAATGATAGACTAAAATGATAGTGCATTTATACAAGAGGATACACGAGTACTGGTATATATCTTAAAAATGATATTATTTCATGCTGGCACTATTTGTTGACTTAATTACATATACTAAATGTAAAAAAGAGTGTCTATTAATTAAAAATTTATTACAACAAATAGAAATCTATGTACTTTAGAAAGCTCCATAATTGTTCGAAATAGTTATACTTTCACGTGCAGTACAATATAACTAAAAGCCAGTAATGCATTCATATACTGTGTGATATCAAAATCAAAAAAGAAATGTTACATTCTGTTCTATGTGATCTCTAGATTGCATAGAAATGGCTGCTCGTACCATTCCATATTACCTGAGAAAGTTGGCATTTTACAAGCTCAGCTGCCTTTTTGTTTTTAACCTTCCCTTCCAGTGTTATTGCCCACCTGCTTCAGATTCTTTCCCCTGCTTCTGTTTTACACACTATCTCATAGAGAATAAAGCTGAATGCACAACCATGTTCACTGCTTGGCTCTGCAATCTATTCCCAACAGGTTTGGTGTTGCCACCATCCGAGTTGGAGCCAAGGCTGTCTCCACATTTCAGCTGCATGGCAGTGGCCTGTAACACTAACAGGCTCCATCCTCTTCTGGTCTTCTCAGTCTATTCTTCTCTTGGCCAAAATAATAAGAGAAGGAGAATGTGGATGGGAATGCCATCTAAAAGACAAATCTGGAAACATATTTTCATCTTTCTTATGGCATAATTTGCTCAATAGTGGATATTTTAAAAAAATGCTTTCTGTGAAGTACATCCTGGATCAGTATCCATCTATGGCTTCTCAAAAATTAGGAGTTTGGACTCCTGATTTCTTCTTTCCTAGTTTTAGAAAGAAACAAAAAAGAGGACATGAACATGTCTACAGAACATGACCAGAGAAAAAAAACCTTGTCATGTTCTTAAGACATAAATTGAGCTAAACATGATAGGAAAACATATAGATTCTAAACCTGAATTGTTTTTATTAGGTATAATCAGCAGTGGGTTGCTCATGGTTCGGCCCGGTTCTAAGAACCGGTAGCGCCGGTGGCGGGAGGCTCTGCCCACCCGCCTGGGACGCTTCTGCACATGCACGCACGAAACGGTAGTAAAGGGTTTCAGAACCCACTACTGGGTATAATATCAGAAAAACTTGATAAGAAAAGAATCTATTTAATATTACATGTCTTAACAGCAGCGAGGATTATTTTTGCACAATATTGGAAAAATGAAGATATACCAAGAGATGAAGAAATAGTCAAGAAGATATTAGATTGTGCAGAAATGGATAGATTGACATTGAAAATTAAACAGAAAGAGGATGTAGAATATTATCAAACATGGAATTTATTTTACCAATGCTTGGAAAAAAGGATGGAGATTAAGAATGTAATTTGTTTTGTTAAGCAAATTATATACGCAGGCAACATGATGTTTATTAAGCACCAAGAAATGTATTTAATAGAAAATCAATAAAATAAAAATAAATAAAAGACATACATTGAGCTTTAATTACAACTAACATTTTCCCCCCAAGACTCTTTGAACTGTAAATGTAATAATGAAAAAGGCTTTTCTTTCAAGCTGTGCTTGGTCCATTTTGGTTGTGTACATATTGGGCATGATTAGTCTCTGGAACTAATCATGCCTAATATGACTATATTGTTGAAACCCAGAGTAAGGGGGGGGAAGTGTCTTTGAGAGGAAAACCTAATACGCACAAATTCCACCTGGGCCTTCTACAATTTTGTAAACAACAAACTTAAAGACTCAAGATCCATCCCTCCACTAAAAGGACCAAATGGGAAAGACTGTAATGATGAAACCATTAAGGCCAACCTCTTCAACACATTCTTTGGTTCAGTATTTGTAAATAGCAACGGCTCATGCCCCACATTTCCCAATCATACCACAGCTAATCACAACAATCTACTACATGTCAATTTCACAGAAGATGCCGTTGAAAAGGGACTACGCAACCTAAAACCATCTCTTATCAATTGGCCCTGATGGATTATGTGCCTACTTCTTAAAAAAGCTCTCAATCACCATAGCAGAACTACTTAGCATAATCTACGAAATATATTTCAGAACCAGCTCCTTACCTAACTTATGGTCACTAGCCACAGTCATCCCTATCTTCAAAAAGGGAGACCCCAGCCTAGTTGATAATTACAGACCAATCTCATTATGTTGCATCACCTGCAAAGTCATGGAATCAATCCTAAACCAATCTATTACCCTCTACTTAGAGACTAACAACCTACTCTCTAACAAGCAATTTGGCTTCAGAAAAAAATTGTCCTGCAATCTGCAACTCTTACACTGCAAAAACATATGGACTTCAAAACTCGACCAGGGTAAAGCAATAGATACAATTATATAGACTTATGTAAAGCCTTTGATTCAGTGGTACACGACAAACTACTTCTAAAACTAAAATCTTATGGCATTTCCGGATTCATCCATAAGTGGATAGCTGCGTTACTATCAAACAGGCAACAAGTAGTCAAAATAGGGAATGCCTTATCAAACCCTGCACTTGTGTCCCCCAAGGAAGCATTTTAGGACCCACACTCTTTATACTCTACATAAATAACCTTTGCGATCATATTATAAGCAACTGCGTTCTCTTTGCTGATGATGTAGAACTATTTAACACCACTGACAATTCTGCTACCCTACAACAAGACCTTTACTATGTGTCAGAATGGTCAAACAATTGGCAACTCCAAATCTCAACCAACAAATGCTCTGTCTTACACATTGGAAAAAAAATCAGAACACAAAATACAAGCTGGGCAGATACGATCTAGTAGACGACCCTCATTCTGTCAAGGACCTTGGAGTTCTCATCTCAAATGATCTAAGTGCCAAAGCTCACTGTAACAGCATTGCCAAAAAAAGCATTAAGAATTGTTAACCTAATCTTATGTAGCTTCTTCTCCAGTAATATTGAATTACTAACTAAGGCATACAAAATTTTTGTTAGACCAATTCTGAATACAGCTCATCTGTCTGAAACCCGCACAACATATCGGACAATAGATACAAACTTATGGTAAACCGCTCCAAACTTGATTGCAGAAAATATGACTTCAGTAACAGAGTGGTCAATGCCTGGAATGCACTACCTGACTCTGTGGTTTCTTCCTCAGACCCCCAAAACTTTAACCTAAGACTGTCTACTGTCACCCCATTCCTAAGAGGTCTTTAAGGGACGTGCATAAGCGCACCAGTGTGCTTACCATCCCTGTCCTAATGTTCCTTTTTATTCGTTTCCATTTCATGTATACTTAATCATGTTTATACTTGTATCTGTTTTCTAATACATGCTTGATGAAAATAAATAAATAAAAATAAAAATAAAAATAGATATTACAGGTAGTCCTCAACTTACAACAGTTCATTTAGTGGCTGTTCAAAGTTACAACAGCAATTAAAAAAGTGATTAATGACCATTTTTCACACTTATGACTGTTGCAGCATCCCCTTGGTCACATGATCAAAATTCGGATGATTGACAACTGGTTCAAATTTATGAAGGTTGCAGTATCCCATTGTCACAGGATCATCTTTTGAGACCTTCTGACCAGCAGAGTCAATGGGGAAGCCAGAGTCACTGAATAACCGTGTTACTAATTTAACAACTGCAGGGATTCACTTAACAAATGTGGCAAGAAAAGTTGTAAAATGGGGCAAGACTCACTTAACAAATGTCTCACTTAGCAACATAAATTCTGGGCTCAGTTGTGATCGTAAGTTGAAGACTACCTGTATTGTTAACATGTATAAAGCCAGACAACTGTGGCAAATTTTAACAAACCATAGTGTTTTTAAATAACATTTTACCTCCTTATTTCTGTTCTAATTTCACATGTAGCTGCTATGAGAATAACTCATGGCAACATGCTTTTTTTCCCATTTGGGGAAAAATGTAGTTTTTATTGAAGACATCAAATATATTAGTACTATATGCTCTTATTCATCATATCTGCATTATTCCATATTTTTTAAAAAATAACAATATAAGATACTTTTCGCCATGAAAGTCTTTCTAAGCTTTTAGGGAATATCAATTTAAACATAGCAACAACAAAAACCATTGCTTCTTGAAGCAGAAAAGTCATGCCCTTTAGGAATTCTTAATAGGTGGCCTGAGAAGCAAGTGCTTTGATAGAGGTAAATTATTTTTATTATTATTCTAGCCGAAAGTAAATTTCCTTTCTCAAGCTCAGGTAATACAGAAAGGAATACATACTTAGGCCCTTTTATGTATTATGGATGTTGAAAAACAGTTGCTATTTAAAATGTAGCTTACACATTAATTAACCATATCCTTAATATTCCTGGCAAAATACCTTTTTTATTACTATTGTTCTTTTTAATCCCATTTTCAGTGTACTTGGCTCATAAAGAAGAATAAGAAATGTTTTGCTTCTCTGATTTATTCTCTGGAAGACTTCCAGGGGGGGGGGGAAGGTATATGTTTGTGTCAAAATGATGGATGAATTAGGATTGGAAAGACAGCACTAAATTCCACAAGGATATGAAATCATTATAACAGTTAAACAAGGATATCTTATTGTAGATTTACAAGCTAGATAAAATAGGGCAGAACATCTTCAAATAGACTTTCATTAAGTATCTACGGTAATTAAGGGTTTCCATAATCTCTCATAATCTTACATAGCAGTAATGCAACCTACACCTATTGTTTGTAATTTTTAAAAAAACACTATTTGTTTAAAATAGTATTCATGTTACATATCTTATGGAGCTATTCAAATAGCAGAATTTGTCAATAATAACACTGAGATTTTGTAAAAAAAATATTCAGGAAACAGGTTTGATTGCCCAGTATGAATTCTCTCATGCCCCCATTTCTCTGATCAATGTTTCTGAAAACTTCTAAAAAAGTGAAAGCAATAAAAATCTTTCTTTCTTTCTTTCTTTCTTTCTTTCTTTCTTTCTTTCTTTCTTTCTTTCTTTCTTTCTTTCTTTCTTTCTTTCTTTCTCTCTCTCTCTCTCTCTCTCTCTCTCTCTCTCTCTCTCTCTCTCTCTCTCTCTCTCTCTCATAAAAACATTTCTATCTACCCTACGGTTGTGTATGAAATATGAAATGTAATTTGTTTATTATAAAAAAAAACTCTATGGTCAAGTTGATGGAGAGACCACACGTTAGCCCCCACAAAACATAAATGCTGGGACAAAATGTAAAATAACCTTGAGGACAGGAAAGAATGAATGAATGAGCCATTAAACAGAATTTTGAGAAAAGATTGTTCAGACCTGAAAAGAAGGAGAAGATGGCCAAGAAACTCAAAATAACCCTGCCTTGAATTTGTTTTGTATAAGAAATGGAAGAGAAAAAAACTTAGCCAGGCTTTCTAGATTCTTTTATTCTACCATAGTACAGTAAAAAGTAATGCATTTCCCAAAACTCTGTCATACTTGTTTGTTGACTTTGTTTATCTTGAAGGGTTGACATCAATTTTGAGTAAGGGTCTTCCCCATCCTGCAGTACTCTCTTACAATTTTCCAATTCTGATTCAGAACTTTCCTGTTAAATTCCATCATATTAATTTCAGCCCACTACTCAAAGTTTACCTTTGACTCTCCTGTCTTTTCTTAAAAGTATCAGCTACATCTTTCAGCTTTGTGTCACCCGCAAATTTTATCAGTTTTCCTCACCCAAATTGGAATCCACTCAATGCTACCTTTCATGCTTTTATGGGCGCATTTACGACCACATCAATTCAGCTATCTATGAATTATCTAACACAGGGGTGTCAAACTTGATTTCATTGAGGGCTGCATTAGGCTTGTTTTTGACCTCGGGGGCATGGCAGGGGGGGGCATGGCCAGCTCATCATCACTTGTGTCGGGGGCGCCTGTGGTGACTCAAGTGCTCTGCCAGCAAAAATGGGGTCCCGAGCTCTGTTTTCACCTGCAATGGCCTCCTGCAACCCTTTGCCAGCGAAAACAGAGCTCGAGAGGGCTGCCCGTGGCCCTCACGATCTCCGTTTTTGCTGGCTGAGGCACCACGGGCCAGTCCTTCTCTGTTTCCAGGGCAACCCCGTGGGCCAGATCTAAGCACCCCATGGGGCGGATCTGGCCCCTAGGCCTTGAGTTTGACACCCCTGATCTAACAGATGCTTTACTTAGCCCCTATTTTTCCCCATTTCATTAAGAAGACTATCATGAGTTGCTGAAGGTATTATTCAGGGCTACGTGCACTGTGGCTTTCTCCCAATCAACTAAGCTAGTAATTCTATCAAAGAAGGCAATAGAGTTAATCTGACAAGATTTCTTTACTGCAGCTCATACAGGCTCCTATTAATTGTCGTGTGCCTATCCAAGCACTCACAAACATGCTGCTTATAATCTGTTTAAAGACCTTGCCATAAAACGTCACACTGAGAGGTCTGCAGTTTCCTAGATCCCCCTCCACCTTCTCCCACTTTTGATGATACAGATTACTTCTCTATCCATTGGGGGGGGGGTGTTTCTGCATTCACCTCTGATAGTTCATTTAATACATTGGGAGGTAATCTATCTATAGCCCTGGAGACCCAAACTTGTCTAAATTTGGAAATTAACTTTTCCTCTCCTAGATTTTCCTAAACTGCAGGTCCCTCCTTTCCCCAGGGGCATAAATGCTGATAGCCTAGAGCTCTAATTCCCTTTTGAGAGCAGACAGACATAAAGTAAGAGTTAAGTTCTGCTTTATCATCATCGTCTTTTATTGATTGAACATTAGGATGGGCTTACAGCCTCTTTCATTTGTCTTTTGTTACTAACAGGCATTTTGGTTCTTGCTAAGAGAAAAAAATGACTATTTTAAATGCTCCTGCTCTAGTGGAAACAAAATTCTTTTTACGTATTACCAAAACCTACCCAATGCTGCAGTGTCCAGAGAGAAGAAAAGAGAAGAAGGAAACAACCAAGCAAACAAAAACAAGTTGTTACAATGCAAACACTATTTTTTTTAAAAGGACAAGAATAACAGAATAACAGAGTTGGAAGGGACTTTGGGGATCCAATGCCCTGCTCACGCTGGAAACCCTATATCACTTGAGACAAATGTTTGTCCAATCTCTTTAAAACCTCCAGTGTCCAAGCACTGAATACTTTCGGAGGCAAGTTATTCCACTGTTTAATAGTTCTAACTGTCAGGAAAGATTAAAGTGCAAATGCTCAGAATTACTAACAAATTGGAAGCCCATGATACAAATGTCCACCTCAGATTAACAAACCCAGGCTTCAATGAATGCCCTTGGTCACAAATCAATACCGAAAAACTAAGACAATACCTTCCATTGTAAAACACTAGGTAGCAATACAAAACATTTAACCCCCAAACACACACACACACACAAACATACAATCAAAATGCCACAGCACAGTGTTAAACCTCCCTATTTCCTCTTTGTGAGCCATGGACTTCTTCATATCTGAATCCATAGGCTGATATTTGTATTTGTTTATTTGTCAAGCATATATGATTATAAGCAAAGTATAAACAGTAAAACATGATTGAATATATATGTAATAGTACAAGCATGAATAAGAGTAAAAGAGGTAAGAATATATGGGTACATTAGGACAGGAACGGTAGGTACGATTGTGCGCTTATGCACGCCCCTTCTTCATATCTGAATATCTGAATCCATAGGCTGATATATAGCTAGTCCTCAGTCTATGGCTACAATTGTTAGTAGAATTTCCACTAAGCAAGGCAGTTGGTAAATGCGTCGCAACTGATTTTACAATCTTTTTTCCATGGTTGTTAAGCAAATCATGATTGTTATGAGATTTCAGCCTCCCCCGTTGACCTTGCTTGTCAGAAGTTGGCTGAAAGGGTTGCAAATGGTGATCACATGACCCTGGAAAACTGTAACCATCACAAATACACGCTGGCCCCAATTTTGATCATGTTTCCGTGGGGATGCTGCAATGCTTTCAGTTGGGAAGGCCAGCTTTAATTTTTCAATGCTGTTGTAACATCAAATGCTTGCTAAATGAATGGTTATAAGTCAAGGACTACCTGTGGAGCTGTTGTGATAAAAGATCAGCCCATCCAATGGCCTTTTTCTTTGGACACAGCAATTGCCTTGTGCTTTTATTGAAATAGCATTTTTACATATTCTGAAACAGGAAATGAAAAGAAGAAATAGGTCCAAATTTGTGCTTGTCCATTTACCAGTCACTACTCCTATTGCTGCTGCTTTCTTCTCCCTTTGAACACTTTGCAGAGCGTTTACCTGTGTTACATGCATGTGAAGAACTGCTTCTACCTTTAGGAGTGGGGAATAATGATGTGCATTTTAATTATGGATTGAACTGAGGAATGGCAAGGAGCCTCCAGGGAAAGCTTTGAGACCTATTGGTGAATCCAGACTATTTTCTATGTTAGATAGCTAAATTTTTCAGAAAAAGATCTAATAAAGGGATTAGCATTCTTCCCCCCCCCGCCCCATTATCAGTGACTTCAACATATTAGAACTCAGTTGCAATTTGTATTAGGTTGTATAGACTGATATTTTGTGTGTTCTATTCTGCCAATAACATGCAAACTAAAACTGCTGAGTCCTTAATAAATTGCATTTGCAAATATCTCAGGGAGATTAGTTGTCGCTGAAAGCACAGCAATTAATGCCAATCATTAAAGCAGTGTAGTGCAGTTTCATGAATTGTAATCAAATTAGAACAGTGAGGATGCAAAACGCTATTTCTGAATAATAATCTTTGGTTCTTTCTGTGGAGTATATTTTAAGGGGAACAAATGATGATTCCAGCAAGTATTCATTTATATCTGTTGGATATAAATTTATTTGACAGTAACTATTCCTCATTAAGATACTATTCATTTTCTGTATTAAGATGCTCAGAAACTGTGCTTACTTTGACATCTGACTTACTAATTTTAAGGTCAATAGCTTTCAGTTTATAGCTATTCAACTATAATTCTAGGGCAGAGACTATTTTATGATAAACTAAAAAAGGATCTCTGCAGTGTCTCCACTTTTTAAAATTACAGTTTATTGAGGAAAATCACCCGAAATAGACAGAGGTTTTCTCAAAGAAAATATTGTAGCACTCTTCCCCAATTTTCTTAAACGTTGGTAACTTGGAGAATTATGCCAGTAATGCAGCATAAATTTCATACCACTGTGTTAACTGCACTCACGTCCTGACCATTTGCAACAAGCAAAAAGATAAAAGTATTGTAGATAGGGATTTTCCTTACAGATCGGTCGTGTCTTGCAATAGATCAGAAAAAAGACTTTTGTGTGGTAGACATTAAATTACAGCAGCAACTAAAACCCCACATTCCTTTTCGGATATTGAAATAAAAATAAATTCGGGTTAAAGTAGGAATGGGTTTCTATATGTGAAATCTGAGAGCTCAATTCTAATCATGAAATTAAATTCACAGGCTAAACATGTGCCCAGAAATATCATTCCCTGCTTAGTTGTATATGCTTGTTCTAACAGGCAGATTTTAGCACTTGTCTGACATTGATCCTCTTCACTTTACTCAGCTCAAAATAATGTTCACGTATTGGTGTACCGTATTTTTCGGAGTATAAGACGCACCGGAGTATAAGACGCACCTTAGTTTTGGGGGAGGAAAACAAGGAAAAAAGGCCTCTGCCTCCAAGCAATTTGTCAAACAGCAAACAGCACAGATGATATACACTGTTTGCTGTGTATTTCTGTGCATGTGTGCCGACCCATAGAAATAGCAAAGAGTTGGGGAAATGTACATTATGCCAGAAAGTTTTCTTAAATGTAGTCACATTAACTCCTCCCAATTATGGAGTAAATAGATCTACTCCAAGGTAACTAAACTCTAATACTAAACAGGACACTGTTACATTTCAGACTATACTTGTACAGAGCTGTTAAAATTAATTAAAATTTCTGGAAGTATACATTATTCTCTATTATTTAAAAGAAGATACAATAGCAGTGGGCCTCTTCAGAGCAAGCATTTATTTTAAAAAGCTTCTTTATTTTGTTAAGTTGTCTAGATTTACAGGGGTCTCCAACCTTGGCAACTTTAAGACTTGTGGACTTCAACTCCCAGAATTCCACAGCCAGCAAAGCTAACACAGCTGGCTGTGGAATTCTGGGAGTTGAAGTCCACAAGTCTTAAAATTGCCAAGGTTGGAGACCCCTGACTCTAGAACAATAATAAAGCAGTTTTAAAAAAATAAGTCTAATAATTTGAACATTCTACAGATATTTATAGTTATTCACTTATCCCTTTGCAGCCAGTTCAGCAGAAAATAAAAATCTGCGTGTCTCTCCCAGCTATTTGCCTCTTTGCAGTTTCATTTTCATTTTAGCACATGGCAAATCAGCTGGGGATCGGGAAGCTCTAAGGACTTGCTTGCCTTAACAGGCTCTTCCCTGTTTGCTGCAAACAGGTAAATTGCTGGAAGACAGAGGCCAAAGGGGTGGGGGTGGGTGGGTGGGGCTACATTCGGTGTATAAGACGCACCCAAGTTTTCACTCTCTTTTGGGGGGTAAAAAGGTGCGTCTTATACTCCAAAAAATACGGTAATTATTATTGAAGTTTATGTTAAATATCTGGGTAGCAGACACTTATCCATGCTCTGCATGGGAATCAGTTACGTGTCCTTTGCAGGCCTCAGACCCTGGATACCACTTATAATGCCACTGCTTAGTTCTTCCTTGGTAACTGTTGAACTTCTTCTCTGTGTTCCTTTGCCTTCCCTGTTTTTGTGTTTCTGATTATTCCATTCTGGTTCTCCAACTTGCCAAGTCATGGTAGGGAATGGTGTTGCCTTATTAATACTGAGACAAACTGGTGGCTTTATTATGCAGTCTGCTAACTAGCACCTAGACATTTTACATGCTATCTTTGGAGTGGAGGTGACACTTTAGTAGTAGACACTTTGTAGGACAGCTTCCTGACAGAACAGTAAAATTGTTTATTCAAATGGCAGCTGTTCATGAGTTTGTGGATATACAGCTGTTGATTGTTCTACCCTAAGAAATTCTTTCGAAGTTTTACACTGTTGGTATTGAGTTGAAAAATGGACACAAATTCATAGAGTTGCCATGCAAATGAGTCATATCTGTTCATAGAAGTCATATCTGTTTTAAACATAGTCCATTGATTGTGGAAACTCCTTACATGAGCTACAAACCGCATCTTTAGCCATCTTATGTTTAGCTGGCTTGTTGTGACTTCAGAGTTTCAGTCAAGTATTAGTGGCTACAGACCTGAACTGCTGCAGGGACCTTGAAATGTTCAGTCTTGGTCTACAACAGTGGTTCCCAACCTTCCTAATACCGCGACCCATGCCCCGCCCCCGCGCCCCCACCGTGACCCACCCTGCCGCTGCCATTTGGGTTCTTTTACCCTCTGCGCATGCGCAAGGCGTGCTGCGCATGCGCAGACGGTAAAATAACCCAAATGGCGGCAGCGGGGTGGAGCGCGGTGGGGGCGCGGGTTGTGGGGCGCGATATGGCCAGGCTTGTGGCAGTGGGGGGGGGAGCTGAGGATGCCGGGGTGACCCCTTGGAACTGGTCATTCGACCCCCAAAGGGGTCCCGACCCCCAGGTTGGGAACCACTGGTCTACAAGGAGAAGGGTGTTCTATCAATTGCTGACTATCTCTGAGTTCTGTCTCTATCTCCGGAGGAAGAAAAGTGGCTACTGGGCTCACCTGCTGCATTTTCTGCTGAAGCTTCCTCTCCTGCTTCTGTCCCATACTGCCGTGCAAGAAACACTAAAAGTTGAGAGCAGACTAATTTCTTACAAAGAAAGGCAGAATAAGTGTTGCAAATTTTTCTTATCATTTAGCATCTAAACAGGTTGTGTTTTTTTCCTTTAAAAAAATCAGGGTCTGGACTGTAGGGATATATTATCTTAAAATGAAGCAGAAGAGGAAGTTCCTAGCAATAGTAGATTATGCAAAAATAATCCAGTATTGTAGCGTCAGATTTTTTTTCAAGAGTTACATATAATGGAACAATGATTAAGTCTGCAGTTCAAGTAAGTTCAGTGGGATTTGCTTTTGAGTAGGCTTAAAGAGATTGAATTCAAAGGCAAATGATATTATAACAATGTGCAGCTTTAATGTTACTAATAACAAACTAGTAAATCAAGCCAAGCGGTGATTGTGTGTGAGAAATCTAGCGGCAGATTCCTATGAGTAGAAACAAACTTGTTGCAGAATTATCTTATATATACCTTATATATATATCTTCTGCTTCTTCTTACCTGACACTGAAAATGGATGTGTGATTGTGAGACTTGGCTTAAACAGCATGTCTTTATAATCATGATAAGTCGAAAGTGTTTTGGTGAAGGACTGCTCTCTGATTCATTTATTCTTCGTAAAATCCACAAGAAGCCATTCAGCTGCGAACTCTTGAAAAATTTTATGACCTCCTTTCCCCTTCCTGCTGATGTAGCTTCCTGTGTAATCCATCTCTCTGCTTATTATTTAGCACAAGGGACTCGGAATCCCATGAGGAAGATCTGTAGAAGTGCAGAGTCAGCTTTATTATGGTCAGAATAAATATTAGAAGACAAGGTCTCAGAGGGCTCTTATTACTTTGATTTGGCACTATCAGTGACACTCAGAGATACTTGGGCTGCGCTCTTGCTCATTTTAGCACGTAATAAAACAAGCAGGCTAGGTATCTCAGGACTCACATATTGCCTATGTGAAAACCTCCTGCTGTTAACATCTGATTAATTTAGTGTTTCTTTTTTATATATATAAAATAGTTTTTATTAATTTTCCAACGTTAAAAAACACAAATACAAAATACAAATACAAAAAACAAAAGAAAAGAAAGAAAAATAAAAGTAAAAAATAATAAGACAAAAATCAAATTGAACAAATGCAGCATACAAATATAAACATTGAGTACACTATACAATATATTTTACAGTATTTCGTGTCAAAATATATATATTACTTTCCTACTTCACCATTTAAGTTGATACATGTTTTTGCCATTAGTAATTTAACCTATAGTTTCATATATACATGAATATTTTATCATTCAGATTTTAGTTTTTTCTGTTTCTTACTTTTGATTCCTAATTTCTAGTCAATTGTAAAATCTATTCCAAATTCTATAATAGTCCGATTCCTCTTTTTTTTTTATTCCATCGTCATCCTATCCATTTCAGCACATTCTAAAATCTTACTAATCACCATTTCATCCGGGGGGAACTTTTTTAGTGTTTCACACCAATAGAAGATTTCATTTGTTGGCTTACTTCTGTATGTGTGGCTATATGTCAACCACAGACTTTAGAGATAATAAAATATGAATATAGAATTCTATATATTACTTATTTGCCAATTACTTATTGTTTTTCTATTGTTTTCCGATGCTTACCCTGGAAAGAAATTGTGTCGTTACTGTGTGTGCATGTGTGTATAATCACAAGACTTAAATGCTTGCTGTGAATAACGTACATTCCATAAATTTCAGTGGGTCTGTTCTAAATCTAGCTGCAAGCTATCACATTACATTTGAAAGACTCACTAGCATAATGAAGTATAATCATTCGGTATAGCTCATTGCAAAAGCAATACAGTTAGAAACAAATATGAAAGAATTGTACCCCTTATTTCTATTCTAGACAGTCATTTCAAAAGACTTTCATACTATTTCAAAAATCAAATAAAACATATACCTCCCTGTTTAGCCGTCTTTTCCCTCAAACGTAGAAATGGCAGTGTAGTTTGAACTGAGTTTACCCCAATTGCACTTTCCTTGCTCTGTCCTTGAAATTTGCAATGCCAAAGAAGAGAACCACCTAACAAGTACTTGAAAATAATTTTTAAAGATTTACTCTTCCCCCCCCCAGTGATATTGGCAGCATGAATAGTGACAAGCTCAACAATGATAATGACTATCAATTTACAGTTCAATTCCAGACACACAGAAGTAATCAGTTCTGTGCCATTTGATTCAGTAATGACAGTAATTTACAGACAGTCTCACTTGTTTTGACAAATAGCATTGCACATCCCATCAAGTCGTTCCTATCTGATTTTCACTTACAATTTTTCCTCCATATTTTAATTATTTTTGGTAACATGAAAAAAGAGGGGGGAGGATTCTGCTTGCGCCTGCTTTTTAATCAGAACATATTGGTTAATAGCCTTTATAACATAATCTCTCTGTTTCAAATATCTTTGGAACACCATATCACATTAAATTTGTCAAGTCCCAGCCCAGCCTTTCAGTAACTTTGAACGTGTCTGTTTTTTGTAAATAGCACACCACAATTTACTTACTTTATGATGGAAAAATGCCTGCTGTTTCTTTTGTTTCCATAACGTGGCTTGAGGAGACTACTCTCCCCTCAAATCTTGTGCCAAAGGAAAAGTTTTACAAGTGGGAGGGCTTTTCAGCCAGACCTATGCTCTTTGGAGTTTTGACTCTTGCTTAAAGGTTCTGATCTCCAACCTTGGCAACTTTAAGACTTGTGGACTTCAACTCCCAATGCTGGGAATTGAAGTCCACAAGTCTTAAAGTTGCCAAGGTTGGAGACCCCTGCACGAAACCATACCTTAAATGACATAAAGTTTCTCATTTCTGTCAAATTATCTTAAACCGTCAGAAAACTTGAAAAACAGGTGGAAGAGAGGATACTTAGCAATAGCACTTAGACTTATATACCGCTTCATAGTGCTTTACAGCCCTCTCTAAGCGGTTTACAGAGTTCAGCATATTGCCCCCAACAATCTGGGTCCTCATTTTACCCACCTCGGAAGGATGGAAGGCTGAGTCAACCTTGGGCCTGGTGAGATTTGAACAGCTGAACTACTGAACTAGCAATCAGCTGAAGGTCGCAGTGCTGCTTTTAACCACTGCGCCATCTCAGCTCCCTTAAGTCCATCTCGGACTTAATCTTGGTCTTCTTGATTCAGAAGCAGTAAGAATTAAGCCTCTTTTTCTTTAGGACTTCATATTTTATGGCCAACTCAAACTGGAACAGTTGGTGGGGATTTTTCATACCAGACCAAAGAGACAAAGATCTGAGCTGAAAACTTTCTGTACTTCCCCTACCCCCACCCCACCCCCATAGCAGTTCTCTTTGCTAATGTGATCTATACATATTAGAATAGCATGGTGACCTTGATGTATGCCACTGTTCTGTCTTTCATTATCCGATCACTTCATTGGTGATCTGCATCCTCCCTGCCATCAACTGTGCAATTAAAAATCCAAGGGAAGACATAGCAATAGCAATAGCACTTTACTTATATACCGCTTCATAGTGCTTTACAGCCCTCTCTAAGCGGTTTACAGAGTTCAGCATATTGCCCCCAACAATCTGGGTCCTCATTTTACCGACCTCAGAAGGATGGAAGGCTGAGTCAACCTTGAGCCTAGTGAGATTTGAACAGCTGAACTGCTGAACTAGCAGTCAGCCTGCAGTCACAGCATTTAACCACTGCACCACTTCAGCTCTAATTTCGGAAACTACTGCATGGCACTTTTTTCACATCAGCTGGACAGACTGCAGAAGAATGGAGAAATGCATAAATGGAGGGGGAAAGAAACCTGCAGCACTTTGCAGTGATACATTTGGAGGAAAAAAATTTTTTCAAAGAAATCTGAAGAGAATTTGACAGCATTCCAATAATGGAACGGTAAATCTAAAGCCTTTTTAATAGGTGAGGAGAAATTACAGATTTTGGCATGTTACTAACAACAGCAGATTAGTAGAATGTTCTATCTAGTTGCTCCATGCTGGTGACAGTTTTTTTATACGGTAATTTTTTTTCTAGTAATTCATCTTTGACTTTTTTTTCTGGGCAAAATTCTTTTCTCCACCTCAAAGCAAATCTTTGAAGATGGAATAATTTTTTTTAACATGTTAAGAAAAATTTGTGATTCACAGAGAACATGAATAGTTAATTTATTATATACATTTTCTCTGCAATGTCTCTCCTTGTTGCTCTTGATTTGACATTTTTTTTTTGCATTTCCTGTATCTTTTATTGTTTATTCCAATCATTTTTATTGACCGTTTTAACACATATTAACATAAAAATAAAAACAAAAACAAAAATTTATCATACATTAAAAACAACAAAAAACTGTAAACAAAAATAAAATACATGAAAAACCACATAGAAAACAAATTTAATTACAATTATATTTCAGTTTCACTTGATTTTGTAAAGCTTTTTAAAGAAAAACTGAGCTTTGAATATTAACTAACACTTTCTCAAATGGAAAGATAATGTGACAATTTCTCATTAATCAAATATTTAATTTTCTGAAACATGGCTAAATCTCTGAAATCCAATCCTTTACATCTGGAATAATACTATTTTTTTTTATTTCCTGGGAAATTTTTTTTGGGGGGTGGAAGGGTTTGTTAGAGCACAAACAATCCATTTTTTTTGAACATTTGAAATGTAATGTCTCTTTTTTGTAATATATTTTATGGAACCATTTTGTAATATTTTACGGAACCATTTAAATATGTTAAAAGTTAACCAATTAAAATATAAGAATCTATTCATTAATATACACTTCTGTATAATAAACTACACAGCATCTCTAGTTTTACTTATTTTACTACTCATTTTTTTTAAAAAAACTCATTTTAGTCTATTTATTTTTACCTATAAAATACTTTTAATACACTAAATAACAAAGCTGAGAAAAGTTCATTTGGAAGCATACTTTAACTCATTCTATGATGTCAAGTTTCCCATTAGAATCGATCTGTGATCTTTGAAAGTTGTTTTTGTTTTTAATTGTCTTCCCTATTGTATTATCAGTTACTTTATTACAATTTTAAATAGCCACCCATTTTTTTATTTGCCATCTACAAACATTTTTATTTGTTGTTTATGTTTTTGTTTATTGTTTTATTTATTTGTGATAGTTTCGTAGATATCAACAGCCCAGTTGATATCAGTATATCAATCATTGATAGTTTTGATTGATTTTGTTATAATGCTGTATATTCTTTGAGGATGCAGCCATTGTCACTTTGAGTTGTGTAACAGGATCAGTGTAAAAGCACCTAACTGAATGAACGAAATAAGATTAAAGATACTAATCATGGAAATTAAATCAACAAAGAGCTCTTGAGAACACAATGCATTTAATGTTGAAAGGTGTTTGGGTGAATATGAAACTTCTTAGTTTCTAAAACTCTATAATTTACTTTTAGAAGTCGGAATCCTCCTTCCATTTCATTCATTCGGTAGATCAAAACCCTGGCAAACATCTTCTCTTCTTTGACTCAAAGAAGTGACTTTTTTTTTCCTTGTTGGCTTTGTCTTTCATGTGGTATTTATTGCAATTAGAAATAACTTTATATCCTATGCTTCATATTTGTTTCTAGTCTCTTTAGTAAGATGTCATACTGTATTTGTCACAGCTGTACTCTGAAAGGAGTCAATTTATGTTATGTAAAAAAATACAATTGGAATTGAATCCCATCTCTTTCACTATCATCAAAATAACTCAGTGCTGTCAATTGTCTGCAGTCAATAACAATTGAGGTTATTTTAAAAATAATACAACCGAGTTTCATAAGCTTATGAGAGCTGAAGAAATCTCCTTTTATACCTTCTTTGAAGAGTCCTTTTATAAACATAAATATCATAGGGTCAGGAACAGCTCAGCAGCAGTGATCTTGTGATATTTTCCCAGGTAGTCAGGTTTAATGACATTTGAAAGAGCTAACTGGACTGGGTAGGTAAGAGAGAGAGAGAGAGAGATGGAGAGACAGACCTATGGCAGCAAAGGTATGAGGTTTACTACCTACTGTGTTTGTTCATGTTTAATCTTGGCAAAATGAAAGGAAATAGTGCTTATAGGATGGCTTGTTTCCAATATCTTTTGCATCTGAATTTCTTCTCTCAAACAGGAAACCCAGCCTACCTCGTTTACAAAATAACAAATATCTTTCAGAACATGATTTCAAAGGCATAAAATACTTTTAATCACTTCATGCAAAAATGTAATTATTTTGCTCCTCATTCCTCAAAAATAATGTAGTCTAAAGAACAAAGACCCAATATGACTATTTCAGTGAAGTTCTTAAAAGTAGTTTCAGATTGTGTCATATTGTATGGATGTAGCATATTAGCAAGTGACTTAACAGATACAGTTTGTTGTCTATCTCAGCTACTGTGAATAACGGGACAACCTAATAATGAATTATATCTCTTTTCTGGAAATAGAAAATTGTTTTTTCTTCTCTTTCTTTTTCTTAAACTTTCCATTGTGTTCATTTCCAATATACAGTAAGTAACTTTGAAGCACAAGGTACTTCTCCTAAACCTGATGTCTCCTAGTTGAGAATAATGGAACCAGGGGTGGGTTCAGACCGGTTCGGACCGGTTCTCCTGAACCGGTAGCGACCTGCTGGTGACATCACTATGATGTCACTGACCCGGTTCAGTCGGTGCCGGTCCGTGGGCGCCGCCATATTTTTTTTGAATTTTTTTTGAATTTTTTTTGAATTTTTTTTTCTTCTGAGCATGTGCAGAAGCTGAGTTTGTGGCACTGTGCATGTGGTCACCATATTTTTTTGGCTTTTAAAAAATTATTATTTTCAGATTTTTTTGCACTGCATATGCGCACGTGCACCTACAAGGCGCGCCCACGCGGCATGGGAGGAAGCGAACCGGCAGCGAGGTAAGTAGGAACCCACCCCTGAATGGAACCATACCTATTTGGGGTCTATAGTTATAATGAAAATCAGGCAGCAAAATTTTAAAAAAACAAATGAATAAATAAAATAACATTTGATGCTACTTTTCTCATAATTAAAAAGAGTTAAATTAAAATTAAATTTTTTAAATAATTAAAATATATAAATTAAATTAAATTAAAATTTTAATTTAAAAGATTAAACTTTTAAAAAGCCACAGCTATAATCAAGAAGTGTGAATACAGCAAGCATGTGCAACAAAATGTTGTTAAACATCATCAATATAATTATCAATAACTACAGTCCATAAGAAAACATGTTATTTATAGGCCATCAGACTGAATAACCTATTAATGTATTAGTGAGAAAAAACTTAAGGTACATATATATTAATACTGCCATTTTTAACAAATATCCACAATAACTTACCTATAATGTGCAAAAAACACAGATTTTGTTCCCCTTAAATTCAAAACAAAACAGTGCATTTTGGATAGTCCGTCAGCTGTTTCACTAAGGGAAGCTCAGCCAATCTCATGTTGTGCATTGGCAATAAAGGTTTGAATTGAATTGAATTGAATTGATGTCAAATGTCTTGCAGTGATTGTAGACAGCTCAGATTTCAAATGCAAGCTAAAATGGCTACTGAACTATACAGCTCCTGAGCCCATAATGTGCCACTTTGGGGATAGCAAACAGTCTGCTGGTGCATGTTGGTCACCACTGCTATTACATGTCATGCCTAGGAAATATATACAAACACACACACATACAACACACACACACAAATACCCCAACCTACATACCTAAAGAGAAAGAAAGGATTAATTCTCTCAAATAAGCAAGCAGAACTAAGTTGGAGCAGATGTTCTTGGCTGATTGAAAAGGCAGTGGAAGTTGAGAGGAGGATCCAGCTCTATTCTTAAAACTGAGTCAAAGCTGAAATAATCTTTTATTTCAGCTAAAGTTTTACCACCAATCACCACCTGTAAAGTTTTACCACCAATCGCCACCTGTTAGCTGAAGCAGCAGTCCAATATTCAGCTCAATGGTCCTTTGTGATAGTTTTTTCTTTTTCTATAGTGCATTATTTGGTCTTTTATCCAATAGTAGTTAAATTTGGAACACTTCCTCTGCTGGTTAAATCCCTGTTGCTTTATTGCAGAACTCCACACAGATCATTCATCTATTCATAATTTAAATGCAAAAAAATATAATGGATTTAAATCTTTCTAGTACATATAGTTCAAGCAATTTAACTAGCAGATAAAAATAAAACTTTCTAAATCTGATGTATAAGCATGGAAAAGTGTCCCACTCATCTAGAAATTATGTTTTTTCTTAGCTCTTGGTTGACTTTGGCTTTGTTGGAATTTGATAGATCTTGGTATAAGTTCTTAACATTTAGGTAGATTAGTGTGGTAAATAGAGGTAGATATAGTTTTGGGCTTAAAAGCTATGGAGCACTTCAGTAGAGCTGGAAAAATAACCCAAAACCAAAATCAGTACTTGATTTTATAGTGTAGATTTCTTAAAAACGGTGGGATATATTACCCAATTATCTTCTGCATTAACATTCTAAAACTGTATCTTGTTTATATATGTAAAGTTGGTAAAGATTGAGGTGCTTCAATCTTAGGTAGCATTACTGTAAGAATGTTTCAATAACTCACATATATTAGAGATCTTGGAAGATTGTTTATGTGAGTATATTTTATGGGTTTTAGCCTTTCCTGAATCTAAAGTATTTCCTTTTATATAGGTAATTTCATTGCCTCTCAAACAGACTACAGGAACAGGAGCAGAAAATGAAATTTGCCTCGTGGGGACATTGATTTGGGTTTCACAGACCACTTAGGGAAGAAATTAGGATCCTGCACTTCTACAAGTCAAATAATATTGGATCACTATTTGCTACATGATTAAAATTGATTTGACTCATTTTTATTACTATTCTTTCCTCACTCACTCTTTAGCACAACCTCGTCTTCTCAAGTTTCCCGTCTAGACTGATGTATTGAATGCTGATTATATGATAATTGAGTCCTGTTTTTTTCATAGGATATTTTACTTGTTAGTAATACAAAAATCTGGAAAAAATATTTTCACAGTAGTTTTATTAAACATTTCAATTAAAAAGATAAAAAATGACTACAAATTACAAAAACAAAAGAACAAAAGTAAAAAGTAGAAATAAAGAAAAAGATAATAAAGAAAAAGAAAAAATAAAGAAATGACTTATCCTTTCATCCAAGTAAAACAATCTTGGTAACTTATCACTTCTTAAAATACAACAAAGATCATCTTCGCATATCCCATCTCTGTATAATCTGCTGTTCAGTCCTGATCACCAAAAGTCTGTTAAGGGTTACTAAAGATAACAACATATCTACTTTAAGCTTGATTAAATAAACCACTTTTGAACTAGTCTTAGTGTTATCTGGTATTACTTGTTCCTCTTCCATAACAGTTTTTAAATATGGTCTATCTATAATGGCAGATATTCTTAAAATTAACTTTAGGATCCATTGTATAAAAATATGATTCAATGTTAGATGATATTGTAATTGTCTTTATATTTGCTACAAAGAAAATCAGGAGGCTTCAGGGAGGCCTCCTAGGTCCAAAATGGGGCGCAAGGGGGTGCGGCATGGCCCCCCGTGGCCTGGTTTCCCTCCCAGGAGGCTGCAGGGAGGCCTACTAGGCCCAAAATGGAGTGTGGGGGTGCGGTGTCCCCCACCGCAGCCCATTTTTGCTCCTAGAGGGGTGCAGGAGGCCGAGTGCTGCCTGTCACACCCCCTGGCCATGACCACCATGACCACGCCCACCCAGCCAGTCATTAGGGCAGATGTAAAAAATAATGTTTTTTTAAAAGGAGATGCTTCCAAAATGTTACTAACATTTATTAAGATATATTACTGAGTTGTTCAGTGACACTTTTATAAGTCTAAGTCAAAATAAAATTGCTTTTATTTCCATCTCATCAGCAGACAATTGGAACAACTCTTAAACCAGTTTTCTTTTATGTCCTGTATTTTCTTTTTCCATTCATAGACAAATATATGATACTTATACCTTGTGAGAAAGCCTGATATAAAAAGAAAGATCTACATAGAGACAAAGAGGGTCAAAGACTGGTGATTGGAAGCTAACTCTTGAGTAGAAAAGACTGAGAGTAACACTTTTCAAATCTCTAAAGGACTGTCACACATAGGAAAACCATTATTAGATTTGCACGGGAAAGAAGGAGCGAGACACAGGAACATTTCAGCACCTTTGATTCTCCTTGCTGAATGCAATACCAACTGCCGGCAGGCTGCAGGGAAGCAGCTTTTAAGGGCTTCCCTGTAACCAATCCGGCCACTGACAGCAATTCATTTCTCCCTCCACTAGATTAGCCAATCAGCGGCGGCCATGCAAATCCGTGCTACGTATGGCCGTACGTAACACCCATGACCATTTTTTTTTGCCATGCCAGAACGCAGAATGGAATAATACTCTTAAGCTGCACAACACTGATTCTAATGGAATGTTAGGGAAAGTTTTCTAACAGAAATAGATATTCAGCAGTGGTTACTTAAGGAGACGACAGTCTTCATACATATTAAGTGTGTTCAAGTAAATTAGCTATTTCTCGAATATATTTTGGATTGGATTACAACAGTGATCTATGAGTTGGCCATGCTGTCCTTCAAATTCTATGAAATTGTAAGTGCTTTTTTCAAAGAATTCAGTATTTATTATTCTGGATAAGAGAGGAAATAATGCCAGTAATAAAATGAGCACTGCATAGAGCAGAGCAGAGCAGGACACGTTTTCGCATAGCATCAATTAAGAATTGTATTACTTTCATTATATATTCATTTCTGTAGGATCAGTTAGGCTTTGATGTCAAGTCTGATTTCTATCTCTCAGTAGGGCTTGGATGTGCTATTCTATTTTAGTTCAGTTTTCTTTATGTGATCCTTGAATTTTCTTGAATTCTGTGGGCTTCTTTTCAGGGTTTTTCCTGGTTGGGGACCTATTGCATCCTCAATCAGAAAGATTTATTTCCAATTTCAGGTTCATCCTGCTAGGGGAAAAAAGAAAAGTAGATTGATCCAAACTATTTTTCTTCATGAACTTCATAGCTTTGAGTGTCTCCAGGAACTAGGATGACAGGGACCGTATTCAGTACATAGAGTCACCTGTTTTGTTCTTGTTCTTGTTCTTGTCTTGTCTTTTTTGTTTTGTTTTGTTTTGTTTTTCTTCTGAGTACTCTGTCCTGTGAACACTGAGATTTTCCTTATGTGTCATTTTCTGTGGCAGTAGATGTGATGTTCAGATTACAGATTTACAGTGCAGAAGAGGGAACAAGGTTCCCTATCTCCCATTTATCCTATAGTCATTGACAGATATATATGTAATTTAACTATTATGTGTATATGTGAAGTATTACACAGAAAGACTTGACAGACTTGAACATTGGGCGCTATCTAACAAAATGAAATTTAATGGTGAAAAAAGTAAGGTTCTACATTTAGGCAAGAAAAACAAAATGCACAGGTACAGTATATGTGGTACCTTGCTCTGAAGTAGTAACTGTGAGAGGGATCTTGGAGTCCTAGTGGACAGCTATTTAAATATGAGCCAGCAGTGTGCAGCAGCTGCCAAAAAAGCCAACACAGTTCTAGACTGCATTAACAGAGGGATAGAATCAAGATCACGTGAAGTGTTAATACCACTTTATAATGCCTTGGTAAGGCCACACTTGGAATACTGCATTCAGTTTTGGTCGCCACGATGCAAAAAGGATGTTGAGACTCTAGAAAGAGTACAGAGAAGAGCAACAAAGATGATTAGGGGACTGGAGGCTAAAACATATGAAGAACGGTTGCAGGAACTGGGTATGTCTAGTTTAATGAAAAGAAGGATCAGGGGAGACATGATAGCAGTCTTCCAATATCTGTCATTCCTTCAAGCATTCTTCATAGACTTACATATGCAGTAAAGCTTTTATCCTTCCATTGGTGCCGAAAGAAATGTGACCGAATGGAATCTGAAAGGATTTGAAGATAAAAACTCTTTAAAGGTCAACCTAATTAAGACCAATTTTGACCATGAGAAAATAGATGCTATTATTGGAAATTCATTACAGTGCAGTTAAGTGACATTCTACTTACCATTTATATTTTGAAAAACCTAATTTGAAAAAATGTCTAGTTGTCTCTTAAATCTTAGTAATGACTACAGATATTATTTGGAAAAAGTCTCTCAGATGCAAATTAGAGAACAATAAGTAATAATGGACGTGGTTTGAAAAGGGAAGCTTTCTTGGAGCCTGGGGAGGGCAAAAACTGCCTCCCCCTGTCCCCCCCAGAGACCCTGTGGAGGCTGGAAACTGCCTGTTTCCTGACTTCCAGTGGGCCTGGTAGGCCCGTTTTTCACCCTCCACGGGCTTTCTTGGAGCCTGGGGAGGGCGAAAACGGCCTCCCCCACCCCCATGGAGGCCCTCTGGAGGCCTTAAACAGCCCATTTCCTGACTTCCAGTGGGCCCTCCAGAGGCTGAAAACGCCCCCCCAGAGCCTCCACGCGAGCCCTGTACTTATCTGGCATCCAAAACGGGCCGCGTGGAGACTCCTGGGAGGGGAGGGGCAGCGTGGGTGGGGCCAGCCAAAAATCAGCTGACCAGCGCACGCATGCACGCTGGAGCTGAGCTAGGGGAATGGCTCACATGCCCCCAGATATGGCTCCATGTGCCACCTGTGGCATGCGTGCCATAGGTTCGCCATCACGGTCCTATAGATTCTATATTCTAAAAACCATCCTGGTCCTCACAGTTGCCTCCTAGATGCCTCCATAAAGTAAAAGTTGTTCAGCTTTCTTGCTTTTGCACCTGTTTTTGGAAGGCACCAAACCTTTTATATATTCATGTTTATAAATATTCATATTAATTGTCTAAAGGAACTGGTAACTGCAAAATGGCTGGTAACAAACTTTGGTGCACACTATTTATTTCACTGTTTGGGAACTATTTTTGAGGCATTAAATCGGAAAGAATTAACTGAAACTGGTACTCACAAATGATTGCAAATATAATTAGCTCTACATGCATTCACATACCATAGGGAAGAATTACTCTGCAAGTATTAATTTTTAAACAGATGAATGGTTCTGTGCTGACCATTGAACAGAAATATAGAGTTACATTGTACTTCTTTTAACAAAGAATATAAGCAAAGGAGTGAAAAGATATTATTGTGACTCTTACATTCAATGCATTTTGCTGATCTGGATGAGTCTTTATGGTTGGGTAGTTTGTCTTGTCAGTGTTTTCAACAGGTCAGTTCGCAGATTCACCTTTATGTGTTTATCGGCAACATAATTGCTTCTAATTTGATATGCAGTGCACAATATTATAATTGTGGGATGGAGGGGACCAAGGATGGCAATTTGGATGGAGAGGACCAAGAAAAAGAAATATATCTGAACCAAAGTTATTGGTAACAATAAATAAAATGAAAGGTTCAAATAAATATATAAACAAAGTCAAGATGCTACAATCCCTACTACTAATGCTCACTTGATGTTTGCCAGGAACTGATGATACCTTCTAAAGCCTTTTATGAAAAACGAAGTGAATTTATAAATTCCTAAGTTTTGCCACTCTACCTTGTAAATCAATACTAGATAGATAATAGAGAAACTTCCTTGGCTCACTTGACATCCCGGCCCCAGTACTTTGGGAAGGACTAACATAACACCTGGCCAGGTTTGGTAATGTGTAGAAGATTGGCTCTCCATCCACAATTAAATAATCAATGAGGATAACTTCATTATAAGCTAAATGTGCATTTAGCAGTATTATAGGGAAACTGAGGCCACTGAAGCTCCAGTGCTCAAACACTGGGGCACAGCACAAGGATCAGGAACACAATATCAATATGAACACTAAGGCTGCTTTCCCAAAAGCAAATTTCTCTATCTCCTGCTATGTCTCTGCCTTCCCATGACCCAAAAAATATCAGCATTCTGGTTCCTCTTCCCTCCCACCACCACATCATCCTCTCTGATCCTGGTTAACTCACTGTCAAGTCAGAAGGCCCCATCATACCACAAGAAACCATACTTCTCTCAACCAAATGACTTCTGGAGCAGTTCTACCTTACACTCCGCATTCCCCTGGTATACCCCGGCACACATTCTTCCAATAATCTACTACTATCCCCAACAATCACACTTTCCCCTCCCTCACCTGAATGGTGGGAGTAGCCCAGGTGCAAAATTCCTACAGAACATTCACTCAGTGGAACATATAAACGGGCCATAAAAAGATGAAATGTACAAAATGAGCATTGCTCTTCATAACTGATCTCAAGGCAGTCATAGAATAAGATCCACTCTGCCTGAAAGATTGTCGGCTCCCACTGTCACTTCATGTTGGCTCACAGACATCCGTAGTCTGCAAAAATCCAAATCAGACCACATCTGATTACCAGCATCATCACTTCCCAGCTGAAAAACCAGTCCAAAACAAGCACCCCATCATCCTTTTTGTGGCTGTTGCCTGCACAAAAAAGTCCTCTGTGTTACTGAAGAATCTGCAGTAGCTGAGCAGTGATGATTCAGAGACAGCCATCTGCACCAAAAGGCTGGTGTAAACTCTAATTTGTTGCTGCTTCGGTGGTCAGAATCTTCAGCTGCACAATTCTAACTGGTCCCATTCACTTATAGGCTTTCAGTGAGCTCAATCTTCCTGTTCTTCCAGAGCGCTGTTGCAATGCTTTGCGCTCCACCAGAGTTGCACCAATCTCTGACACTAGTCAGATTGAAAGCTTTCCAATCCAACAACAAAACCTCTGCGACCTATACCAACTCTTCTGACACATTAAAAACAAAATTTCCTATGAGCCCTGTATAAAAAAAAATCTACCTTTGTTATCATTATTGGAAAAAATGGAATGAATACAGTGGGATTTGGCATTCAGCATCTGTGGATGGGGCAAGCTTAACATGGTACTTCCAAGTGAATTTGACAGCTGCTGATTTAAAATGTTTTACAACAGCTTTGCTAATGTGAACCTGCATAGCTTTTGTGTTGTAAATATTTTAGACACTGTAAATATTCCATTTACAGGCTGATCTTTGTTTCCTGGAAATATTACATTGCTTCTGTTGGTGCACATGCTCATCCGGTTCTAATTATGTCTGACCTAGATATGTCGACTGCAAAGGAGCAGCTGGTCTGCACAGTCAGACTATTCCTCAGAAGTCTTTTTACTATTAACCTATTTTTGTGGCATATAGAAATGAGCCAAAATATTTTAGTGCTTTTTGGTGGGAAATGAATCTTTATATCTACATGTATTTTCATGACCACGGTTGATACAGCAGCCTGAATACCAAAGGCAACATTTACACTGCTGTATATAAAAAGTGAAAAAAGTTCATGTGCTGTCAGGTTTTTGGATGAAAGAACTATGGCAAAGGGTCAACTGTAAATAACTGTAAATCTTAAAATTAGTTTTTTCCTATCAAGCCCAATAAGATCCCACACTTGTTTAATTCTGGATTGTTTTTCCTGTAGCATTTTTGTCTATTGTAGCTACTTTGTAATCCTAATTCCTTTTTAACTCCATGCACTTACTGAATATAGCCCATCGGATATAAGAATTTCCTATTGTATTTCAGGGTATTCATTGACTTGTCTAGCAAATGAGGGGCCAATGTATTTTGGAAGATACGTGGCAATCAGATTGTTTTAAATAGAAAAATTCTTGTTTACAAGACTATTTCTTGTGGTGTGCTTTGTTCACTTAATTCAGGAATTCAAAAAGAGCAGAAGCAAAAGGTTTAAGAAATGTTTTCTTTGTAGCAAGATTTCAAAGCAAAGCAAAGTTAATTCTCTACAATTTGCTTGGAAAGAGTAACAAGATAACTGCTGGCAGTAAATATTGCCTTCATCTGCATTGTATTTCAGTCCTACTATAAATCTGTACATATTTCCAAGGCAATTTAAAATATTAAAATTGCTAGAACTAAAGAAGGAAAATTAGTAGTATGTAGTACTACTATATAGTAGTATATTAGTATGGAAAGCAGTTTTTCTGTTCCCCTTTTCAGTCCTTCAGAGTAATTTGAGACTTTCTAGGACCTGAGATTATATAGAGTTCCGTCAAGCTCTCCATGATCCTTTGTGAGACACTTTTGCAGTTGGACTGTTTAATTTGTAGAAGAATCTAGGCCAGGGGTGTCAAACTCGATTTCATTGAGGGCTGCATCAGGGTTGTGTTTGACCTCGGGGGGTCGGGGTGGGCATGGCCAGCTTGAAGTCACTCGTGTCGGGGGTGCCTGTAGTGGCCCAAGTACTCTGCCAGCAAAAATAGGTTCCCGAGCTCCATTTTTTGGCTGCAACCCTCTGCCAGCGAAAATGGAGCTCCGGAGGACCATCTGCAGCCATCCCAAGCTCCATTTTCACTGGCAGAGGCACTGCAGGCCGGTCTTCGCTGTTTTCACGGCGGCCCCGTGGGCCAGATCTAAACACCCTGCGGGTGGATCCCACCCCGGGGCCTTGAGTTTGACACCCCTGATCTAAGTCATCTTGGATTACTTTAATTACTTTAAGTTGTTCAGGCCTAAGAATGTAAACAAAGTACATGGAATAGTTTGTCAACCACCTGTTTGGTGAATTTTTTTAGCTTGTTAAAGGGAGCTATAGCAAGATGCCCTCTGAAAAAATTATTGGACTCATCCAGTCTGATTAGTCATGGGGCTCTGTCCAATATCTCTTCCTGAGCCATATGCCTGAGTAAGTAGTAGCTACCTGATACAGAGATGATGAAATCGTATAACTGATACAGTATCTCAGTGATGAGTTGATAGATGACATCAACTCTCTGTGACTTCTGTCCCTGTGTAGTGATTTAGAGAAAGGAAACTTTGTGAAGCTCACCTGGATGACCCTCCATTCCTGAGCAGCTCCTGAGTAATTCTCACACAAAAATAGGAAAGCCCTTGTAATTCATGAGCATGACGTTCTACTAATTTCTGCAACATTTCAGTTTTACTGAGAATCAGATAGCTCCCTTCTATAGTTGCCTATCTTTCTTTAATTCCTGTCCCATACTTTGCCCATTTTCATACACAGCCAATGATTGTGATGCTGAGGTTTCAGTCAGAAACCTAGCTGGATCAAACACACTGTGCTTATACAAGCCCACATATAATATGCATGCCCCAAAGGCATACTACTGTTTTTCTTTAAAGAGTGTTATGTAGGTGAGTTTACAAAAGAAGATATAATGTATGTAAGTAAAATGCAAAGATGCATGTGTGCGCACAGCTATGTTTCAAGCAAAGCGGTTGGTAATGTGGTTGTCAGGGTTCCAAATAACATCTAAGCTTAAATCAGAGTCCGAGGCAAAAGTCTCCTCAAAGTTCCAATTTATTCCTAGAGCCATGTTGGCACATCGGTGGAAACCCGAATCTGGTTTCCCCAGGACTTCTCTTCCAGTTTAAAGTTCATTCCCCTGTCCCACACCCACAAGTTCATCACATGGACCACTAATCTTCTGCCACCGGGTCCGTACACTCCTATCTTCTTCTGGGCGGGTGCTGGACAAAGGATGACCTTGAAACTCTAAAAGGAATTTATTTTGACTATCTCTACCTTCTCATGCAACCGCCCCTTCCAACTTCCCACAGCAAGATACATTCCAAAAAGAATATAGCATAATGTAGGCAGGCCAAGATCTCCAATCAATCTGGCTTCGGTTATACATTGAAAGAATGCTTATCCAGTACTGGTGGGCTTGTTGGATTTGTATGTACAGTACATGCTTTGAATGCTGTTGGGCATTTATTTTATTTTTACTTATTTTATTTGGGAATTCTTCTATGCCGCCCTACTCCCTAAGGACTCAGGGTGGCGTACAGCATTTTAAAGAACACCAAACAATAAAAAACATTAAAAAATTTTTAAAAAAAGTTAAAAAGAAAGACATACAACACCGTGCATACATGGGGGAGACCTCAGATGTAAAATTGTCTCAGAACCCTGCCTGCAGGAAGAGCCATGTCTTAATGGCTTTTCGGAAGGCCAGCAAGGTGGGGATGATTCGGATCTCTGGGGGAAGTTGGTTCCAGAGAACAGGGGCCCCTACAGAGAAGGCCCTCCCCCTAGGCCCCACCAGTCGGCATTGTTTGGCTGACGGGACCTGGAGGAGACCCACTCTGTGAGACCTGACCGGTCGAAGGGAAGTATGAGGTAGAATGTGGTCCCGGAGGTAACCTGGTCCTAAGCCATGTAGGGCTTTAAAGATGATGATCAACACCTTGAATTGTACCCGGAGACCAATGGGCAACCAATGCAACTGGCGGAGTATGGGTGTTACGTGGGTGTATCTTGAAACACCCACCACAGCACGCGCAGCCGCATTTTGCACCAGTTGAAGTCTCCGAATACTCTTCAAGGGTAGCCCCATGTAGAGCAGTAGTCCAATCGGGAGGTGACAAGTGCATGAGTGACCCTGAGTAGTGCCTCCTTCTCCAAGTATGGTCGAAATTGGTGCACCAGGCGAACCTGTGCAAAAGCACATGTAAATATGTCGGCTTAATTGATAGAGATTTTAGTATGTTCTAAGTACATTTAGATTGAAATGTTCTAAGTACATTTAGATTGAAAAGCTTATTTTTATCTTTTAACATTGATTCTTGTATTTTGTTATTAGTATCAGATACTGCCAAAATAGTATACAGGTAATCTTCATTTATTGATCACTCATCCAGTGACTGTTCAAAATCAGGACAGTGCTGACAAAATTAAGTTTTGGGTCAGTTCACAGTGGCCACATTTCACAGTGCTTCACAGTGTTCCTCAGTGATGTGATCACTATTACAGTCAGTATGTGTATGTGTTATTCTGACCTGTGGGGTTTGTTTGTTTTTTCTTTTATTCCCTCCTTGCCAAGCAGAGAAATTAGAGAGGAAAGAATTGCAAGAGAGTAAGCAAAAGCAATGCCAGCAGTCAAGGCTGGGAGCCATGGACATGCTACACAAACAATAACTCTGCTGTACGGAAAGGGGTGGTTGGGGAGGAAACAAAGCAAGTGCAATTTGTAAGCACACTCTCCATAGCTTGTTTCTTTCTTCCCACAGGATAAATGATTGAAGAGCTGAAGTGGTGCAGTGGTTAAATGCAGCCATTGCAGGCTGACTGCTAGTTCAACAGTTCAGCTGTTCAAATCTCACTAGGCTCAAGGTTGACTCAGCCTTCCATCCTTCCGAGGTCGGTAAAATGAGGACCCAGATTGTTGGGGGCAATATGCTGAACTCTGTAAACCGCTTAGAGAGGGCTGTAAAGCACTATGAAGCGGTATATAAGAAAAGTGCTATAGTGCTATTGATTGGAGAGGAAGGGATTGCAAGAGAGTAACAATTCTAATTTCTTGGCACAATTACTTTTTATACATTTTCTCATTCTATTCCCATCCTGTTTCCTAATAGAAAAGATTTGTTCAGCTTTGGTTCAGCTTTATTCAGAATGTTGCATAGTGGACTTTATAATCTGGAGAAGTCCCCCTAAATTTTAACTATGTAATAGCAATAGCAATAGCACTTAGACTTATATACCTCTTCATAGTGCTTTACAGCCCTCTCTAAGCGGTTTACAGAGTTCAGCATATTGCCCCCAACAATCTGGGTCCTCATTTTACCCACCTCAGAAGGATGGAAGGCTGAGTCAACCTTGAGTTTGTGAGATTTGAACAGCTGAACTGCTGAACTGCAGTGCTGCACTTTAACCACTGCGCCACCTCGGCCCTGTCAAATGAAGAAATGAAGAGTCCAAGGTCAAGCCTTTCCCATAAGCCTTATTTCTTTGTTCCAACCTGAACAAAGTTCCTGTTCCTGTCTGAAGTCTCTCTAAATAAGATGGCATACAATGTTAATATTAAATACATTAATGTATTTCTCAGATATAATGTTGTTTCTTGGGAGGAAATTGACTAAAACTGAAGATAGTATTATATGGGACGTGATCATATTGGGTTATTTTTATTACCTCTTTCTAGTTATGAAAGTAATCAATCACCTCTCTCTCTTACACACACAGGTACACTGAAATTATTGTATGAAATTGTACAGTGAAAATTTGTACTGTTTCAGGGTCTAAGCTTCTTTTAAGAAGTGGTGTACGAAGTCCATTATTTCATGGTAATTTTGCCACAGTGGCAAATACAGAAGTGTTCTGACAAATTACTCGAAACACCATTATGTGGTATCATTTCCCGATCATTGAAGAAGATATGGCTGCCATGAAAAGAAGCTAAATAAAAGCAGGAATATCCTTTGTGGCAAGAAAAAAGGTATTTAGACCTCAGTCTGGGGAAGTGATGGAAGAATCTATTATAATTTAATTTAAGTATGTTCTAGCAGTGTAATACGATTAGAATCTCTCTCGACATTGGAACTTTGCTTCTTGATACCTTTATATAATCTATCATACTGGCTGCTCAACCCAGTGGTTCTGTCAGCATGTTCTGAATCTGACAATATGTTTCTTTCACCTGCCTTGCTGACTTCGTATTGCTTCTCACTGTTATAGTTTAGCTGTCCATCCTTTCCAGGGAAAGAGGTAGAAATGATGTAACGTTACTACTGTTACTAAAATGGGAAAAGGAACTGCTGTAATGATCAGTTCCAGTGGTTTTAACATGCATCAGATAAAGATTTCCCCCACGATAGCCATGTTATCTGATAGGTTCTAAATGGAGCAGATAGTTCTCTGAGCTTCCTTAATGGAATTACATAGTTGTGCATTAATGTAGCAAGCATTAATAGGCTGCTCCGTGATGCTTATGTGATTGTGTATGTCTGCTTTTTCTTTTTAATTTTCTTTTTAGTCTTTTGGTCAAACCCATACTCAGAGTTTGTGATGGCTCTATGGTTACATACAGGTATCTAGAGGTTTTTTTTTTCCCCAATAATGTTTGGCTGAGAAAGGTCAAAATGAGGCATGGCCTTGTTTTCCTCACATTGACTTTCTGTTTGATTTTCCAAAAGAACAAGCATGTTTAGGCATAAATGTAAATTGCTGTAGGGAAAATTTATCATTCTCTGCCTAGAGAAAATCATCCTTCTATTTAATAAGTACAAGATAGAGAAAACTGAATTGAACTGGCAGAGATTGGATCAAAATCAAATGGGCACTGAATACAAAAGTGCAAAAATACATGGAGATGCTTGGAGGTAATATATATGAGGAAACAATTATTATATAAGAGTAAATGATTTGAAAGAATTCCAAACTATTGGAATTATAATTAACAACACATTCATATCCTTAAATGATAATTTCAATGTAAGAATCTGGTGCACCATAGTAATAATTCCTAATCAGGAAGGAACCAATGGATGCGCATATTTGGTCTTGTAATTGTAGTTGTGTTTTCAATTAAGAAGACTGACAAGCAACTTTAAAAAAAATTGAAGAGTCCAATAGAACCCCCCCCCCAAAGATGCTTTTGTTTAATTGAACTTTTTAAATCATACAAAATATATTTTACAGTACATTTTTTAAAATTTTAAGAACTTTTGATTTTGCAATAAAAGATACTTTGGTATTCTGTTTCAGAGTTCTTCCAGGTTACTCAAGTATGTGTGTTTGTGTATTTGAATGGTAATCCTGAATTGCATTTAAACAATGCAATTGTTAAGACCTATCTGGTATACCTGAGTCTTCTAGTGTTTCAAAAGCTTCTACTAATAAGGGCCAAAGGAAGAAAACAATGCTTTAACTGAATAAATTTCTACTCTACTGTTTGGATACATTAAATTCCTTTTGTAATTTTTCAAAGGTTTTGAAGGTATCATTGAGTATGAACTGGTCAAGGTTCCCCCTTTCTCCTCATTACTTCTCTCTCTTCTCCTATTTGGATAAGGTGATCCACCAGATTGGGATGAGATATCATCAATATGCAGATGCCACCCAGTTTTATATCTTTACTCCAGGCCCCTTGAATGATGGTGTGGATGTCGTATTTCTGTTCTGGAGGCTATTCTAGTCTGGATGGTGCAATGGGATGAAACAGACTCCAACTCAATCCTATAAAAATGAAGTGGATACTATTTGAAACTTCTGGAGACAAGGTTCTTTCATCTCTAGTTCTGCATGGGGTGGCACTACCCCTGGGGTGGGTTCCTCTCGGTTCGGACTGGTTTGCCCGAACTGGTAGTGACCCGCTGGTGATGCCACGATGACGTCACTGACCCAGTTTGGTCAGTGCCGGTCTGTGGGCGCCACCATCTTTTAAAAAAAAATTGGGGGAATTTTTTCCGGGTTTCTTTTCTCCTGCGCATGCGCAGAAGCTGAGTTTTCGGCACTGCGCATGCGCAGGAAAGAAGCAAATCAGCGGTGAGGTAAGCAGGCTTTGTCCCTTCACAGGGTCACTTTTCTCTGCGCCCGAGAAAGATCAAAATGCGTGGAGCCGCCTAGAGGTAAGAAAACAAACCACTGAGGGAAGGAGCCCCCAAAGCTGCCGGCGTTGCAGCCGTCCTCCCTCCCCGCAGCTTGGAGCTCCAAGCTGAAGAGATCCTCGACTGTTGTGAAGAAGGGGCAACTCTGTGTGCTCTACACTGCCTGTTTCTTCCCCTTCACTGTTTTTGCTGGGAAACTTCATGCAGCACAGCAAAATGTAGCAGCCATGAGCTGTGCTTTCCTCCAAGTCTCATCCGGAAAGCTCTGTACAGAGAGAAGCACCTATTTCCCTCAGCCGCCCAAAGCGCTTAGAAGAAAGCACGGCTCATGGCTGCTACATTTCGCTGTGCTGCACTAAATAATTTCCCATAAAGAGCAATGAAGGAGAGGAACAGCCACTGACCTGGAGAACACGTGGACTGGAGCAGCTCTGTGTGCTCTCCACTGGCTATTTCTTCCCCTTCACTGTTTTTGCTGGGAAACTTCAGGCAGCACAGCGAAATGTAGCAGCCATGAGCTGCGCTTTCCTCCAAGTCTCATCCGGAAAGCTCTGTGCAGAGAGAAGCACCTGTTTCCCTCTGCTGCCCACAGCACTTAGAGCAGAGGTCTCCAAACCTGGCAACTTTAAGACTTGTGGACTTCAAGAACCAGAATTCTCCAGCCAGCTGTGCTGGCTGGAGAATTCTGGGAATTGAAATCCACAAGTCTTAAAGTTGCCAAGTTTGAAGACCTCTGGCTGCTACATTTCGCTGTGCTGCGCCAAACGATTTCCCATAAAGAGCAACAAAGGAGAGAAACATCTGCTGACCTGAAGAACACGTGGACTGGAGCAGCTCTGGGTGCTCTCCACTGGCTGTTTATTTCCCTTCACTGTTTTTGCTGGGAAACTTCGTGCAGCACAGCAAAATGTAGCAGCCATGAACTGCGCTTTCCTCCAAGTCTTATCCGGAAAGATCTGGCTGGGGAGGGGTGTCTCCATCCACCGGCTCATGGCAGCGGGCTCAGCTGCAGCCCAGACAAGCTGAGGAACTGCGGGGAGCCTCCCGTGTGTTGCCTTCCCCTCCCAGCCTTCGCCTGCACCCCTGTGCCGCCAGCGTCTCCTGAAGCCGCTGCCATTGGAGCTGCGACAGGGACAGGGGGAGCCCGGTAAGCTGGGTGCCCGAAAACTGCGCAGAGGTGCGGGCGAAGGCTTGGAGCAACACACAGGAGGCTTTTGGGTGTCTGTCACAGCCACCTCAGGTGCCGCGGATGCACACTTTCTTCCTTCTCCCTCTGCTGCTGCTCTGGTGCAAGAGAGAAAGAGAAAGAGAGGAAGAAAGAGGAAGAGTGTGTGTGAGAGAGAGGGGGGGAAGAGGAAGAAGAGGAAGAAAGAGGAATGTGTGTGTGTGTGTGTGTGTGTGTGTGTGTGTGTGTGAGAGAGAGAGAGAGAGAGAGAGAGAGAGAGAGAGAGAGAGAGAGAGAGAGAGAGAGAGAGAACAGAATAGAATAGAATAGAATAGAATAGAATAGAATAGAATAGAATAGAATAGAATAGAATAGAATAACAGTTGGAAGGGACCTTTGAGGTCTTCTAGTCCAACCCCCTGCTTAGGCAGGAAACCCTACACCACTTCAGACAAATGGTTATCCAACATCTTCTTAAAAACTTCCAGTGTTGGAGCATTCAGAACTTCTGGAGGCAAGCTGTTCCACTGATTAATTGTTCTAACTGTCAGGAAATTTCTCCTAATCCAGCTCTCCTTGTTTAGTTTCCACCCATTGCTTCTTGTTCTATCCTATACTGTACCTGTGCATTTTGTTTTTCTTGCCTAAATGTAGAACCTTACTTTTTTCACCATTGAATTTCATTTTGTTAGATAGCGCCCAATGTTCATGTCTGTCAAGATCCTTCTGTATCTTGAGCCTATCTTCTGGAGTGTTGGCTATTCCTGCCAGTTTGGTGTCATCTGCAAATTTGATGAGTTCCCCATCTCTTCCCCAAGAGAAAAGAGAGGAAGAGAAAGAGAGGAAGAAAGAGGAAGAGTGTGTATGTGTGTGAGAGAGAGAGAGAGAGAAAGAGAGAAAGGAAGAAAGGAAGAAAGAGGAAGTAAGTGTGTGTGTGTGTGTGTGTGTGTGTGTGTGTGTGTGAGAGAGAGAGAGAGAGAGAGAGAGAGAAAGAGAAAGAGAAAGAGAGAGAAAGGAGGGGAGATAGAGTCAAGAAAGAGAAAAGAAAGGAAGGAAGGAAGAGTAGATGAGAAAGAGAGAAGGAAAGAAAGAAAAAGGAAGGAAGGAAGAGAGAGAGAGAGAGAGAGAAAAAAAACCCTCTGTGCTATTATTTTTAATTGTTCCATTATTTATCATGTGTTAATATTTTACACTATTTTACACCTAGAGTGATTTTACTGCCTTTCTTTTGCCCAGGGCTATCACATATTTTTCAGGGATTTACATGCATTCAATATCTATAGTCCAGAGCATAAATATGTGTGTGTTTATTTTGTACATCAGGTTGCATAAGTCCAACTTAATATGCTATTCCTGGTATGTGATATCACATGACCACCAAGCCTCGCCTGCCGAGTCACATGACCATGAAGCCATACCTGCCCAGTCACATGACCCACCATCACATGACCATCAAGCCATGCCCACAAAATAAGCCACACCCACAGAACTGGTAGTAAAAAAAATTAGAACCCACCCCTGCACTACCCCAGACAGACCTATGTGCAATGTGAGTCCATCTAGACCAGTGGTTCCCAACCTTTCTAATGCCGCGACCCCTTAATATAGTTCCTCATGTTGTGGTGACCCCCAACCATAAAATTATTTTCGTTGCTACTTCATAACTGTAATTTTGCTACTGTTATGAATCCTAATGTAAATATCTAATATGCAGGATGTATTTTCATTGTTACAAATTGAACATAATTAAAGCATAGCAATTAATCACAAAAACAATATGTAATTATGCCAGATCAGAAATTCTCGGGCCAGTCTTTGCAAGAGCACAAGGAATATCATCTTCCACAAAAAGTCTACTTCTGTATTTAGCAATATTTCTCAATCTCAGCAACTTTTAAGGTGCCTGGACTTCAACTCCCAGAATTAAGCAAAGCTGGCTGTCGGAGTGGCTAGTCAAACCTGTGCGTTAATGACTCCAGGACACTTTCAAAAGTAAGGTCTTCAGCTTTTAATCACGCTACAGATAAGAACTCAGACCATGCCGATCCCATTCAGGTCAAAGTCAGCTCTGAGATCATCCTTCTCTCAGTGCTATTTATGCAAAACCTCACCATTCCTTCCCCCAAACCACCATCCGGTGCTGTGAAGCCCTCCCCTCTCAGCTGGACATGGCTTAGATTGCCGCTTCCTGTTGCAGCATTTCTCTGTGCTGGGCTTTCTCGGCGTTTCATGCAACAGGACGTTAATCACCGGCGTCAGGCATTTAACTGCTGATAAGAGTTTGTTGTTTTGGCAACCAGCAATCCCTCGGTCCAGCGTCTCTCCCTCCCACCAAGGTGCATATGTCGGCCTTGGCACGACACTGGCTAGGGAATTTTGGGAGTTGAAGTCCAGGTATATTCAAGTTGTTGAGGTTGAGAAATTGTGGCCTGCAGTGTTGAAAAACTAGAAATTAGATAAGCTTCCAGCAAAGTAATCCCTGTTTAGTAGCTTTCTCCCAGGACTCCAAAGTTTCAGGAGGCAAACAGGGGGCAAAAAACAACACGATTGGTCCAAAAGATTGCCAGGGTCCCCAAAGCCAATTTCCTCTTTTAAGCTCTTTCTTCTTAAAACAGCCCCATATTCCTTCCTCCCCCATGGGGCCTGCTCACCCACCCTTTCCAAAACCCCTGCAAAGAAAACAATTTTAATTTGCAAGGCTCTTCTTTCAACAGGGATGGAGGGAAGAGAGAGACTGAGAGATATTAGCACAGGGCTAGCCTGATCATATGGAGCAGGGCGGCGGCGATGGACCATGCTCCGGCACCACCTCCTTCTCCAGTTCCCTCTGGCTTAGCTCCTCCTGCCCGACCCAGCTGTCCTTCTTCCCGCCGTCGTGCGCTGTTAAACTTAAGTGGTCGTTGGCTGGTCGTTCCCTCCCGTGACTCCCTTTCCCTTCGACACCAGCGGGAAGAAACTGCCGCTGCGAGCAGGAGACAGGGGTGGCCACAGATGTCTTAAGAGAGTGCCTTGCACTCTCTAGCGCGCAATCTTGTGACACCCCACCCCTTAGCTGATGCCTTCAAAGCTCGGCCGCCAGGCGTCACAAACGCCTCTCGCTGAATGGCACCTCTCCCGACCAATCGGAGGGCTCGGGCGAGTTGAGCCGATATGGCCAGGCTTGTGGCAGTGGGGGGGGAGCTGAGGATGCCGGGGCAACCCCTGGGAAATGGTCATTCGACCCCCAAAGGGGTCCCGACCCCCAGGTTGGGAACCGCTGATCTAGACTCACAGGTCCTGCTTGAAAAGTTGGTGGCAGCTGTGACTAGGAGAGACTTTGCACACCCACTACCTTTCTTAGTGTGCCAGTTGGACCCATTCCTGGACTGGGAAACCCTGCTCACTATCAGCCACACCCTTGTAACTGCCTGTTTAGATTACTGTAACACACTCCACATGGGGCTGCCCTTCAACTGATGCAAAATGTGGCTGCATGGGTAATAAATAGTGCCAGCTACATGGCACATTTAACACCACTATTCCATGAGCTGCACTAGCAGCCGATATATTTTCTATTGCAATTCATGGTGCTGGTTATCACCTTTAAAGACCTACATAGCTTCACATCTCATTACCCGAGGGGCCACCTTTTTCCAAGAGTTTATACCCATCCAGTTCGATCCAAAATCTAAAATTGTATATGTATTTTGGGCTGATTCAGTAGAATATTTGGAAGTGGTTTTCTTTTTTTAATATTATGGAATCTTGAATCTATAGTCTTGAGGAAGTTTAAGAAACTTGTGTTTGGATGGAATTGATTAAATGGTGAGAAATTTAAAGAACAAAAATCACCGAGAACTGGTATATGAACATGACAGAAACAAGCATGATTTGAAATGATAAGAGAATGCTAAGACTATGGAAGAATATCCTGTATGATGTTGGTGCAAACTGGATTTAACAATATTTCCTTTTCTTTTTCTTATATCATGCCCTTTGTGTTTCCTTGTTTGTTTTGGGCTTTATGTTTCTTATTCCTTTTCTGAACTTTACATTATATTACCTTGAAAAGAAATATCATGAAGGAACTGTTATATAAGAATATATTTGCATTTTTTGTAACTTAGGAAAAAGAGATTCTTCATATCACATAGAATGCGTTATTTTAAAAAGTTTACTTTAAGCCTTAAGTGTAGCTTATATTTTCTTTGCTCCAACTCTTCTACATTGTCACATATAAATTAATGCAATGGAAGTTTGGGGGTGGGGGGAAGAAATCTAGTATAGGGGCTGCATTCTCCCAGCCTGCAATTTGGGTCAATGAATTATTAATTATTTGACTAGTATAACATCAGCTCTTCAGAACTCAATATAAATGTAAAAAGCTCACCTTATCAGTCATAATCTAAGAAGCAGCAGTAATGCAATTCTTACCATTTAGCACTTTGTGGCATGATGAAAAGGAATAGGATATTTGTTCGCTAAACTCTGAAATGTAACACAAAGTAAGGAAGTGTTTTTCCCTCTCATCTGCAGAAACGTTGTAAAAAAGACCAATTTGTGTGGGTTTCGCTAGGTATTAAAAGGTGGAGATTTGCAGCGAAAGATAGACTTGAGAAATGTGTAGACTTACATGAGATGCTGTTTCTCTGAAAGAACCAAGTACTTTGCAGCATCCTTACTACCCTATTTATGAAGAAGATACAACCAAGGACTTCAGACATACTAATAAGAATACTGACCATAGAAAAAAAATCAATGCTATTGTAAGTAATTTGCCAATTTTTCTTTTAGCTTTGGTTCTTAAGTCGCTTGTAAGGTAAATTTTGCTTAGATTTCTTGATATTTTCTGTAGCTAATCAAAATGGAAACGTCATTTCTACCTTCCTCTTATTAATGAAGTTTAGCAGAATCAAATTTTAATTGATTTAGTTTAAGTAGTGAAATTACACTTTCAAACAGGTTTGATATATATAGATTTTAAATTCCTTAATGCATTTCAATTTCTTACATAGTAGTTCTTAACAAGATATAATAGTGAAATGCCTAAAAACTGATACAGTTTGTTACTCATCATATTTCTAGTTTGTGCAAATATTTACCGGAGATGCGCTGAGTAGAAAAAACCCTTATTTTTAAAAAGTTACTTTAAACTTAATTTTAAATTTTGCAGGCATTTCATTACCGTGTTATGAAGATAAAGAATTAAAATTACATTTACCCAAATACCACTAAGCAAGTCTCATTAATTTCACTGGAACTGTTAAAGATTCCAAGTAATCAACATGTTTGTTTTCTTGTAAAATATAAAAAAATAATTTAGTTTTTCATACTTTCACACTTTTTTTCTTTATGTCAAAGTATGATGTGATAATATTGGGAGTGTTTTGAATTTTAAAGAGTAAAATGTTAACAGCGTTCACTTTCTGTTATTCGAACTGAATTTGTTTTTATGAAAGAACAATCCAACAAATTTTACTAGGTTTACAATAAAGCAGTTGTTAATACTTATGAAAATACCCACATAAGAACCATATAAAATTTAACAAAGCATAGTAAAATGCTCTGAAAACTCCCCTGATAAACCAATTTTCTTTTAAATTTTTGAGATCTTAAAGAGTATGCTCTTTCTATAACAGCTCTTTGAGAATTTCTGATGAATGAAAATTCACCAGTTCACCAAATGAAAAATATCAGATTTATGAATTTTCATTTAAAAGCTCTATTTAGAAATGTGGCAAATTGAGAAAATTATGCAGTTTGGTTACAGTTGGAATATATGGGCTCATTTAGTTAGTCGAGCATATGAACATTACTATTCACTCCTCCCTCTGATTTTATAATGTGTGGTCCTTCTCATTAAAAGGTTTTAAAATAATGCTTAGTTTTATTATCATTTTTTAAACTTGGAACTGCTTTCTGTTTTTGGAAATTTTCACTCCATTGGAAAAGAAACCATTCTTTTTAATACATTGTTCTTCTGTATTTTCCCCAAAGCATTATGAGTTTATTTTTGGAATAAAAATCTTTCAAGTACTCTGCATTATTTTGCATTATTTTTCTACTCAATGAAACTTTGAAATACACAGCAGCCTACTGCTTTCTCTTCTTTATATGTATAAAATGTCATTTTCTATTTTAAAAGAAAGGATTTGTAGAATCTCTTTTAGTATTTGATTCTTGATACCATGATTTTTCAGTCATAATATTTAGCTTGAAAAACAATGCAAACAGGTATTCAGTCAGTATAAGAAAAAAAATCTTTCTTTGTACATTTTTTACTTGTGTGCATGTTTGTGTGTGTTAGAAATGACAATTTTTCTTCTGAAGATAAGTAACAAATAATGTTTAAAAATTAAATTAGGTATTAGGATTATTTTAATACATTTTGAGAGAATGACAAGACCAGTGTAATTGAAATTAATTTCATTTTTTTTCAGTCCCCTATATACTTCCTACCTCAAGATATATAGTACTTTTTAGGCTAAAGAGCAGTAGTTTAGCTAAAGATATTATAAGCACAAAAAAAGAAAAGAAAAGAAAACCACAATCAATTAATCAATTTTTATTTGGTCATACAACAGTAAATAACAAAACCCCACAAAAGTTATATATCAGCTTTGTTTCCTACAATATCATTCAGCAGCAATTTAAACTCACTTAAAATATTGACTGCATTAGTCATTTTTAAGGAAGCTTTTTAGAGAATATAGTTCAGATTTAGTAACTGCTGCATACAAATTACAAAAAATTGCCATAATGTGAAGCATATATAATATGCTGGAATATCAAAATTCTGGAATATGGAATTAATGTTCTTTCACCTCAGAAAACACTCATATTTGGATACAGGTTACATAGTTCAAGTTATTGCCATTCATGAGAATGTAATGAGATGATAATTATAATGCAATAACCATCAATTAACCAATTATCATTATTTTTAAATTTACAACATGAGTAGAGAATACTTGTGAACCTATAGACATGTCTTTCCATGTTTCATTGGCATGTGACTGTCTAAAAACCCTGATAATTCCAAAATATGTCTTTTTAGAAGAACTATTATTGAACAGAAAACCTTTTCTTTTTCCAAGTGGAAATACAGTATCCAAAGGGGAGTATTTTGTCTATACATTTGGTATATAAGGATTTTTTTTGAAGAAAACTTATTTTTAATATTAAGAATACTAAGTCATTTAACAATGAATAAAAAGATCTAATGTTAAGCAGTAGAATAAAATAATCAGTTCTTGTTAGTCAATAAAAAGAAAATTACATTATTTGAGAACTGGATTTTGATGTGTTTCTTCTATATAAGGTAAATGTGGATAGAAAGATCTCAACATGAACCAGAAAATGAATGCATCCATGTTTTAGAAGAAATAAAAGTAATGTTTGTTTTATGATGTAATTGTATGTATGGAGCACTTGTGGGTAATCCTGGCCCCTTCTTTGCTCCAGAGATGAATTCAAATGGCTAATTCAATTGCCATTTGCTCTTTCTGCCATGGCCATTGGCTCCCCTCTATGCAAAGACATTTTCAGTCAACCTTGCTTCAGCTACCACTGCATTCCCACCCATTTTCTGAAACATTTAAAAAGATAGAGATCAACCTGATCTCAGGGGCATGCTGTTCCAGAATAATGAGGCTGCTATGGGAATGTCATTCCCTGGATCCTGCCTACCTGTTCTCTTGCAAATCGGACACATATAACATCTGCTTCCTATTAGACATTATGTCAGGTGGCTGGATCCTATATGGAGAAGATGGTCCTGATAGGTAAAAGGTAACTAAAAGATCCTAAATTATAAAGGCTTACAGGTAACTACCAGCATCTTGAACTGAGTCCCAAAGTCTACTGACCATCAGTGCTGCTCTTCAAAATAGGAGGAAATTTCTGGTGCCAGTTAGCAAATGGCAGCTGCATTCTGTACCAGTTGAAGTAATCCAAGTTATCGTCAAGAGCAATCCCACATAAAGTGAATTGCTTAGCACGCATGATTGTCTTCAGTACTCTGAGCTAGGAAAACAAACAACTGCCTTTTCTGGTTTCTGTTCAAGCAGGAGTTGTAAATCCAGAATAATTCCATATTGTTTACCAATTCCTTCAAAGGATACGCAATCCCCTATAGAATACTTGATGGAACATGCATGGAACCAAAGGGTTTTATTCCTTTCAGCTGGAATCCGAGTTGGAGTTGTAATCAGGGAAAAAATATTCCTAAAATATAGCCTTGATTAAGTTACTCTGGGACCTACTAATGTAATTTGTTTTATAGCAAGCCTATACTTTTGATATATTAGAATAGCTTATGTACCTACAGAACCACTTTTACTAAATATTTTCCTTGCTGGCATATATCCAAGATATATCATCTTCCAGTTGCCTTTTATCAATTTCTGCATAAATAAATGTAGTAAAAATAATGGAGCCATACAGTAAGTTAGTCAAAAGGAATTAATCCCTTTGACTTCACTAGGACTATTCAAAACAAGACTGACAAATACGTCTCCTTGATTTCATTGAGTCTACCCAAAAACATGATTTCATTGATAAGTGGCTTTCCATTTCACTGTCAGGTTTCCAAAATTAGACTGAAAGTCCTTGAAATGTTCTACAAAATACATTTAAAACTGATCAAGCACATAACACTTGTTCTTATTAGTGTCTGTCGCTTCTGACAGACTCTAAATATTATAATGCATCATGTTCTGTGAAAGAAAATTGTTTCTGTGGTTACTAAGTTTCTTCTCTCAAATTATCTTTCATGCTTGAAATAAATATGTAGCAATTTTTGAAAGAAAAATAGTTTTATATATTGTCAGACAGGATTGTCAGGGAGCAAATAGTGGCATATTAAAGACATCTTTTATTGTATGTTTTCAAAATACTTTGTATTGTTTTGTTTTTATACTTTTGGAATTGTAAGCCACCCAAAGTCATTGAGATGGGCGGCTATAGAAATTGTATAAATCAATCAATTTTTACTTTGGGTCCTCTTTTAGACAGTTCTGCTATTGAACATTAATATGCAAGTGCATGGAGCCATCTTGATAGTAATTCTCAATAACGAAACTTTAAGTTGCCCTTTTGCTTTCTAATTCCTTTGGATGATAAAATTTGTTCATGTCTCTCTGTGTACAATATTTTCAACTTTTTAAAATTATTAGTTTGCAAATGAAAAAGATCACACCTTTAGTTCCTTTTATTTAATAGGCTATGCATCTTTTCAATGCTACACATCTTGTGTGAAACTTACTGAGGTTTAACCATATCATATTTGCAATTTACACATATTTGCATTTAGTATGATTTTGTCATGGTCAGTTCTAAGAAAGAAACTTGAAAAGTTTTGAAGGTTTGAAAATGATAAAAACACCATTTTTGGAAGCTCGTCTTCAAAGTTGTTATTTCATTAAAATAATCAACAGACATTTACATTCTAATATTTCTTTATAATATACAAGTTTACATTTCATTTTTTATGACAACCTTCCAACAAATAATAAAAAAACAGTGTTCCGCGTTGCATATATGAAATAGCTTGTAGATTTTTTGTGTTTTTTTAATAATACATGCTTTTTGTGTGTGTCTTCGAATCAGTGTTGATGCCTGCCAAGTACCTGAACTAGACTCTGCAGTTTTCTTGGCAGTAATTGCAAAAGTAGCTTGTTCTTGCCTCTTTCTTCCTAGAGTTGGGAGAGAGTGACTCACCCCGGGTTAGAATTCAGAATGTTTGTAGCTTGGTGCCTTAACCACTATACCACTACACACAGCCAAACTAAACTGGCACTCAGGATATGTTATTTTTTCATTTGATTCATATCCCACCTTTATTATTTTATGAACAACTCAAGGCATTGAATGTAGCTAATATTCCTTCCTTCTCCTATTTGCCCCACAATAATAAATATGTGAAGTGGGTTGAGCTGAGAGAGAGTAATTGGCCCAAAGTCACCCAGCCAGCTTTCATGCCTAAGGCAGGACTGGAACTCACTGTCTCCAACTTTCTAGCTTGGAGTCTTAACTACTAGACCCGTGGTGGCGAACCTATGGCACGCATGCCAGAGGTGGCACGCGGAGCCATAGAAGCCGGCACGCGAGGGTTCCCACCGGCAAACCGGAAGTGCGAAAAAACACACTTCTGGTTTGCCGGTGTGCTGTTTTTTGCACTCCGGAGGGTTCAGGGAAGCTCCCTGAAGCTCCGGAATGCAAAAAACTACAAAACGGACAAACCGGAAGTGCACTTTTCCGCACTTCCGGTTTGTCCTTTTTGTAGTTTTTTGCATTCCGGAGCTTCAGGGAGCTTCCCTGAACCCTCCGGAGTGCAAAAAACAGCATACCGGCAAACCGGAAGTGCGTTTTTTCGCACTTCCGGTTTGCCGGTTTCGTCGTTCCAGGCTCCGGTAAGCCTTTGTGCGGGGGTGGGGGTGTGTGCGCATGCGCAGGGGGCAGCATGGGGGGGTGTTGTGCGCATGCATGGGGGGGAGGGAATGGGTGTGGGCACACGAGCACGCGCGAGCGCGCCCCCCCTTTTTCGGCACGCGAGCCGAAAAAGGTTCGCCACCACTGTACTAGACCAAGCTGGCTTTCATACGTATACGTACGCATACGTGTATGTATGTATGTATGTATGTATGTATGTATGTATGTATGTATGTATATGTATATGTATATGTATGTATGTATATGTATACGTATACGTATACACATACACATACACATACACATCATATACATCTACAGTACATATACATATACACATTCATACATAGATACACTTACAGCCCCTCACTATATATTTCCTTGAAATTCCTAGAGATCTTTTGACATTTACAGGACTTGTTTCTATTACCAATATTAATTTTCATAATTTTCTTTCACTTTTTTCAGCTTTGATGTAATATACATTTCCTGGATTGTTCCTACATCTTAGCTACAGCTACTGGGTACAGTACTGGAAGCATAACTGAAAAGTTATAATCCTAGGAAATCTCAATGGTGTTTTCTTTTTTCCCTTTCCTTTTGTTCTGTAAAAGAAGACCAGCTCTAGATGTAAAATATTAGAACTTCACTGAGAGCAAAGAGCATCTGCTTGACTATAATAATTGTATCAAGCCTACAGATTTCTCTCTCTCTGTGATAATACAACATCTGGTTTGGCGCTAGGAGAAAGCATTTTCTCAGAGTAACAAATTGTTTTGGGAATTGAAAGGGAAGGTAGGAGGCCCAGCTGCAAAACAGAAAGAAGAAAGCACTATCGTTTATTCCTACGTTGTTACTTTTATTAGAATAACCTTACAGACCATGTATCTTAGTTGATTTTGTATGAAGGTACCGTTGTTTACTTTGGAGCAGCGTGCAATTTGGAGATAAAATCTGGAACTGTAACACTTTTTTTTAAACTTTAATCAATGGCACTGTATTGAAAATTAATTAGCAGCATTCGGAAGGGCTATTTTGCAAAGCTCATTGGCATGAGTGAAACAGCTGGAGCTTCCAAAAGGCTTCATGTGGCTGTTTGCACAGCTTTTCCAGTTGTTTCACAGATGCAACATTCCCATTTGTTCCTAATCTCAATGGAAATATCATCTGTGAAAGTATATAATTTGCCCTGTCAGAGGATTGCAGAAGGCTGAATTTTGGCGATCTAATTGGGAAACTTTTTCCAGTTTAGATGGTCAAATAGTGTTCCACTGTGAGAATTTGTCTTCCTCCTTCTCTTTGCAAACAGATATCTTATTTTAGCCTTAATCAAATAAGTTTGATCAAATTCTTTTACTTCTAACAGTCTTAATATATAGTTCCTTCAAATATCATTGCAGGATTTAATTTTGTTTCTTTGTCCTGTCACACGGTATTAACATTCATGACTTTTGTGTTCTAGGGTGACCTACCTCAGAGAGTAGGACATCTCCCAAGTTTTGAAATTAAAACAAATAAACAGGAATATATCCCAGAAGGGAGAATAAAAAAGAAAGAGAATGAAGCAGTGAGTCAGTATGACTGCAGATTGATATTTTAGTATGGAGATAGACACACAAACAGGGTTGAAATCTTGAAAGCTACAAAACTGAAAAATGGACGCAGAAAACAATTTAATGGACAGAGAAAGGATGAGAAATCTGTTGTCCTTCAGATACTGCAGAATTTTAAATCTTAATATCTCTCATGATTGGCCATGCTTGAGGATCTTTTGCGAAATTGTAGAAGCTGAAGGGCCATAACTAGCTCATTTCTGGATTATAATATTATTATAATTATTATAATCCTTTCATAGCAATATCAATAGCACTTAGGCTTATATACCGCTTCAAAGCACTTTACAGAGTCAGCATACTGCCCCCAACAATCTGGATCCTCATTTTACTGACCTTGAAAGGATGGAAGGCTGAGTCAACCTTCAGCCGGTGAGAATCGAACTGCTGGCAGTTGGCAGTCGGCAGAATTAATCTGCAATACTTTATTCTAACTACTGCACCACCATGGCTCTTATTTTCCAAAAACATGACAAGCATGAATACCTTATTCAGAGATCTACTCTCTCCCCGCTCTTGTATAATCTATATGTGAAGCTACTGGGCAAGGTCATCCATCAACATGTGGATAAGTATCAAAATGCACATGATACATATTATGTATGTCTGTTCCAGGATGACTAATGATAGTATCAATATTTTTCTCAGTGTTTGGAGGCTGTGGGGTATTGATGGGGAAGAACAGGCTTCAGGTTTAACCATTGTTAGCTAGACAATGTCAGCTGGCGGGCCCGCGGGGGAGGGCCTTCTCTGTAGCTGCTCCGACTCTTTGGAACCAACTACCTCCTGAGATCCGTATTACCCCCACCTTACTGGCCTTCTGGAAAACCCTTAAGACCTGGCTTTTCTGGCAGGCCTGGGGCCAATGATCCTTCAACGAGGTCTTTTTAGATCGGCCCATATATGTATGTGTGATTGAAAGATCTTTTTTGATATGGATTGCATTTTCATATGTTTTAAATTGTTTTCTTATTTGATTATATGTTTTTACTTGTTGTTAGCCGCCCAGAGTCCCCTGGGAGTTGGGCGGCATAGAAATTTTATTATTAAATATTAAATTAAATCAAATCTAGACCAAGTGGCTTTGGGTTTAGAGCCCTGTTATTTTAGGGACACTCCATGTCTAATTCTGGGGTGCCATTCCCCCAGTTATACAGTAAATGGTGCACAACTTTGGAGATCTCTTGGACTCTGAACTCTTGTTGGAAAGACAGAAAGCTTTTTCACAAATCCCTCACATTTGTGGAGGTAGGAGTGGGAATCTCTTCAGGGTCATTCACACCTTGGTCACTCCTTGTTTGAATTATTTCAGTGTGCTCTAGAGTGGGTTGTTTTTAAAGATAATCCACAGTTGCAGTTGATCTAGATTGCAGAAACATGGATAGTTATAGGTTCACGACACCATATTACTACCGTGTAACACGATTCCTTAGAAAAATGAACCGTCATTTTATAAACATACAAGTGTTAACTTCTGGTTACAACCTATAAGGCTCTTCTTGGCATAGGGCTGGGTTATTTGTAGATATGTCTATCTCTGCTTGTCCCATGAAAATCAGGACAATGGGTATACTTTGAGTCTGAAAGTATGTCATCTAATAGAACTATGGTAGTCTGCCTTGTCTGTGGTAGCACATAACCTTTAAGACAGTGATGGCGAAACTTTTTTTCCTCGGGTGCCGAAAGCTCGTGTGCATGCGCATGTGCGAGTGCCCACACCCATAATTCAATCCCTGGGGAGGGCGAAAACAGGCTCCCCCGCCCCCCCCGGAGGCCCTCTGGAGGCCGGAAATGGCCCATTTCCCAACTGCTGGTGGGCCTGGTAGGCCCGTTTTTCGCCCTCCCCAGGCTCCAGAGGCTTCCCTGGAGCCTGGCGAGGGCAAAAATGGCCTCCCCCGCCCTCCAGAGGCTCTCTGGAAGCCGAAAACACCCTCCCAGAGCCTCCGTGGGAGCCGAAAATCAGCTGGCCGGCATGCACATGCACACTGGAGTTGAGCTAGGGCAATGGCTCGCGTGCCAGCAGATATGGCTCCGCGTGCCACCTGTGGCACCCGTGCCATAGGTTCGCCATCACTGCTTTAAGACAACATATTCCTTAAGATTCAGATAGCCCCAAATATATGGGTCCTTTGTAAAAACTTGAAATGCTATTTTTTCCACATCATTGAATAAACCCATCTGCTATTTTGAAATTGGAATATGTTTGCAGTTTTGACATTTTTTGTACTGTATTGTTGTTTTTTTATTATTGTTCATTCTTTTGTTTTTATGTTTTTAACCATATGTCATCAGCCCAGTGTCACTGTTTGTGAAATGGATGTCCAAATAAATCATCTAAATAAATAAAGCTATTAATTGCAGCAGGACTTGCATAATGCTGAAAGTTATACTGAATTAATGACAAGCTATAGTTGTAGAAAAAGAAAACCTAAGGGATTAAATCACTGGAATTAAGAATTCTAGGTTAACCTAGAATAAAATAACCGACCCTTTACTTTGAGTAGTTGCCGATCAAAATTAAATAAGAGGTCATAGACCAGGGGTGTCAAACTGGTGGCCCATGGGACGGATGCGTCACATGCAGGCCACGCCCACCCAGCTCCACAAATGGGAAAAACATCGCAAAACATTACATGACAGCAATGTAATGCGGCGAGTTTGACACCCATGACATAGACAATAGCTCAGGACTTAGAATAGCAATTACAGGTATTCCTTGACTTACAACCACCACTGAGCCCAAAATTTCTGTTTCTAAGTGAGAGAGTTGTTAAATGGGTTTTGCCCCATTTTATGACTTTTTTGCCATGGTTGTTAAACGAATCACTGCAGTTGGTAACTTAGTAACATGGTTCTTCAGTGAATCTGGCTTCCCCATTGACTTTGCTTGTCAGAAGATCGCAAATTGTGATCACATGTCCCTGGGACATTGCAATCATCATAAATATAAGCCAGTTGCCAAGCATCCAAATTTTGATCACATGACCATGGGGATGCTGCAATGGTTTGTAAGTATGAAAAACAGTCATAAGTCACTTTTTCCAGTGCCGTTTGAACGATCACTACATGAATAGTCAATTATACTACTACTGTATATGTCTGTAGTAGTATAATGTTGACTTGTTTTTCTTTCCTTTCTGTGATCCAGAAAGTAGAAGGTAGAATATTGTCTATGAATATTGTCTCAGTCATTCAGGTCAATGGTTGTCCCCAAAGGTACTTTCAAAGAATCTACAGAATCTACAGATCTACAGATTATTAGAGTTGGAAGGGACCTTGTAAGTCATCTAGTCCAACCCCCCTCTCAAGCAGGAGTCCCTACACCATTTCAGACAAATGGCAGTCCAATCTCCCTTTGACAGTCTCAAGTGTTGGAGCTCTCACAACCTCTGCAGGTAAGCTGTTCCACTGGTTGATCGCTCTCACCATCAGAAAGTTCCTCCTTATTTCCAGGTTGAATCTCTCCTTGGTCAGCTTCTATCCATTATTCCTTGTCTGGCCTTCTGGTGCTTTGGCGAATAGCTTGACCCCCTCCTCTCTGTGGCAGCCCCTCAAGTATTGGAATACTGTTATCATGTCACCCCTGGTCCTTCTCTTCGCTAGACTAGCCATGCCCAGTTCTTGTAACTGTTCTTCATATGTTTTAGTTTCTAGCCCCCTAATCATCCTCGTTGCTCTCCTTTGCACTTTCTCTAGAGTTTCAATGTCTTTTTTGTAGTATGGTGACTAAAACTGGATGCAGTACTCTAGGTGTGGTCTAACTAAGGCTTTATAGAGTGGTATTAGTATTCTTTTTTCAAGAGGCAACTGGACGTTCTTGTTTTTCTCTTTGAAGACATTTTGCTTCTCATCCAAGAAGCTTCTTTAGCTCTGACTGGATGGATCCTTCCATTCCTCACCTCCAGTCAGAGCTGAAGAAGCTTCTTGGATGAGAAGCGAAATGTCTTCAAAGGAAAAAAACCCAAGGAAGTCCAGTTTGCCTCTTGAAAAAGCACTTTTGGGACCAAGTAGAATATTGGTATATTTTAAAACAACATGTTTGCTGCTGGAAATAGTACTGCCTATATTTCTTATTCTATTAACCCCATTATTTTTCCTTCAGTAGTTTCTTTTGCTCAGGAGATACAGTTCACAAGCAATAACAATCCACTGTATGGATAATTAATTTGCTGTAGCTTTTCTGTAGGAAAATTGAGCAAATTAGATTAAGTGATTCTAAAAATTTTGGTGCTGTTAAGGAGTGTGCAGAGCGACCCCTGAGTTATCAGGGACATGCACGTAGAAACGGGGTGTTTCAGCGTGGTAACTAGTCGATAGGAGTAATGATCGAGTCACAAACATTCGTTAAAGTATATAAAGTAGTTTACTTTTAGATAAATAGCACAGTCCAATTAAACAGTCCAGGTCATACACGTTCAGTCAGTCAATATCAAGAAGTAAAATAATTTTCTTACCAGCCTGTCTTTGTCTTAAACATCAAACAAAGATATTACAGCTTACAAACACTTCAATACTATCAGTGAGTAACAGTGCTTCATACAGAGCTCACTGTCACACACAAAGTCAATCACGAATGAATCAGCAGAGAGAATTCCAGAGCACTTCAAACTACGATCTCTAGCTCCCTCTTATGGCAATCTTGAAACACCACATCCAATCAGAGTACAGCAATACATTTAAAGTTATAGTACTTGAATATATACAAACATAGATTGGTGGCTTGTTTATATATTAACAACCCAACCATTTGGACATAGTCCTAACAGGTGCAAAAACAGAAACTTTACAGGTAGGATAATCTGATAATTACAATTGTAGATCCTTGGAGACAATGGCACTATTCTATCATTGTGTAGCAATAAAAGACCAAGAAGTAAACTTCCCTATTTTTTTTTCATCTAATGTTTACATAGTTTTGGGAAAAGTTATGGTACAGTTTGTTTAATAGTTCACGGAGTTCCGGTCACAGTCTGGTATGAAAATAAAATGTGGCTGAAATATAGAATGTCAGGGTTACTTCACCTGTAGTGTTTAATTTAACCATACAATTCTTAGTTTGATTTTGATTAGCTAGCCAGCCATTGTAGTTTCTAACCACTATCTAAGGCAGAGATCAGGTGATAACCTAGATAATTATATTTTATTTTACAAAGTTCAGTGAGGCAAATCATGGGGGAAAGAAGCTGTAATAGGCAAGGCAAGAACACAATAGGATGAATAGAGCCAGGATTTTCTGGTGGGAGGGCAATATTTGTTTATTGCTTGCTTGCTTGCTTCTGAGTTTTCTCCTTCTCCTTCTTCTTTTTGCATTTTAAAACTGAAAATATTAAGAAGCCATGCCACAGGTTTTTGATGATTGTGATCATGTCATAAGGAAACACATAAAGGTTTCATGATCTACCGCAATGCAGTAGTCTAGTTGTTTCTTTCTGCACAAGACTGAGCCTAGTAAGTTTCATTGAGCTTAGCAGGTCATATGAATAAAGTTTAGGGTTGTGCTGTGAAAATATTTTCAGTCTAAGTTTCTGAAGAATAAATTCATATTTATCTGCTAACTCTGTTCTATAAAATCTTTTATAGAATTTCAGGGCAAATAACAAATGACCTTCATATTTATGATAGTGATTCCTCTAGCCATATTATAATGTACAATAAGACTGTAATGTAATATTTAAAGGTAAAATACTTAGATGCGCAAATCCCTGAGCTATTAAAAACGTGTGTGCGTGTGTGTGTGTGGAACCTTTAAAAGTCCTTTACTTTCCCCAGTCATAACTCATATTACTAAATCCAGTGTCACTTTTAGCAGTTGTACTGTGAGGCACTGAACTCACCGTTCATATAACAAAGTGTAGTACAAGGAGAAATGTTATGTTTTTGCTGGCTTTTTGCAGAGACTGACATTGATTAGGGCTGAGAGGGTATGACTGGCCCAAAGTCATCCAGCTGGCCTCTTTTCCTAAATGAGGACTGGAACTTGTATCTCCCTGCTTGAAGACCAGGGGTGGGTTCCTGCCGGTACGCTCTTACCTGTTGGTCGCCGCAGAACCGAAGAAGCCGGTGGCGTTCGTGGCGCGGGGCTTTCCCCGCCCGCCTGGATGCCGCCATTTGCGTTGTTTTGCCCTCTGCGCAAGCAGAACGCTTTGTGCATGCACAGAGGGCAAAAGAATGCAAATGGCGGTGTCTAGGTGGGTGGGGGAAAGCGGGCGGGGAAGCCCCGCGCCGTGAACGCCACTGACTTCTTCTGTTCTGCGGTGACCAACAGGTAAGAGTGTACCGGCAGGAACCCACCTCTGTTGAAGACCATCACCATGCTGGTTCTCCACATTACTAAGTCCATTATACATTTAAAATTATATTTTTGAAGTTTTTAAAAATCTGCTCAACATTCATATACATAAAATTAAAATGTAAAAAAGGTGTCAAGTATTGTTTTGTGGTCTTGTCCAGAAAGTGGAAAATAAATGCAAATGTGAAGCAACTGAGAACGTTGTATGAGTGCTCACTCCTTCAACTGACGAATATAAGAAAATCAATATTTGTTTTCCATTTTACAGAGCAAAGCATATAAAGGCAAAGCAAAGTTGACTGAAATGCAAAACGAAACTTGAAAATGAAATGCAGTTTTTACAACTAGGTAGTATCTTAAAAAAAAAAGCTCTTAAGATGCTTACTTTTGACTGAAAAAAGTGAAGGCGAGCATATTATTTTTTAAATACTTTTTTTTAATAAGCAGACATTATCGAATGACAAGAAATTTATCAAATTTCAGATGTAAGATCTCTCATGTAATAGTAAGGAAGGCCAAGAATCATGAGTAAAAATTCTGGAAATTTTAGTCCTCACATCTGAAGAGTATCAAAGTAGGGAGGTTTGAAGAAGACTCTTAAAAGTTTGTTTTTCTAGATCTTATTTTTGGTAAAGCAAAGAAAAATTTTATTCCAGATTTGACCTGGATGTCTTTAGCTTTTAATTACAAAAGCAGTGTGCTGCTGTAAGTGCTACGGGTCCATGGACATCATTTATCATATTCTTCCAATTTTTGTTTATTTGATTGTTTGTTGCAGACTAGCTGGTTCAGTTTTTATTGGGTTGAGTATAAGTTTCAGTGAATCATCTTCTGCATGCTTCAGCCAAGTTTTCTTTGCAGTAGTTGTTGTTGTCACACAAAGGGTGTGACTTCCAGAGCAATCCGTATGGAACTCAGCACATGGGCCATGCATGCAGACACAACTGGGGCTTGCCATCCCAGTTGCAAAATCCTTTAGGCTAAGAATGGATGGCAGTAGTTTATATGCCATGTTAGAAACATGTACCTAGTAAATTAATTTAAAAAACCTGTTAAATCAGGTATCAATTCCTTGAAAAACTGTGGAGTTAACAATATTAGTAGTTTATATATATATAAAAGCAAAAACTACTTACGCCGTAATAACGAAATCTCCAGAACCGTAAAGCCTACAAACTTGAAATTTGCCACGTATGTTCCTCTTGGCTTCTAGGTGCTCACTAATAAAAGATTTTTCAAAATGACCATCAGAGGGGGTTGTGCGCACATGCGTGGGAGGCAAGGGTGATTAGGATGAAAAAATACCCAGGCAGCGCCGGGTCATCAGCTAATCCTTCCATTAAAGAATGGATGAAATTGAAGTAAGTGGTATTTCCAATAATGTTCAAGATAGGGTGAAATTGACTATTCTGTGAGGAAGACTGAAAGGTCTCATTCTTTAGCTTCATCATGTCTGTTGGACATCTTCCAAGTGTCAGAGAAGAAAATGTATTCTCCCAATATGACTCAGAAGCTTAATTACATGTAGTCCTCAATTTATGACCACAATTGGGAACATAATTTCTGTGGTTAAGCAAGGCAGTTTTTTAGTGAGTCATGCCTAATTTTACCACTGCTGTGGTACTTTTTTTTGCCACTCTCGTTAAACAAATCACTGCAGTTGTTAAGTGAAACATACAATCATTAAATGAATCCAGTTTTCCTCATTGACTTTGCTTGTCAGAAGCCAGCTGGGAAGGTCATAAATGGTGATGATATTATCCTGGGATTCTGCAGTTTATTGCAAATATGTGCCAGTTGCCAAGTGCCTGAATTTTGATTCCTGACCACGGGGATGCTGTAATTGTCATAGCTATGAAAACTAGTCATAAGTCACTTTTTTTCAGTACCGATGTAACTCTGAACAATCACTAAATGAATGGTTCCAAGTGGGAAGGACTACCTGTATTCTAGATTGCTTGTAGAATCAACATATGCATGGCAATCTCTCTGTTCAAAAATTTCCTTTCAAAATGGAAGGAAGTGCAGACAAATGTGCTCATGCAATAGGTAATATGAGGCTGAATACGAGGGAATTCTGCTTTGCCAAAAAATTGAGGAGTGCAGAATATGTATATGAAATGTTGAGACAATACATATCTCTCCCTCCTTCCCTCTCTTTCTCTCTCTGTCTCTCCTCAAATTATTCAGCTTTGAGAAAAGTTGACTTAACATTTGCAAAGGAGAAATGATTATACAGTATTTTATTCCACTGCAAAAGAGGTAGAATTTTAATTTAAAAATTCACACTGATTTCTCGATGCTCGATGGTGTTACTATTACTACTACTGATTTTGCAAAGCTGATATCAAAGCCTACAAAAGACTGTGCTTCCTTTTTAAATCTTGCACCAAGATTACAATGACGTTCTCAAAGTTACATTTCCCTTGAGTCCAATTACAGAAGTTCATAGGGTTGCTTTTATTGTTCTTTCTCTTGATGCCTTTTTAATGAAGCCTCCCAATAACTAGCAAGCACTATACTTTTCTGGTATTCCTGTCTGCTGCCTTCAAGCATTTATTATTAAACCAAATGGGAATTGATCTATGAATTAAATATTAGAAAATATTGTATAAAATAAGATGTAGTGGGGAGATATGACATATAATTTCCATTTGGAGGAGAAAAATAACGTGACCTGCTAATGGAAAAGCTTTGAAAAAATGTTATGTGAGTATGTTTAATAAAGATTGTAAAAGTGGTAGTGTTAATTGTAATAAAGTATACTTAGAAAACTGCTCTTCCAAAAAAGTCCAGAATGTTCTATAAACTGAAATTCATTATTTTCCTGCCTAAAATCTGCATTGTTGAGAAAGGAATCGCAATCCCAATTACCTCCATTGGAGTCACTCCTCACTTGATGGATTGACGTATGAGTGCTAAGGGTGAGAGGAGCAGTAAATAAATATGTAGAAGGGTATTTTTGTTTTAAATGAGAAATACTGATGATGCTTTGTGTTAATCTTCATTATAATCGTATTTGTCATACGTTTTCTTCAGACATAGATGTTAATCTCTTCTATTTTTGTAAAACAGTGAGAATTCCTTTGTCTCCTGCCTGAAGATGCAGTCTCTAAAACAGTTTGAAAGCAACAGCAACATGGATAGCAATATAGAACCTCTTCCACCAGGGCTTACCTTTCTCAAGTACAAGGCAACACACGATTTCTAGAAAGTGATGTATTATGTAGACAGTGGCATGGGGGTGAAAAATATTTTAAAAATTAATTAATTTAATTTAATTTAATTTAAAGTTCTTATAGGCCTCCCAATCCCGTAGGACTCAGGGCAGCGTACAGCATGAATAAGAACAGTACAGTATAAAAAACAATTAAAAAACATAATATAAAATTTTAAAAAAGCAACAGAAACCATTCATCCAGGGGGAATCTGATCTTCTTCACCCCGCCTGCTGGAAGAGCCATGTCTTTACGGCTTTGCGGAAGGCCAGAAGAGTGGGGATAGTCCGGATCTCTGGTGGGAGTTGGTTCCAGAGAGATGGGGCTCCCACAGAGAAGGCCCTCCCCCATGGTCCTACCAACCGGCATTGTTTGGCTGATGGGACTATATATGAATATGAAAATAATTTTTCATATTTAATATGAAAAATATTAAAAACAGTTGTTCTTTGCTTTATTCATTTACTAGGTGTATATGCCACTCCAGTGATGTCTGACTCTGAGTGACTTACAATAATTAAGTCACTGTAAGCAATAATGGAATTTCTAACAAATTCTCATCAAGATGAATAATCACAAAAGTTCAACATGTTTCACAGTGTTCCTGGCTCTGTCAAAAGACAGAGGCGGAACTTTCAGTTGCTAAACAAGAAGAAAGTTGCAAGAACTGTATTTCTCCCTTTCCTGCCAAATATATTGCCTAGCAGGATGCTGGTCCCATCAATCAGGCAACAAGGTACTGCTCTGGAGCTTGAGATCTTCTTCCTTCCCACTTCCTTTTGCATCATCACAGTTTCATAACGGTCCTTTGGATAGGATGGCAAAAGTTTTCACACTTATAACCGTTGCAGCATCTCCCATGGTCACATGATCAGAATTAAAATGCTTGGCAACTGACTCATATTTGTGATGGTTGCAGTGTCCCGGGGTCATGTGATGTCCTTTTGCAAACTTGTGACAAGCAAAGTCCATGGGGAAGCCAGATTCACTTAACAACTGTATTACTAACTTTAAAACTGTTGTGATTCAACTGTGGCAAGAAAGGTTGTAAAATAGGGCAAAACTCAACTGTCTCGCTTAGCAACAGAACTGTCTCGCTTAGCAACAAAACAACTGTCTCGCTTAACAACAGAAATTTTGAGCTCAATTGTGGTCATATGCTGAGATAGATAGATAGATAGATAGATAGATAGATAGATAGATAGATAGATAGATAGATAGATAGATAGATAGATAGATAGATAGATAGATAGATAGATAGATAGATGATAGACAGACAGACAGACAGACAGACAGACAGACAGACAGACAGACAGACAGACAGACAGACAGACAGACAGACAGACAGACAGACACATATACATGTATATGTGTGTGTGTGTGTATATTCTCATTGTTCCTATCACCCATCTTATGACTGTATGACTGTAACTTGTTGCTTATATCCTTACGATTTATATTAATATTGATTGTTTCCTGATTGCTTATTTGTACCCCATGACTATCATTAAGTGTTGTAGCTTATGATTCTTGACATATATATAATATATGTCAAGAATATATATATATATATATATATATATATATATATATATATATATATATATATATATATATATATATATATATATATATATATATATATATATATATATATATTCTTTTTTCTCAAATCACCTGGTATATCCAAATATGGGAGGAGCATACTGCTTCCTTTTTTTTTGCCTTTCAGCCCCAATCCAGGGGCCATGCAGGCAGTCACTTTCACGACAAACTATTTTTATTTCTTTATCAGTAAAAATGTACACACACACACACACACACAAACACACAAACACATATATTCATATTTATTCATAATTTCTCCTGTAACTTGTTGCTTGTATCCTTACGATTTAATCAATATTGATTGTTTCCTGATTGCTTATTTGTACTCTCTGACAATCATTAAGTGTTGTACCTCATGATTCTTGACAAATGTATCTTTTCTTTTATGTACACTGAGAACATATGCACCAAACACAAATTCCTTGTGTGTCCAATCACACTTGGCCAATAAAGAATTCTATTCTATTTTCTATTCTATTCTATTCTATTCTATTCTATTCTATTCTATTCTATTCTATTCTATTCTATTCCATTCCATTCCATTCCATTCTATTCTATTCTGTTCGCCCAAATCTGTGATGGCGAACCTATGGCATGCATGCCACAAGTGCCACATCAGGCTGTGGATGTGCTGCCCTTAAGTTACATCTTTATTGTATGATTCAGAGGTTTCTTGTTCAAGTAGTGCTGACTTTTTAACTAGTTTCCCAATATATTCCATCTCTGGAAGTTTTTAAGAGGACACTGGATTTCACCTCTTGAGGATAATTTAACTCATTGTGATTCCTTCCAACTCACACATTCTATAATTCAATCTTTGTTGACTGAGATTTTTTTTAAAAAAATCTATAATTATTCACCCAATTTCTTTCACATTATAGCAATAGCAATAGCACTTAGACTTATATACCGCTTCATAGTGGTTTACAGCCCTCTCTAAGTGGTTTACAGAGTTCAGCATATTGCCCCCAACAATCTGGGTCCTCATTTTACCGACCTCGGCAGGATGGAAGGCTGAGTCAACCTTGAGCCGGTGAGATTTGAACTGCTGAACTAGCAGTCAGCTGAACTTGCAGTGCTGCTTTTAACCACTGCGCCACCTCAATAATTAAGGTTAATTATTGAAACAATAATTCTATAATTCTTTTTTAGAAAGATAAAGCAGATTCTAAATGACATTCAGATCAAGGAATTTCCTAAGAGTTCCCATGTTACAGACTTTGGTGGGTTCTTGCATAGCATGTGAAACACTTCTTGTGATTCCTTCCCTTTTTTTTCTTCAGGAGACCAAGCAAGACAATCCTGTAATGCTGATTCTAAGCAGCATTCCACTCTCCCTGCTTTCCTTCCTTCTATTACTGATATGCTGTAGAAGGGGTGGGGGAAACATTTGTAAAACCATAAAGCATAATCAGCAGCTGAACTGATATATGGCTGTCTCACGTTGGTAAACTATGTATCTCTGCTAGTTAAAGAAATGTCCCTCTTCCAGGAAAATTCTATCTTGTTTTGTATATAGTCTAAACTGTCAGCTACTGTACATACAACTATTACACTAGCCATCATTTGTTCTGCCTCTTGGGTTGGCAGCGAATCTGTCATTTTGGACAGAACATGGGCAAACATTTGTTTGGTTTATTTTATGGAAACCATCTCACTTTGTAGAATTATCTTCTGGAACATACCACTTTCAATTCTGAAAGACTTGTCCTGTCTGCTCATTGAAGCAGCAGCAAACCTCCTGGTGTCTATCTAAATATTAATTGGGTTATCAGCCATTACATTGTTATTCCCCCTTACTCTCCATGTCTCCTACTGCTTATTTACTGCCACTCATCAGTAGTTCCCTTTTCCTAGGAAATATGTGTATCTATTTTACTTTCAGGGTTTTGCATCACCTACAAAGAGCATGTCTGTTAGATAGGACACTAGTGAGTCAGGTGTGACTGCATGGTGTCACAACAATACCTGAGAAGAACATTTCCAGAAACTAAAGGAGTTTCTAGCCTTAAAAGCTGCAAGTTTAAGCATCAACGTAGGCAAATGTAGTCTGGGATATATTGTTGGCCTGTAAGAAATTAAGCCAGAAGACAAAAAGGAACAAGTTATCCCACAAATGCAACATCTAATCATCAAGGTGGAACAGTTGGCCAATTCAATATAAACAGTTAATGTGTTATTTTATGAGTGGAAAGATGGAGGTTCTAGTCTGTCCTCAGCCAAGGACATTAATGGATGATTTGGGATAAGTCATTCTCTGTCAGTCCAACTTATTTCAAAGGATAGTTCTTGTGGGGTAAAATAGTCTGAGGAACTGTTGTATTTGAGCTCTTGAAGGAAACAAAGAATATAACTCTAACAAACAAATATTTAAAAAATCATCCCATTCTTATGAAATAATAGCTGCAAGGAAACCTTACAGTAAATATATTTAGCTACTTGACCCATGCTATTTATTATCTGGAAGCAACATGCTTGTATACATGCTAGGACAAATAAAATAGAATAGGTATGATAAATACATTTTGTGGTGAAAAGCTAAGCATTCAAAGAAAGCATAAAAGGTCTCAAATTCTTCTAGCAGAACAGAAAACTAAGCCATAGTTACCTGTCAATGACTTAGCATGTTTGTTGCAAAATAAAAAATAAAACAATTTTAATTGTACTCAATTATCCTACATGATTGAAACTTATTCACTCTTCCTGTATAATACAATTAAATAGAAATTTGTGCTAAATTCATTATGTCATTCATGACAGCTTCGGTCTCTAATCCTCTAAAAACAGTTTGTTATTTTTATCCCATTAAATATATTGTAAATTATTTAAAAGTGGATGATCTGTTATAAATTGCAAGCTGATTTGTTCTGTCATGAGGTAAATAGCCATTTCTTGAAATTTCAACTATTCTCTGATTTGCTGTAGTTTAGATTTTGGTAAATATTTCTCTTTTGATGAGCTATTTCAAAAGTGTATCTTTGATTACATTATCATATTCAGAGTGGGTGTATGATAGGTTTATTATACATCGTGACATCTGTGTATTCTTCAAAGTGTCAATGTCAATTTCTATTTAATAGAAATAATCTCAATGCATATCACTTTATGGAGAATGTAGCTTCAAACTTTTTGAAGTATGTTTGAGAATTTTTACTGCGGTAGCTTCATTGATTGAGGTCTAAAACTGGAACAACATAACTTGTACATGGAATTATAAAAATAATCGTGTTAAAAAAATAGTTTCCATCACTTTATTTCAGGGCTTTTAAACAAATGTATTGACTTTTATAAGGAAAATTAAGAAGTTAAGAATTTAATTTCAATATTGTTAGTAGCAGAACTTAGAAAAATGCATTGGCAAGACTGAGTGGTTATAGTTACTTGGACCCTTTGCATCTAGAAACTTTTCATCTTTGGTCTGGGGTAGAGTTGCAACCATTAGATACTTGTGTACAATCTAGGAGTTGTCTTAGATTTACAGTTTTGCTCAAAAACCAAGTGGCACTTGTGGGTAGAAGAACCTTGCATAGAATCATCTGTGCCAATTTCTAGATTGGGAGGGGCCTTCAGTAGTTACTCATACTCTTCAGTGTACGCTATATGGGGCAGCTCTTGAAGATCTCTCAGAAGCAACAACTGGTCCAGAATGCAGTAGCATGGTTTGTGGGTTGCTCATACCATGATATATTGCTGCTCTGAAAGCTGCAATGGTTGTAATTTAGGTTCCAGATGAAATTCAAAGTGCTGGCTATCAACTACAAAGACCATCATGATATAAAACCTGGTAATTTGAGAGGTAGTCTTTCTCCAAAGGTTTTTGCCTTCCCAGCAAAATTTGGCAGAATGGGCATATTCAAGGTTTCGTCAATTAAACAATGCCATCTATCTCAAAGATGCTTTTCCAAAAGGCAATTGGACTTTCTTGGTTTTGTTCTTAGAATTTAAGAAGCTTCTTGGATGAGAAGTAAAATGTTTTCAAAGAAAAAAAAACCAAGAAAGTCCAGTTGCCTTTTGGAAAAGCACCTTTGGACAACCACGACCTAGATGATTGAGAACTCCAGAGACAATGCCATCTGTAAGGACCTAGAAATGTGCCTTCTTTGCCATAGTGTATCCTCTCCAGATAATGCTTTATAAGTTTTTGAAAACTTGGCTTTGCTCCTAGGTCAGAGGGGAGGCTGGCTGTTAAGTCCCTGTCAGGTGGGGGGGGGGCAGACACGACAACTATTATATCTGTTTCTTCTGGATGGACATGATCATTTATTCTGTTTTATTGTTCTTGACATCTGAAATGTGAGCCATCCACAGTACTCGTGAGCCAAGCAGCCTCAAAAGTTCATACAATCAATGAATTAATAAACTTCTAATAGATGGAAAGTCAAAATCGAAGAAGACTTGTTTAATAAAAGAAACGTAGGGCAGATGAATGATGCAAAGCATTGAGAGAGAAGAGACAGTTCAACCCTGAATAATTAAAACAGTTCCTTCAAGATCTTTATTGCTATATCTTTCTTCTCCACTTTTGTTCTTCATTGCCAAATATAGACACAGAAATCATATTTATTTCTAAAATGGTAACTGCTCCATGCACTCCACTTTGCATTGATCCCTGGCGCTTGAGAAAAGCATTGTCTCTAGATAGGACAATGTGATCAACCTAGAAGGAATGACCCGTATCCATCCATCCTGTCATGGGGTCACTATAGCCTACTGGTTGCATTTTGCAACATGTGCATCTTTGGGGCATTATTCAAAGCTACTTCCATGTACAGTTGCACTGTCAAGATGAAATGTAATCAAGGTATGGATATATATTATCCAGTCCATCTACCTCAGAAGGTAGTTAGTCCTAAAGAACAAATAATTATAAAATTAAAATAATTATTTTAATCAATTATTTTAATTGGTTTATTAATTGATTTAATAAGTAATAAAATAATTATTAAAATAAGTACTGAAGAAAAAATAATAAAAAATAGATCTGTAGAAATAAAGTTATAACTGGTAGCCAGCATAGGTTTGTTAAAAAAACCAAAACAGATTATTTGTTAAAACAGATCATGCCAAATCTATCTTATTTAATTCTTTGCCAAGTGACTAAATTAGTAGACCAGTGAAATGCTGTGAATATTGTATACTTAGACTTCAGCAAGGCATTCAACAAAGTAGACCACAACCTTGGTAAACTAGAAAAATGTGGGATTGACAGCATCACTATCAGATGGATTTGTAATTAACTGACAAACTGTTCCAAAGGTGCTTTTTTCAGGAGGCAACTGGACTTTCTTGTTTTTTCTTTCGAAGACATTTCACTTCTCATCCAAGAAGCTTCTTCAGCTCTGACAGGATAGTGAGGAATGAATGGAAGGATTTATATTCCTTGCAGACAGCTGATAATTTGCATCCTTTTAATGGGCCGTTGAAGCACTTGGAGTTTTATCTGTGTCCTCAGGATCATCTGAGTAGTGCTCCTAGTTCCTGAATAAATATTTTCCTTATTTCTTCAGAATTTATGCAAATGAAAATACTGTATGTGAAGAAACCATTTTGCAATCTCATCATTCGCATATGAAGTAATCTGTATTGATTTCATATTCCTACACTTTTCTAACTTTTTAATAGTTTTTGCACATATTTATTCCTACATGAACACTGATTTCATTTTACACTCAGTGTTCACTCATGCTAATTTATTACTGGCTGCTCTGTTCACCAGAACAATTTTCCTTTACTTCTTGAACAGTTTGATTAATATTGTAGGGATATTGGAGGTTTATCTGGAGACTCATTTGAGATGCTATTCTAAGTCTAAGTACTTTGTTGATAATCTTGAATCCATTTCTTGCTCAAAATACTTTGGTTGTGCAGTTGGCTGTTATGATTTACAACAAAGAGGTTATTTCCCAGTATTTACTACAATCTGTTATAGAGTACAGCAGGATGTTGTTTATCTTGAATTTTATGAGTTGTACCGTAAATGCCTCTCTGCCTGCTGTAATCATTTTTGGTTTTTAAATAATTGACAATAGTTCATTTGAAATTAACTCTTGAGGTTGCTTGCTGTTTTGTTTTCTTCAAAATTTTCAGTTTCCTGCTTTATTTATCATTAAGAGTGGTTTGTAATATTTATGTCTTTCTCATACAAATTTATACCCTGCAAACTTCATTGAGATTTCCATGTTTTCTTTATTGTGGTAGTGATTCTGTGTTTAGGACCACACCTAAACACAGAATCTACCTACCTCTCACTTTCTGCCTTTCTCTTTGATCTTTTTGTACTCTGTTTACAATATTTCTGATACCATAATTGGGAAGTAGTTAACTTCTCCAGAGGCAGTAGGAATTGTTAGGTCATGAAATTAAGCAGCCTCTCACTGTGCTGTTTGGCGTCCTTAATTGCGGTTTCTTCTTTTATTGCATTATGTTGCTGTCCAATGTTAAGATCACAAGACTTCACAGATTCACTGCCAGTCATATTTAGAATACAATGATACCTTAATTTAATGGATTCCCATATGTTAGATTTGGGATGCAATGAACAATATTTGTAACTAAACGTAATGACTATTTTACATAATCCAAAAAACAAGATTATGTTAGTTTTATAAAACTTACTATTAACAAATTCATGCTGATTTTTGCTTCATATCTGCTGTTAGAGAGGTAGAGCATTCTCAGGAATTGATGTGGTTACGTGAAAAGTGCTTTCATCACTTTTGAAAGATACAGACATTAGCTTCCCTAATACTTCACTTGTTTTCCAGGAATTCTCAACAATAATCCATAGAAGTCTAACTTTCAATAAATTACTTGATAAACTCTAGCTCATTCAAAGTATTTTTTGACTATATTTATCTTGGTCTGACAAGCGGCCGGCAAGTGCCTGTGTGTGCACAGCCCCATTTGCATGAGTGGCATGCCCGTGCGCCTGCCATCCACATAACCCGATCACAGTAGCAAGCTCTCACAGCCCGGATATCAGGTTACAGCCTGCTCCCCCAGTGCGAATGACAGCTCTGGGCCGTCAGGCTCGCCGGATCTGACACTTAGGATATAAGCCTAGAATTTTTATCATAATCACTCCAGTCATATGTTGGGCATTAAGCAAATACATTCTGAATAGGATTATTATTATTTTTGCCAGAAACTGGCAAAAGACATTGCAAATCATAGTCATGTGTACAGTCATAACTCTGAGGATAGATTGTAAGTAGTTTTTTTAAAAATCTGTCATAACTTCAGATGGTTGCTAAATGACCAATGGTAAACTGAGGATTACCTGTATCCCTTTGTCAATATGAATGACCATGCCAGGACTAAAAGTATTAATTTGACTGTCTTGCCTTGTAGAAGGTCTACATTGTTCTACTCAGAGGAGAGTAAAATTCTCCCAGTGAGAGAATTTCTCAATTTTTATATATCACTACACTACATTGTGCAGTTCTCTTTACATTTAAGCAATCTAATTCACTCACAGTATACATTTTAACAGTGTGGAATCTTTGGTACAGCATTTTCTTTTTCTGAAAAGAATAATGGAAGCACTGATTTATATTACTTTTTCTTTTAAGAAAAGTGGTTTTGATGGAGTTTATGAATGTTATTAACACATATATTATGGTATGTCATGCTGTATTGTGGGTATTTTTCTTACCTTGTAAATGAATGCCAGTATTTTTATAACAAAAATAATACTATAAATTGAACTAATATAACAATTTTGGATTTTACTGAGGAAGAACAATACTATAGCACTTTATAGCACTTTACTTATATACCACTTCATAGTGCTTTACAGCCCTCTCTAAGCGGTTTACAGAGTTCAGCATATTGCCCCCAACAATCTGGGTCCTCATTTTACCGACCTCAGAAGGATGGAAGGCTGAGTCAACCTTGAGCCTGGTGAGATTTGAACAGCTGAACTGCTGAACTAGCAGTCAGCCTGCAGTCGCAGCATTTAACCACTGCACCACTTCAGCTCTTATCAAATACGATAGATTTGATTGAATTGACTGATCATCTGGATACTGAAGTAGCAACTAAGGAAGAGCGCAATGTTACTATAAGGTGACCAGACGTCCCGCTTTTGGCGGGACAGACACGCTTTTCAAGCGTGTGTCCCGCGTCCCGCATTCTTTTCAAAAAGTCCCGCTTTTTTTGAAAAGAATGCGGAAACAGCGGGACGTCTGGTCACCTTAGAGGGAAGCACAAAACAGAGGTACCGGAAGCAAGTGGGGCGGAATTTCAGCGAGGCGGCTGCCTGCTGGGGGGAGGGGGAAGGGGGGCTGCTCCTCCTCTCTTTCCCCTGCCCCATCCCTAGCCCCGCCCTTGGAGGCGCCGCTGCTGTTGGGATGCGGGTGGAGGGGTGAGGGACGAGGAGCCGTCGCCGCTGCCGTCGTGGGTTTGAGCTCACGAGCAGCCCCTCCGGCGGCGCAAACAGCCCTTTCTTGTCCCCCTTCCCTTCCTTCCCCCCGTCGCCTCGCTGCCGCCGTTGCCCTGGGGCCGGGCGGGCGACCGGGAGACCGCGGCGCTTGGATGCCTGGAGCTTGTGAGAGGAAAGCTGCCAGCTGCCTCCTTTCCCCGTCTCCCGCCTCCCGTTCATCGCTTGCCAGCCCGGCCCCAGGGCAGCTCCCGAAGGGGAGGCGGGAGGCGAGGAAAGGCCTCCCGCCTCCCCCCCCAACCTGGACATCGACATTTGCTGTGTTTTGTCCTCTGCGCATGTGCAGCGGTCTGCGCATGCGCAGAGGGCAAAACAAATGGCGGCGCCCAGGCGGGCCCGCCCCCCCGTCCCGCTTAAAAAAAAAACTGGTCACTTTATGTTACTACCAACTGCCAGGAATATTTATTTACATCTAGCTCTTACAAAGCTTATTTAGCACCTCTTTCCTTTTCTATCAGTTGCAATCTTTATCTTCAGATGGCATCTCATGACAGATACTACGGAGCAATTAAGTCCAACACAGTTCTCTCCCTGATTTAATGCTCCAACATTTTCTTTTGTTTGATGAAGGCTTTCAAATCTAAAAGAATGTAAATGTCTGCAAGGAGTATAAATCCTTCCATTTCCCACCATCCAGTCAGAGCTGTAGAAGCTTCTTGGATGAGAAGCGAAACATCTTCAAAGAAAAACCAGAACGTCCAGTTGCCTCTTGAAAAAGCACCTTTGGGACAACCATGACCAGGATGACTGAGAATCTCCATAGACAACTTTCAAATCTAAGCATACAAGGTTTCTTAGCAGGGTCAGTTTTTGAAGATTACAATAAGGTAATTATTAGCATGCTTTGGGTGCTGTCAGCTAAGGAATGCCAGTTGGTAGGGCCTAGAAGATATGCCTTTGGTGCCATACCAGCCCGCTTATGGAACATCCTCCCTCTGGAGATCAGGCCTGGATCCTCTTTCATAAGGCCTTAAATACCTGGCTGTGTGCACAGACCAGGGGCCTTGAGTATGTGAAGGGACCTGTTTCTTAATTGTATTAGTGATATTTATTTATCATATTTAGAGCCCACCAATCTCCCTCATAGTGTGGACTCTACATAAAGGACACAATATTTTCTTGCCTGAGTTGTATTTTTTATTTTTTATTATTGCACTTTTTTAAACTTTATTTTAATTTTGTTTGCTGCCCAGAGTTTCCTGTTGAGGTATACAAATTGAATGAATGAAGCATAAGCAAATAAAACATACACCATTTCATTCTTTCAGCAATATTAAAGGAAAACAATATGTAGTAGGATACAGCCAGTCCATGTATACTCACATATGAATGAACATGCACGCACATGCCCACATACACAAAATAAATACCCATATAGACATTTTATAATATTGTCCAATATATTCTGATTTATGCATTTGAAACCAAATCAAAGTCACTGGATGAGGGATGAGGGATGGATGATTGAGCATCCTACAAACAAATGTAGACAAATCTAGATATCTTTCTAATGTTATCAATATGCTCTATTTTATTTGTTTAAAACCTAATATCATTGGGTATTCTGAGCATGCCATTATATTAGACTTTCTTTCCCTTTAGATTTCTTTTCTTTTCTTTAAAGCCTCATATAGATATGATTTTATATTTGTATTCTTCAAAAAATAGAGGCCTGATGGGAAAAGCTCTAAAAGTCAGCCTTAAGATGTTGTGTTGTCAACCAGTGTCACTGAAACTCATAGATTAAAAGAAGGTAATCTTTCTAGCAGTATCTTGGAAATGATATACCCAGTATGAGATCCAGTAACTTGTACATATATGTTTAATTGTACACAGTGGGATGCCCAGTATTTGATAGGAAGGAAGGAAGACCACAATTCTACTAAATTCCAAATGGAGAGATGGATTATGAAAAAAATCAACTGAAATATCATAGCAAAAGACAGAATGAAATATAAGTATCTACTAAAATTCTTGTTTCTTATATAGCCTTGTAAACAATAAAGTGAAAATGAGATTCTGTTGCTTAGTGGGAAGTCTGACTACATGAAAAAGCAATCTATAATATAATTTATATTAAATCTTTTCATCCTTATTTAAAATATCAAAATCTGTTGTTGAATATGATGAGATAGGAAAGTGTTGTGGTCAATGGATTTTATAATATTGTAAATATGAATCTTCTTCTTCACTTCCTCTTTTACCACTTTGGGTGTTGAGGGAGTAAATATGAATACGTACACAATTTCTTTCATCTATTAGTTGTCAATAATTCACAGATAGATGCTATGCAATCTATCTAATCTTAACCATAAGTATTCCAGCACTGTTCTGACTGTATTCTCTTGTTATTGAAGTATTCTGTATTGTTCTTGAAGTATTCTGAGCTTAAAATGTATCTAGAATGTTTTGAAAAAGATTAGAATATTTCCAATAAGGTAGGAATAACCCATTTTGCAGAGCCAGAGAATTTGGTGGGGATATTGAAAGCTAATGACTGCCTACCTTTGAGAAAAATTAGTCGGGACAGTTAAAATATATTTAACAAAACAGCTCTACACATTTTGAAGCTTCTTGAACAAAATGTCAAAAATGTAACCTAGCAAATAAAGAGGACAAATTCCATTCAACAAAGCAAACCCCCCCCCCACTTCCCAAACCCTCCCCTCAGTTTTTGCAAAAACACAGCTTCATTTTAATGCCTTGGACAGTTTTTGCAATCTGTAGAGTTCAGCAAACCAAAAGACAAACCATCATAGTATTTGCATTTAGCAATCTGAACAGGTGTCTGTTGGATCTGGCAGCTTTCCATTAAAAAAAAAAGAGATGACAAATTGGGGGTACCAATATTACATTACAACATGTGGATGTTAACTTCTGTCTAGTAAAGACTTTAAAAGCAGCCATAAATTTGCTTACCCAGGTAGGCAGTAGTTAGTCTTAATTGACTTCCTCAGGCTCCTTCTCCTTTTCACAATTAGCCTGAGCCAATGGTGGCAAAGATTTAATAATTTGATGGGTGCTGTTTTAATAACCAGTATGATCTCCGAATTTTGTACAGCTTGGAAGAATTAAAATGGTATAAAAGACAATTGTGGGATGTTTGGAATACTTACAACCGCCATAAAAGAGATTGCGGTTTGGATGATACCATCATTAAATTGTGCATTTCTTGTTCTACTAATTAATCATCTGGAATTGTTTCCATAAACCTTATTCATGGGAAGCAAAACATTTCTTTACTATGCGCTGTAGAAATAGGGCCTTCCTACTTTGCTTTCTTTGTGCTGGTATGTACTGTAAAGGTGTGTGTCTGGCATTCGTAAATGCAAGTTCCAGAGAAGGATCCCATAGGTTTTGGATTAATCGTGACTGCATTGTTTAGCATTATCTTTCTCCACCTTTTAGTTAATTTCACTTGTTATAACAAGACATGGAAGAGAATATTAAAATCAGGTAAATGCCTGTCAAAAGGCTTATAAAAATGTTCAACACAGCATATTTTTTTTAGTATTACATTATTTTAGTGAACAAGGCTTTGCAGTTGATCCTGTAATTTAGATGTCCTTGAACTGGATAGGATATGGAAAAGAGATCAGTCACTGAATGGAAAGAATTAATGCCAGAGAGTATATAAAACTGTCAAGCCAAATGAAAAGAATATAGCTTACTTTTTAAAAAAGATTGTAATCAGATGTTCATCTGCTGTTTTTCTCAGTATGAGGATAACAGCTCTTCTATGGCTTAAGCTGAAAAGGCTCTTTTACCTATTTGTTCAAATTACATTACTTGTTTTGGGCAAAAATGAAGTTTGCATCAGTGGTGGGATTCAAATTTTTTACTACCAGTTCTGTGGGTGTGGCTTGGTGGGCGGGGTGTGGCTTGGTGGGCGTGGCAGGGGATGGATACTGCAAAATCTCCATTCCCATCCCACTCCAGGGGAAGGATACTGCAAAATCCCAATTTCCTCCCAATCAGCTGGGACTCGGGAGGCAGAGAATAGATGGGGGCGGGGGCCAGTCAGAAGTGGTATTTACTGGTTCTCCAAACTACTCAAAATTTCCACTACCAGTTCTCCAAACTACTCAAAATTTCTGCTGCCGGTTCTCCAAACTACTCAAAATTTCCACTACCAGTTCTCCAAACTACTCAAAATTTCTGCTGCCGGTTCTCCAAACTACTCAAAATTTCTGCTGCCGGTTCTCCAAACTACTCAAAATTTCCGCTACTGGTTCTCCAGAAGTGGTCAGAACCTGCTGAAACCCACCTCTAGTTTGCATCCACCTATGAACATTTATTCTACTTAAATATGTAACTGTTACAACAAATGGCAACATATAGCTTGATCTTGGAAAAGGTAAGTACAGGTAGGCCTTGACTTACAGCAGTTCATATAGTGACTGTTCGAAATTACAATAACATTGAAAAAAGTAACTTATGACTATTTTCACACTTACAACTGTTGCAGCATCCTGATTGTCACATGATCAAAATTCAGACACATGGCAACTGAATTCATATTTATGATGGTTGCAATGCTCCAGCTTCATGTGATCGCCTTTTGCAGCCTTCTGACAAAGTCAATGGGGAAGCCATCAACAATCATGTTACTACCCTAAGAAGAGCAGTGATTCACTGCAGAACTATGGCAAGAAAGGTCATAAAATGGGGCAAAATTCACTTAACAGTTGTCTCGCTTAGTTACAGAAATGTTGGGCTCAATTATTTATTTATTTATTTGTTTGTTCATTCATTCATTCATTCATTCATTCATTCATTCATTCATTCATTCATTCATTCATTCAGTGTTCTTCTATGCCGCCCTACTCCCTGGGGACTCAGGGCGGCGTACAACATTCATAGAACAACTAAACAATATGATTTAAAAACAATTTAAATTTTTTTAAAAAAATATACAAAAACCATACATACATGGGGGAGACCTAGGATGTAAAATTGTCTCAAATCACCCGCCTGCAGGAATTGTTGTCGTATGTCAAGGACTGTCTGTAACACCAGACCCAGGTAGTACTTAGTGAAAGAACATCATGAAATCCCAAGTGTTTTACTATACTGGGAAATTGAAAAGAAAAAAAAATAATATCCTGAAAGAAAACAGTGGCAAATTACTTCCATATTGCAAAAGAAAAACATTTTTATGCTCAATTAGTCACCAGGAATCAATGTGATATATTCATCTGTCAGAGAAGAGGAAAAACATGGGAACTTCATTTGGAGGTAACTAAAGTAATCAAATGAAAGACGCATAAAAACATTAAACACCTAATATGATATAGTGTGCTCATAGACCTGCAGTTTTAAATCTATTTTATGGTGTTAGGTTCATCTAGATTAGTGCTGAAAGTGTTTATTTGCTTGATCTCCGTGCTTTTTAAGCAGATGCCATTATATGTTTTCAGTGTTCTTGCTCTGTGAAACACAATGTTCATGGATGGTGTGTCAAAACAGCTGAAAACATAAGAGTGTTTTGAGAAACCGTATATAAGGAACATCTTTTCTTTGGGAGGAAACTCTTTATTTTGGGGAATGTGGAGCCTTCTGATTGCTTCATTCTTTTCATCTCTTTATAAATGCTTGATAGTGTGGCATTTCTGCAACATGTTTTTATCAGTGACTGTCAGCAATGATTTACAAATATACATTACATTTGTGGTAGGTCGGACTAAAATTCTTGATTTTGTGAAAAAAATCTTGGATAAAGCTTTTGCAGAGCAATAAATTGATTAAATTTGGGATATTTTAATGGCATGGAAATTTAAAGGTTTGGCAAGCAAGTAATTCCATAGTTATATTTAAGTAATTTTCTTTCCCCATTGCTCCTATTTTTAACTATTTAAAATAATGACTAAAATTATTGGGGGGAAAGAGTGATAAAAATTATAGAAAATAATTCACTTTGTTAATTCCAGCACTGATATCTGGTAAAATTGCCTTAGCAGATTCAGAATGAGGAATGCCCATAAAACGAGGCATCACAGACTGTAACTTTTAGGCAGGCTGTTCTCCAGAAACTGACATAAAAGTTCTTAAATAATGTCTTAAAGAAGACATGGCACAAATAAATACTGTATCCGTGTAAGTCTACTTCAGGAATATATGCAGGGATAAATATATTTAATATTATACTTAATAGTTTCCTTAAACACTTCATTTGGCCCGATAGTAAAATGCATTAATGATTTAATTGTGCTACGCTAAACTAACTTTATAATGTATTGACTTGATTCCTGTCTGTATTTAATAGAGAGAAAATATTTAATTCAGAATGTAACTCAGAGTTAATTTATAGACTACACATCTATAACCCCAAATATATTTTACAGTAAATAATAATTCAGCAAAAGAATTCAGCATATGGAAAGAGAATCCATACTGTATGTTCTGTTTTATGATTATAATCCTCTCTAGTTTTTTTAGTTTTATTCAGTCCTGTTGATATGTGGGAGAGAAACTGTTCTGATATATTAACAGACAAGCAATCTTTGTTCAGATAAATATATTTAAACAAGAACAGGCCCATACTGAAGAACTGAACTGGCCATTCCTAATTTTCTCTTTGGTTATCTCTTCATCATTAATGCAGCAATGAGACTTCCTTCTTAAAAATGTTTTATTTATTTATTATTAGAGTTGGAAGGGACCTTGTAGGTCATTCCCCACTCAAGCAGGAGTCCCTACACCATTTTAGATAAATGGCAGTCCAATCTCCTTTTGAAAGTCTCAAGTGTTGAAGCTCTCACAATCTCCGCAGGCAAGCTGTTCCACTGGTTGATCGCTCTTACTGTCAGGAAATTTCTCCTTATTTCCAGGTTGAATCTCTCCTTGGTCAGTTTCCATCCATTATTCCTTGTCTGGCCTTCTGATGCTTTAGAAAACAGCATCATATCTTCTTTTAGACTGAGTTACTTCTTTGCTATGATAATTTAATTAAAAAAGACAAAGGTGGACAAAAAAAGAAATCACTTAAATCCATTTATAGATTTTTTTTGAAAGTTCGTCAAAACCATTACATAAGGTAGGTTGCTATGTTACCAGTAGGGAATGACTGGAGTTTTGTTATATAAATATTTATTGTCTCTCTAAAGAATTATGAATGTATTTTTTCTCAACGTATTTTACTGAACCAACAAACAGAAAATATGCTGCTCATAAATGCATTTGTTCAATGACATACCTATCAGCCTCCTGCATATAAAATTTATTTAGTTCAAGATACTCTTTTGTGTGTGTTAGATGATACTGTTTCCCTGAAAATAAGACCTCTCTCAAAAATAAGCCATAGTATGTTTTTACGTGTGCACCTAATATAAGCCCTACCCCCCCCCCCAAATAAGCCCTACTTAAGAGCCTGCATAGCCAACTGGTTGCTTGCCGTGCCGTGGCCACGAGGCAAGGAGGGCGAGTGGTGGAGCTGTCCCATGTGCCCCGCACTGGCTTACCTCAGGGCCCCTGCAGGCAGGCCATCCATGCCCCAACACCTGCATCATGGCAGCACCATCAGTCATGTGCAGCAGGAGCCCATGTGGCTGCCGGCCCACTTCTTCTGCTTGCTAGCAGCTGCCATGGAGCAGGAGGCTGAGCAGTGCAATGATGGTGTCGGGGTGTGGATGGCCTGTCTGTGGAGGCCCTGAGATAAGCTGGTGCAGGGCGTGCAGGGCAGCTCCACCCCTGGTTCGCCTCGTTGGCTGCCGCTCTGGTGCGTTGTTCTGCCTCTTATTTATTTATTTATTTTATTTAAATGGATTTATATGCCGCCCAACTCCCAGGGGACTCTGGGCGGCTCACAACATGTCAAAATCCATTCAACAATATAAAAAGACACAATAATTAAAACTTACAAAAATTAAAAAGATCATCTCATATTCATAACCGGGGGGGGGGGAGACCCATATTTGGTCTGGTTGGTCTCACTTTCACCCCGCCTGCCGGAAGAGCCAAGTTTTTATTGCTTTACGGAAGGCCAGCAGGGTGGGGATAGTCCTGATCTCTGGAGGAAGCTGGTTCCAAAGGGAGGGAGCTCCCAAAGAGAAGGCTCTCCCCCTCGGCCCCGCCAACCGGCATTGCTTGGTCGATGGGACCTGGAGGAGGCCAACTCTGTGGGCCCTAACCGGTCATAGGGAGGTATGCGGCAGGATGCGGTCCCAAAGGTAACCTGGCCCTGAGCCATGTAGGGCTTTAAAGGTTAAAACCAACACCTTAAATTGGATCCGGAGACTAATGGGCAACCAATGCAGCTGGCGGAGAATAGGTGTTACGTGGGTTGTGGTGCCCGCATACAGGTACTGAATGTAAAATTGTAAGTTGTTGTTTAAAGTGAAAACGTTGTTAAAAGGAACTGTTTAAGCAAGTAAGTATAGAGCCAGACAGCTTTAAAATACATGGTAAGTAGAAAGGGGGAGGTGTTTATCCCAGTGCTCCAGAAGGGAGGGGGGATAGATGACATCATAAGAGGCAGCCAATCGGAGCATAGATAGCAGGGCCAGGAACTATAAAAGGCCTGGCTGAGAGAAATGTAGAGCTCTCTGTAATGTTATGAAGTAATTGTCAAAGGAGGAAAGCTCTGTTATGTTATGAGGTAACTTCCAATAGAAGAAAGAGCTAGTGAGAAGAGCTAGAAGAAGAGCTCTCTCTGATATGTGGTAACTTCCAGTAGGGAAGGATTTAGTAAGAAGTGCTAGAAGAAAGCTCTCTGTCTGTATTAGTGAGAAGAGCTGAGGAGCTCTGTGTGTGACTTCCAAAAGAGGGAAGATTTATAGAGAAGTTAGGCCTTAGGCAGTTCTGTGGGAAGCAGGTGCCAGGGTCAGGGAACAAGACTGATTGATATATATTGAATAATCTGTGGATAGAGATAAATGGTGAAACGTGCTCTTATCTATAGGCCTAGAAACAAAGAAGAATTAGATTTGCTTAGGGTTAGTCAGGAAAGCAAAGAGAGTCTCAGAGAGTGAAGAAAAGTAAAAGAAAGAATTGAAGAGCTGGTGTCTGTAACAAATTCACTTGACAATTACTGAGAAGTTGTATTTAAATAAACTGTTTAATAGTTTGTTCAAGAAACGTGTCAACGTCTGTCTATTCCTCACATAAAGCAAATCTTAAACAATCCTGCAGAGCTTAGAGCTATTGAAGAAGAAGTAAGAAGCAAGCCTCTAAAGAGAGAGAAAAGTGAAACAGGGGGTGCAACCCTTGGTCAGGGAGATATAAAAGGACAATCAAACAAAAACGCTACCAAGACACATATCAAACGAATAAAACCTGTGACAGGGAGGGAAGGGGGAGGGTGATGCGAAACCCCCCCCCCCGCATGGGTGTATCTAGGTACACCCACCACAGCTCGCGCAGCTGCATTTTTCACCAATTGCAGTCGCCGGACACTCTTCAAGGGTAGCCCCATGTAGAGCGCATTGCAGTAATCCAGCCGTGAGGTGATAAGGGCATGAGTGCCTCCTTCTCCAAGTAGGGTCGCAATTGGTGCACCAGGTGTACCTGTGCAAAGGTCCCCCTAGCCACAGCTGAAAGATGTTGCTCCAATTTTAGCTGTGGGTCTAGGAGGACACCCAAATTGCAGACCCGTTCTGAGGGAGCTAATTTCTCCCCCCCCAAGAACCAAGGAGGGACAATTGACCAAATCCTTGGGAGGCAGTATTGTTGTGGCCGCGAGCAAGCAGAAGTAGGCCAGTGGCCACATGGGGTCCTGCTGGACGGGGCTACCAAAGCTGCTACCACGAGGCAAGGCAGGTGTCGGGGCGTGGTGGCCTGGCTGAGGAGGCCCTGAGGAAAGCCAGTGTGGGGCATGTGGGGCAGCTGCACCCTCCGCCTAGTGGCAGCTGACCTCTTGCCCCGCCACAAGCAAGCAGAAGAAGTGGGCTTACCATACATGGGGAAAAATAAGCCCCAGTGCTTATTTTGGGGCCCAAAAGAAAATAAGACTCAGTTTATTTTCAGGGAAACACAGGTACTTAAAAGGTTAGGGGGGAAAAACATGTGCAGCTGAAGTTCTCCAAAATTTTAAACCAATTGGCAATGTTTGATTTCCATAAGATGAGAAGTTTGAAAAACAGGGAATTGGACATTTAAGTTTCTATGGTATTTGTTTTATAGGCTGGATATTCAAGTTTTATGTAATCTTTGAACTTTGAAATGCCTTTGAGATTAAAAAAAAAAATCAAGGACCAAAAACCATGATCTATAGCATGCTATATATAATAAGCAGTGGTGGGTTCCTACCGGTGTGGTTGACTCTACCGCACCCGTAGCGGCCAGCAGATGGTGCAATTTGCGCGCGACAGCTTCGGTGCTGTCTTCACCGGTCTGTTGCGCGGCACCATCTTTTTAAAGGAATTTTTGGGCTGATTTTGCTTCCTGCGCATGCATGGAAGCAAAATCTTGTGAGGGGATGCGCATGCGCGCGAGATTTTGGCAATTTTTTACTTCCGTGCATGCACAAAAGCAAAAAAAGCTGAAATCGCGTGCACGCATGCGTCCCCTCGTGAGATTTTGCTTCCGCACATGCGCAGGAAGCAAAATTGTGCGAGGGGGTGCGCATGAGTAGCGAGTGAGCGCGCACCAAAACATGGTGATGTGCGCGCAGCACACCAGTAGCACGAAGAACAAGCAACTCGCCCCTGATAATAAGCAACAATATAGTATAAGTTGATGGATTTTTATTTCATTCATGATGTTTGAAAACATAATTTACTTTATAGAAAAGAAGTATGTAGGCATCTACTATAGCTTTAACAGTTTAAAAATACTGTAACATTGGAAATGTTGGGGGGGAGGGACAGATCATCATAGATTATAGATGCCTGTGCCCACACTGTCACCCTGCTTGCCTTGTTGCCATGGCTTATGTGACCTGGGTACAATATGTAAAAATAAAACATATTTAGGACTCTGCCAATAATAGCAAAACAACTTAAAATAGTGCTTCTGCCACTTTGTGACTATTTAAAATGTGTTAAGAACCAGTATATAAATATCAAGCATACTTTAGCATTTCTCTAATTATATACAAAGATTTCAGCATAATAAAATGTAGGCTAACCTCTGCATCAGTTACAAATGTGGAATAGGTGGCACAACTTTTTTATTTACATTTGTAATTTCTATGCTTTAAAATATGTTTGAAGCCAGATTAACACACAGTGTTGCAAATATTTTTCCAATACAATGATTCTGTAGAAGTGGTGGGGAATTGTGATGCTAAATATAGATGGATTCCAAGCTTATTATGACTCTGATATATTGCTCTATCATTGTTAAAAAATAGGATTTAAAATCGATCCCGGAACAGCTCAATATTGCAGTGTTTCAAACACTGCATATCTTGGGGTTGAGATGTGGAGAAAAAAATCCTCTTTTTCTATAATGTCTAAATGATTTGATCTATGGAGATGGATATAATGGGAATTCATTTTAAGTACCTGTGTAGCAGTTACATACACTATTCCCTTTTTCCTGAATTAAACAGAATGGAGATTTTCATGATCTTCCATTATTCTGATTTCTAGCTATTAAGCTTTTTATTAAAGCTTATTTAATTGCTTATTTAACTATGACAATGAACCAACAAAAAAAGAATACTTTGATAGGCATACTAATCAAATGTAACTTTTGAAATACCAAGAATATTAATTTGGTATCGCTGCAGTGAGACCATAAACCACATACAGTAGTTTTTGCAACTGTCATTGGTTAAAACACATAGGATAGATGGGATTAAATGCACATATCAAAATAGTATGTAGAGAAAAGGCTATATTAGACATTGGAATTCTCAAGGTATTTTTCTAAAGATATTTAATATATCTTTAGGATATATAAAGGAATAATTATATTTATATCACACTGAGTATAAAATTATAAAAAATATCTGCCTGTCTCTCTGTCTATCTATTTTCTACCTATCCATCCATCCATCCATCCATCCATCCTTCCATCCATCCATCCATCCCCTATTTTGGGGAAGGCACTGAATTGGTCTCTGGTGGCACATTAGTGTTGGCTGCTGCCAGAGTAAAGTTTCTGAATTTAATTCCCTTTAGAGAAAAGTAGCATATTTTACCTATAATTGTTCCTGTGCATCCTTAAATGTGTTATACAAAAATATATAGATACAAGATTCAAATGATTCTGTGATTTTACTGCTTATATTTCAAGTTGAATAAGTATACCAGATAGTGTTCCAAAGGTTAATAATTAATTTAATAAGGAAATAAAAATTAATGTAATTTTAGTCTTAACAATCTATATTTGGAAAAGGAAGAAATATTGCAAAATGTTACTAAATTATCAATAATATTTATTGTAGTAATAAGCACAAATAGCAGAGGAAATTAAAGCAATTGTGAATAAGGTGTATTATAGTATAGCTATTGCTTGACTTTATTTTTTCTTAATGTACAAAATGATTTACAAAGGCTTTATGAGTGCATTACTAGTGCTCTAAAATTTAATTAGATGTTAAAGTACCTGTTAATGTATCTGCTAAGATTTTATAATTTAGAAACAATGCTAGCAAATTCCATCTTTTTCATTTTATTATATTTGGAAAAAAATGAAATGTGATATTTATTCTATTGTAGCTTTCAACATTAATAAGTAACAACACCTTATGCATCCTGTTTATCAATATGCTTTTATTTTATTCATTTATTTTATCTTTGCAATTTATCTAGCAACCGAATCCTCATGCCCTTTTTGTAAATAGTGTGTAGAATAATAAAATATATTCGATTCTTTGAGATTAGATAGAGATTACATAGAGAATAATTAATGGTGTATAATCCCTATCAAGTCTTTAAAAATTCAAAAAAGAAGCCACTTTTATTTCTTCTTTTATACATAAGATGATTCCATAGCTTATTAGATAAATACCATTATATTGCATGCATTACTGAATGATTTTTAGACTCAGCATGTCATTCACATTTGTAGTTCCAGCAGAGATCCTCCGGAGGCCGGAAACCGCCCGTTTGCCAACTTCCGGTTGGACCGGAAGTCCCTTTTTTTTGCTCTCCCCCTCTTCTAGGAGCATGGTGAGGCAAAAACCGCCTCCCACCCTGAGATCCACCAGAGGCCAGAAATGGCCCATTTGGGAGTTGGGAAACGAGCCATTTCCCTACCTCCGGGGGGAGGCCATTTTCTGCCTCCAGGGGGGAGGCCATTTTCACCCTCCCCAGGCTCCTAGATAGCCTGGGGAGAGCAAAAAAATGGGACTTCCGGTCCAACCAGAAGTTGGCAAATGGGTGGTTTCCAGCCTCCAAAGGACCTCCGGGGGGGAGGCTGTTTTTGCCCTCCCCAGGCTCCTAGAAAGGCTCTGGAACTTGGGGAGAGCAAAAAAAATGGGCCTTGCGGTCCAACCAGAAGTTGGCAAATGGGCTATTTTCTGACTCCGGAGGGCCTCCAGGGGGGAAGGCCGTTTTCACCCTCCCCAGGCTCCTAGAAAGGCTCTGAGGCCTGGGGAGAGCAAAAAATGGGTGTGTCATTGTGTGCCGGGAGTGGGGGGGGGTCATGCATGCATGCATGGGGGTGCATGAAATTATGGGTGTGGGCACGCACGTGCATGACCCCCCACATTCCCCCCCTTTTGGCACGCGAACCAAAAAAGGTTCGCAATTACTGGTCTGTGCTATGCAAATAATATCTTCATCTGTAACAGAAACTTATCTTACCATCTCTAACAAAATAATACAGTCCCTTTTTAAACTACTCATTAATTTTCAAGCTTTAAGTGTCAATTTATCAAACCCCATCACATAGTTTCGTAGCGAAGCACAGGTATTTAGCTAGTCTTAATATATTATTAATTCTATTTTTATACCATTTTCCTCATGTAAGAGCCTATAGCAATGCAGAAAACAACAACAAAAAGTCCAATAAAACCATTGAATATAATGATTAGCTATAGAAACAATTGTTCTATACAGTTGTTCTATACAGTTGCATACTGTTCTAAGACAATGGAATATTAATTTTAAAATCATTTACAAAAGCATTTTATAATTCAATCTAGTGTTGGAGGAAGAGCAGCCATAACTTAGCTATTGCTTTAAAACATATGGGTGAGCAGCTATACTCCAAAGTCCATTATCAAGACAATGCCACAAGAAGGTCACACTCCTGGACACCACACCACTCCTAGATGTGACACTATCAGCTAAACCTATTGAAGAGGGAGAATTTGTTTTGATGTCAATGAAAATATTTACAAAATTGTCCCCTTCCTTTGACCCATTCTTAGTTGAAAATGGCTTTGTATTTGAAATTACTGCTTTAGAAAGTTTTTTTTTAAATCACAAATATATTATTTTATCTGATGAATATTTCATCAGATAGTCTGACAGATTGGTTTGTCTCCTACCAAGAAATGCCTAACTGCAGCAGCTAAAACACATTGGATGTGTTACATCTGTCACCACTACAGAGACAAAAATAAAGCCTGTAATTACAATATGGAGGAAACAAATCATGGTGCAATTACTCACAAAAGGATATGTAACAGACTGTAAAACTGTTGGCATTTTTATTCTTTCACTTTTACAAACCATTGTGCTAGATCCATTAAAGTATGCATAGCACTAGGCAAATTGGTCAGGAAACAGCAAACTAATTATTTGTCAGTAAGAGAAAGTAATCAGCTGCTGATAACCATTGTTCATCACTTAATGTCATTGGTTTTTTTTACAACAGGATAGTGATAACTTGTCCAGTGAAAGGTTACTCTAAAATTCTGTCTGAAAGATGATTTGGCTGTGAGGGCAATTAATGAGGGGCTCATTCGAGACAACGATGAAACCGCATACAGACGGGAGATTGAACAACTAGCTTCGTGGTGCGACCGGAACAATCTGGAACTGAACACTCAAAACCGTAGAAATGGTGGTAGACTTTAGGAGAAACCCTCCCATCCTACCACCTCTTACAATACTAGACAACACAGTATCAACAGTAGAGACCTTCAAATTTCTAGGTTCTATCATATCTCAAGACCTAAAAGGGTCATCTAACATCAAAAATGTCATCAAAAAAACACAACAAAGAATGTTCTTTCTGCGCCAACTCAGGAAGCTCAAACTGCCCAAGGAGCTGCTGATACAGTTCTACAGAGGAATCATTGAGTTTGTCATCTGCACCTCTATAACTGTCTGATTTGGTTCTGCAACCCAACAAGACAGACACAGACTTCAGAGGATAATCAGAACTGCAGAAAAAACAATTACTGCCAATCTGCCTTCCATTGAGGACCTATATACTGTACGAGTCAAAAAGAGGGCCATGAAAATATTTACTGACCCCTCACATCCTGGGCATAAATTGTTTCAACTCCTACCCTCAAAACGTCGCTATAGAGCACTGCACACCAAGACAACTAGACACAAGAACAGTTTTTTCCCGAACGCCATAACTCTGCTAAACAAATAATTCCCTCACCACTGTCAAACTATTCACTAGGCTGCATTACTATTACTATTAGTTTTTCTCATCGTTCCTATCACCCATCTCCTCCCACTTATGACTGTATGACTGTAACTTGTTGCTTGTATCCTTACGATTTATATTAATATTGTTTCCTGATTGCTTATTTGAATGCTATGACAATCATTAAGTGTTGTACCTCATGATTCTTGACAAATGTATCTTTTCTTTTATGTACACTGAGAGCATATGCACCAAAGACAAATTCCTTGTGTGTCCAATCACACTTGGCCAATAAAGAATTCTATTCTATTCTATTCAATGTCATTGGGATTTTTTTACAACAGAATAGTGATAACTTGTCCAGTGAAAGGTTACTCTAAAATTCTGTCTGAAGGATGATTTGGCTGTGAGGGCAATTAATGAGAAATAACTGTATTAACTATATAAAATGTTTTTAAGAACAGAGTTGTTTTTATGGATTGAGACTGGAATGTAATTCAAGCATCAGCCATTTAAAATCCACAGGATAATAAAGACAAATTACATTAACTATGTTAATTAAAAAGAATACCTAGTGAATTCTTCATAAAAAATGTTTGGCCTAGTCAGATATTAAAGATAATTATAAAGAGAGGATGGTACATGAATGATGGTGTTGTTTCAGGCCGTGCTTATTGCACTGCTTAAACCAGGTGTAGATGTAAAGGCAGAGAACAGTTTTCAGCAAGGTAGATGGATTTGATTAGGCCATCAATGAATGCTCAACTGAGATTTCTAAAAGGCCCAGTTGAAAAGACATTAAAATTGTATCCTCTTAAAAATTGTCCAGTGAGCCGTGGTGGTGCAGTGGTTAGAATGCAGCTAATTTTGTCAACTGCCAGCAGTTCAATTCTGACAGGCTCAAGGTTGACTCAGCTTTCCATCCTTCTGAGGTCAGTAAAATGAGGACCCAGATTGTTGGGGGAAATATACTGACTCTGTAAACAACTTAGAGAGGGCTGTAAAGCACTATGAAGCGGCATTTAAGTCTAAGTGCTATTGCTATTTACATCTATAAATATGCCTTCAAACCTATGTAATGTGTCTGAAGAACAAATGTATACTCTTTACAATGAACTGTCTTATGAAGAATCCATTTAATGGTGGGGGTTTGAAGATATAGTAATGAAAAAAATTGTTTGAACTAAGAGCACATGACGGATCCACTCCCCTCCATCCAAAAGGGACAGAATATAAGAATTATACTGAGATTGTTTCATTAAGTTCAAGTCTGACATAACAAATGCGTTGTTCTTTCTCTAACTTTTTATGGATTATTCATTGTGATGAGTTGGCTTAGCATTGCCAGAATTTTTTAAAAAAAGCCATTTTAATGTTTTTTTTAAATATATATGTTTATTTAATCATTCATATGGAAATCGTAGACCCCCTTCCTTTGTAGCACTATACCCTTAAATTAGTTATAGTAAAGTATGAGGGAGTGTGTAGTTTCTGAATTTGGTAAATAAATAAATAAAATAAATACATAAAAATAAATAAAAAGTAATAATACTATAAAAGTTTAAACAGATAGTCCTTACTTAATGACCATTGAATCAGCCATTGTTTGAAGTTGAATGGTACGTATTCCCAGTCCCCAATTTATGGTTGTTGCAGCAGCCCCTGCAGTCAGATAATCAAAATTCAGCCAGATTATGCCTGAAGGGGTGCTTCAACTCCTCCAAACCCATTTATCCCTCCCTCCCTCCCCATCTTTGCCCTTTTGGCCGCCATGTACAATGGAACTGCCCTGTGGTGGAGGTGTTGCGCCTGAAGTATCTGATGCCTTCTAAAATATTGTGAGTAATCTGTGCCCACCATTCTCCAGATCTCATGCACCATTCTTGCATTGCTTCAAAAAGCCTTCAAGAAAGCTTCCAGGGCCTTTTAAAGCATCATGAGAATGTCATGGATGATTTGGAGAATGGTGGATGCTGTTTTCTCACCAGGTTTCAGACAACTCAGAAGCCTTGTGACGCATCATGAGAATGATGTATATTCGGAGAATGGTACACGTTGAGAATTGAGAACAATTGAGACTAAGGCCTGGCACAGCAAGCAGCTGCCTTACATAGGACCAGACCAGGCATGCTTCGTCAGCAGTGGGAGGAAGATAGTAAAGTTCACCTAGATCAGGGGTGGCCTGGCTGGCTCAGGAATTCTGGGAGTTGAAGTCCACAGGTCCTCAAAGAACCATAGTTTGGCCATCCCTGACCTAGATGCAGCAAGGGCTGTGGAGTGCAAGGTGGCAAAGACTTTGGCTGTGGCACTGGGTTGACTGATTGTGGGTGTAGCTTCAGGCAACAGAAACTGCCAGGATTGTCATCACTAAGCAATTGTGCTTTACAGCTACATGGTGTATTGATGAAAATTCTGGTCCCAATTACCATCATAAGTTGAGAACTATCTTTAGTGGATATAAACAAAGCAACATTAAAACTACTTAGCTTGTAATCTAAGATGACAAAAAAGTTTTTAAAAAATATTTTATGAGGAATGGAATTAAAGAGTTTCTACAAAGCTTTCATCACTGTTGGAAATGGAGTTCTTAGAGAGGGTATGCTCATTTGATAATCTGTCATGTTGTTTCTCTACCTTTTATGCATTGTTCATTATGTTCATGTGGTGTTCATTATGTTCATGTGGTGAACTTATTCAAATTATTTAGGCCCAAAAATGATACTTAAAACTCTGGATTATACCTGTGAATGAATAGAAAACTTGGAAATTGTCTGAAAGATTAACTGTGTGCATTCTCCATGCTAAGAACCACAAAAATATGAAGATAAAATACAGGCATAGAATTTTTATTTGTTTCTTAGAGAAATATTTTTTTGTTTTTCTAAAGAGAATATATTGCTCTGACATATAACATAGTTACAATTTACTTAATAAATTGTAAAAAGTTAGGTTGTTAATTGGTGACTTGCTAACAAATTTTACCAAGATGATTTTGTGGAACTTTGAAAACCACATAAAGGCGATAGGGCGTTGTTACTTACCTGAACGCCCATTCTCGTAGGGTGGCGCTAGCCTCCAAGATTGGGAAGACACATTCCATCAGCCAATCAGGACTGAGTCTGACATCATATAAAAGCTGTCCCCCTGTCATACTCCCCCTCTGGAGACGAAGGACTAGGTCAGACCCATAGTGTACTCCCCAGTGAACTCTACCACAATAAGTATAATACAAACCCACATCAGGGAGGGACTTGGAGGCTAGCGCCACCCTACGAGAATGGGCGTTCAGGTAAGTAACAACGCCCTTTCTCCATAGTGGGTGGCGCTAGCCTCCAAGATTGGGACATGCCCAAGCAGTAACGTCCCTAGGGAGGGTTGCATAACACACTGTCTCTGTCCTCTGGAGGCATCACCGTTTGCAAAACGCGCCGGCCAAAGCCAGCATCAGCCGCAGCAAAGGCGTCCACCCTGTAGTGACAAATAAACGGCAACATAGAGGACCAGGTTGCTGCCCGACACACCTCTTCGATAGAAGCACGGGTAGACCATGCAGCAGTTGTAGCGGCACTTCGAGTGGAGTGCGCAGTCAAGTGAGGCGGCCTAGGCAGATTGAGATGATTATAAGCCTCAGCGATAACCTCGCGAAGCCATCTCCCAATCAGCACCGAAGAAGCCTTCCTCCCCATGGAGGATTGCCGGAAACAAACAAGGAGAGACTCGGATCGACGAAATTCTGCCGTGCGCTGAATGTATAGCTCAAGTGCACAGCGTACATCCATGGACTGCCATTGCCGCTGATCTGCAGTTGATGGATGGTCGCAGAAGGAGGACCACACCAGTTCCTGCGCCCGGTGAAAGTACGTATTCACCTTGGGAATGAATGTCGGATCCAGGCGTAACACGACCCTGTCTGGATAGAATACACAGAGGTCCGCACGGACTGACAGGGCCGCCAACTCTGAAATCCGATGGGCGGAAGTGATAGCGACCAGAAAGGCCACTTTGTATGTCAACAGCTGCAAAGACATCGTGTGCAACGGTTCGTAGGGCTCTTGTGTCAGTGACATCAGCATCATCTGCAGGTCTCATGTAGGATATTGATGGATGACAGGAGGGCGGAGTTGAGAGTCCGGCCGCAGGGAACGTTGTACCAATGGGCGAGCCGACAGGGTCGGAGAGGCATGGCAAGTCAGCATGTGGCCAGTGCCGCCACTTGACAACGCAGAGTGCTGGGTGCCAGTGCCCTGTCCAGACTGGCTTGCGGAAACGGAAGAATGTTGATGATCGAAAGGTCCACAGGACACCATGAAGCCGAAGAACACCAAGTGCAGAAGGCCTGCCACGTGGCATCATAGATTCGAGCAGTGGAAGCTCGGCGGGAGGAGGGGAGGGTGCGGACGATGCTGTCGGGAACCCCATGATGAATTAGGGTGTGCCGCTCAAGTGCCAGGCGGTCAGTTGGCACCAGTGCGGGTCCGGGTGCCGCACTGACCCCTGGGAGAGTGACGACTCTGTCGGCGGGATCCGCCAGTGGGGACTGACCGACAGCGATTTTAGGTCCGCAAACCAGGCCCTCCTGGGCCAGTGAGGCGCCAGGAGGATCACCTCCGCCTCCTCGGCAAGGATCTTGCGGATCATGCGAGGGATGAGAGCCGGAGGGGATGCGTAAAGCAGACCCCTCGGCCAGGGACAATGAAGGGCGTCTGTCCCCTCCGCCCCGTAGGACTGGTAGCGGCAGAAGTAGCAGGGGAGCTTCGCATTCTGCGGGGTGGCAAATAAATCGATGAGCGGACGGCCGAATCCACCAGCTCCTGGAAGAGGTCCCGGTGAAGGCTCCACTCCTCCGAATCTACTTCATTGCGGTTGAGTCAATCCGCCGTCCAGTTGGAGACCCCCGAGATGTGCTCCGCTCGCAGCGACAGGAGGTGCCGCTCCGCCCAGAGGCCCAGTGCTGTAGCCTCTGCCAGTAGCCGACGGGACATCGTGCCCACTTGTCGATTGACGTGGGCCTTGGTGGTTATGTTGTCCATGAGCAGCAGTACATGCCGGCCAGACAACACCTGCTGGAAAACGCTGGAGGCCCTGGAGGGAACGACGGACCTCGTTCGGGAGTTGGACCTTGACCGAGGAGTTGCTCCGGCCTGCCCGCTGAAAAGGCAAGAGAAACCATTGTAGGTCTCTGGGGTGCAATTGTGCCCAAGGTGTTACGTGGATGGCCGAAATCATCTTCCCCAACAAGGATGATAAGAGACTCAATGGGACCCTGGGTTGGCCCATGACCTGTTGGGTGAGGGCGGTCAAGCTGTCCTGCCTCTCTTGAGAGAGGTCCACCTTGCACTCCAGAGGGTCAACAATGGCGCCCATATGTGTAATTCTGGTAGCTGGAGTGAGGTGTCTTTTGTCAAAGTTTACAGAAAAGCCCTGGTATTGTAGGGTCTCTATAGTCAGGTTGAGGTCCGACTCCGCCCACGAGGACGTGGATGCCTGAACGAGAACATTGTCCAGGTAGCATTGGAGCCGGACCGGTACAGACCGGAGATGAGCCACTAGAGCTGCTAAAGTCTTAGTAAAGACCCGAGGGGCCGAGGAAGGACCGAACGGGAGTGCGGCATACTGATAATGGTCGTCTAGATAGCAAAAATGGAGGAATTTCTGATGGGCTGGCTGAATTGGGACATGGAGGTAGGCCTCCGTTAGGTCGATGGAGCACATAAAGTCCCCTTTGCGAATACTGTCCAGTATCGACTGCAACGTGTGCCTTTTAAACGTCGTATAGACTAAGAATTTGTTGAGACGCTTCAGGTCTAGGACGGCTCTTCACCCACCCGAGGATTTCTCAACGAGGAATAAAATGGAATAGAATCCTTGCCCCCGATGGCCCTCCGGCACCCACTGTATGGCCTGAATTTCCAGCAGGTGCTGGATAGCGGTCCGCATCGTTGACCGCTGCTGGGGATTGGAGGATCGGGGGCACCTCATGAAAAATCCCGGGGGTGGGGGTGGAGATAAATTGTAAGGCAAGGCCAGGTGACACGGTCTCGCGGACCCCCACGTCTGTTGTTATATCCTCCCACTGCCTGGCGAAAAGGTGCAGGTGGCCCCCAATGGGAGGATGTGGGTCATCTATTTGTAATGGCGGAAGGGACGACCGCCTGCCCCCCTGAAGAGGGTGCTTGTTGGCCTGGTCGCCTCTCCGCCTAACATGCCCTTGGTTCTGCCTCCCACTGGCGCGGTACCGAGGTTGATTATAACGAGGCGCTCAGAAGGAGTGCCTCGGGGCCGCAGGCGTGGAGGAAGCGGGAGCAGCTGCCGCCGCTGGCTTACTAGGACCCTTCCGTGTGCAATTGGGCAGCACTTTTTGCTTGTCTTTGGATTCTACCAAATAAGGGTCTAATGCAGCTCCGAAAAGGGACTGACCCTGTACTGGAGCGATGGCAAGCCGCCACTTGTGGTGAGCGTCGGCTGGCCAATACCGCAGCCAGTGCATGTCGCGCCACCAACGGAGGAACCCATGGCTCTGGCAGCCAAGCGGGCCACCTGTAGGGTGACATCCGATGTAAATTGGAAGGCGGCCAGGAGTTTGTTACTGTCCTGTCTAGCACAGGCGTCGGACGAGGGCTGGTGATATTGCAACGCCTTCAGCCAGCGGATGGATATCCGGCAGAAGAGCGAGGCGGAGGTCAACGCCCTCATGGCCCAGGCAGCCACCTGGTGTGTGCGCAAGATCGCCTGCTCTGTGCACCGGTCCTTGGGCCGCAGCAGCTCGGCGCTATCGCCAGGCAGGTGAGTGGAGGAGTACAGCGCCTTGATAGGCGGGACCACTGGTGGCATGGGGAGGGTCGTGCAAGGCCCTGTGCCACATTGAAGAATTTCTTGTCCAAGGTGGAAGTCTGGGGCCCCAATGAGGGAGCCTGCCACTGTTTTAGAACGGACTCCACAAACAGTTTGGGGGCCAGAATCACCTCAGCCTGCATGGTGGGCTCTTCAAAGAGAGGGTCGCTTGCCTCTTCCGCAGCCGGGATGGGGGTTGGTGCGATCTTGGCGGCTGCCTTGGCCTTGTGAAGCAGGGACTTAACCAAGCCCGGGTTGAAAAATCCCGTGGATGCTGGGGGCTGCGGAGTCATGTCCTCATCGGTGGACATGTCGAAGTCCTGGCCCTGGGCCTCTAAGCCAGGGGCAGACCTGGGGGAGCACGCCTGGATTTCCTCACCCTAGGGCAATGCCAAGTCCAAAGCCGGGGAGGGCGGGTCCTGAGGACGCAGTAGATGGGAGGCGACCGCAGAAGAGCTGGTGGGGATGGATGCTGCCATGTGCTGCATACCTGCCGCGATGCCCTTCTTAATGGCGGCCTGAATCATGGCCTGTACTTCAGGGCTGTGGAACTGGGCCACAGCTGAGGCGGAGGGCATGGTCCTGGGGGTGGCCCCTTCCGTGTGGGGCTCCTCCCAAATATCGCTGGTGCCAAGGCAAGGGTCAGGATTGCCCAAGGAGAGGGCACCTGAAGAACACCTGTACCTGGACGCATGGGAGCTCCCAGACTCCCTTGGGGTTGCAATGGTGTGGAGGGTGGAGGGCGTGGCTTGTCAATTTTAGTAGAGGCCTCATCTACGGCCTTGGGGCGATGTCTGGCCTCACCCTGGCCACCCGGTTCTGGCCTCACCCCCAGTGGCTGGCCTGAGGGGGGATCTGTCCCTCCGTGGCATGGGGGGTGTAGAGGAGGCCCTCGCCCTCCCTTCCGAGGCCAGCACGTCCTTATGGCTTTTTAGCTTTATTTCTGGACGGCTTATCGGCCATTGTGGGAGGCGAGGATGCAGGCAGGCCTCTCTCGCGGCTGAAGGCAAAAAGACCCCTTTTGCCCAGACAGAAGGTGGCTATGGCAGCTGTTCCAGCCGCCTCCTTGTGTGCGCGTCTTCTAGAGGCTACGGGAGGCCTGGGCACGGCAGCAGCGGCCCGAACGCCAGCTGGCAGGCAGGGGAAGCCCCCGAAGTCAGTGATGACGTGCCAGGCGATCAAGAGGCATGGGCGAGTCCAGGGGGCTGCTGCGCATTCGCGCGCTGTCCGATCGACCAGGTGGCAGGCGGGGGAAGCCTCCGCAGTTGGCGATGACGTGCCGGGTGATCAGGAGGCGTGGGCGAGTCCGGGGGCTGCTGCGCAGGCGCGCGCTGCCCGATCAACCAGCTGGGAGGCGGGGGAAGCCTCCTCTGTTCCTGGTGACGCGTCCCACTCGGCGAGCTCTTCAGCGCCTGCGCGCGGTAAGCCGGGCCAGCTGGAGGGCGGGGAAGCCCCCTCCGGAGCCGCGATGCCTCCTGACGTCACTGCGGCGTGGTGCGCCTGCGCGGAGTCTTCCCGCCGAACAGATGGTAGGCGGGGCAATCCGCGGTCACATTTGGATACCTTAGGTGGCCAACGGAAAAACGGCAGTAGGCCGTGAGCAGCGCCGATGGCTGTGCCTCGTCGATGGATGTGGAGACCGACTTCCAAAGGCGTTCCCCGGCAATTAGTCCGATCACAGGCCAAAAGGGGCAGCACGATCGAACAGGGAGGAGAGTGGAAGGCCGCTCAAGCGCTAGGCTTCTGCGGCTTGTTGAATGGCAGGTCCAAATTCCTCTCACTCCTGGCGGTAAGCTGCAGAGCCGCCCTGGCCGGCGGTCACTCAAGCGCTAGGCTTCTGTGACTTATGTGCCCAGGTAGTTCAATGGCCAGGCCGCTTGGGGAAAAATGCCACAGCCCACTAAGCTGACAGAAGGCCAGATGGCAGTGGGCCGGGCCGAAGCCTTCGCACACACACACCCGCTCATAGATGAACTCACAGAACGAAGATGTCAAAAGGTTGTCAATATTTGATGGTAGAGTCAGGATAAATCTTCAAGACTGGGGAGACACAAGTCCAAGCCTAGGACTGAGTCGAAAGAGGGGGAGTATGACAGGGGGACAGCTTTTATATGATGTCAGACTCAGTCCTGATTGGCTGATGGAATGTGTCTTCCCAATCTTGGAGGCTAGCGCCACCCACTATGGAGAACTGTAATTTTCCAAACATTGATCTACCAGCTTTCCAGCACCTCCAGCAGCTGGTAATCTACAAGGATTTGCAGACTGTCACATAGGATATAAACTAAACAAAATGGATACAGCTTCAACTAACCAAATTTGCAGATGATACCAAGCTGGCGGGAGTAGCAAACACCCCAGAGGACAGACTCAAAATCCAGAGGGACCTCGATAGACTCGAACATTGGGCCCAAGCCAATAAAATGAAATTTAACACAGAGAAAGGTAAAATTCTACACCTAGGTAAGAAGAATACATATACAAACTGGGCGAAACCACACTCAATAGCAGCGATTGCGAGAGGGATCTCAGAGTCTTGGTAGACAGCCAACTAAATATGAGCCAGCAGTGTGCAGCAGCAGCCAAAAAGGCCAACGCAGTCCTGAGCTGCATAAATAGAGGGATACAATCAAGGACCAGAGAGGTACTAGTATAGAGTACCACTCTATAAAGCCTTGGTCAGACCTTACCTAGAGTACTGCATCCAGTTATGGTCACCACACTACAAAAAAGACAATGAAACCCTAGAGAAAGTGCAGAAGAGAGCAACCAAGATGATAAAGGGTCTGGAAAATAAAACATACAAAGAGCGGTTGCAGACCTTCAAGGGGAGACTGGACTGCCATCTGTCTCAAATGGTGTAGGAACTCCTGCTTGAGCAGGGGGGTTGGGCTAGATGACCTACAAGGTCCCTTCCAACTCTAATAATAAATCTAAATCATCACCTTTTAACAGTAAGTGAAATCTGGCAGCCTTGAGTTTCAAGAACTTTTAAAAAATTCAAAAGTTTTGCAAAGTAAGCAGAAAAATAATACCGTTTTCAGGTATTTTACAGAGCGACATAGATTTTGCAATTCTTTGATCTTTCAAAAATGGAACAAATTCTTTGTTTTTAAAAACCATTATTCTTCACCATTTAGATTTTCGGAGTCGTTTGTTTCTAAAATCAGATCTTTTAAAAGATTTTATACTCCAAAATCTTTTCATTAGAGTAATACAACCAAACCAATTCTAGAGTGTCAGCAGTTTTTTTTAACCTTCTGAGTACCAATCTGATGAATGATATCCTGTGGTGAAGAAAATTACACACACTTAATACCTAAGGCAAGCGTATTGCAATCTCAGCATCAGCTTAAATTATTATATTGTTTCTTTTAGCCAAAGGGAATGTTAACACTTTCCTGTTATCACCCAAAGTGATAAATTATTTCCTGCATCTGTACAAAGGAAAGCTCAAGAGAGCATTTCATTTACAGAATTAAAGAATAAACAAATCTACTTGCTGATTTATTGCATATTTATCGTTCTCCATTTTTATTACGTTTCATGGGATTGTATGTGAATTCCATACTTTAGACCAGTGGTGGCCAACCTTAAGCATACCATGCGCCAATTTTTTCACAGACGAGTTCAGATACGCCATACAATTCAAGCACGTTTTTTACCTTCTTACTTTCACGTTTGGGGTTGTAAAATAGGGACTTTCACAAACAATGCAAAACGGTTTTCCTGATGAACTTGCTATAAATAGCAAATCATTTTCCCACTGTTCATTGAATTTGCGCTTACAATCACTTTCTTGGCTTCTTTTGCTGATTTTCTTTTGCACTGTAAGGATGCAATGCGCCACTTGTAATCATCCAATGTGCCACGTTTGGCGCATGCGCCATGTGTGCTTTAGACAATTATATAATTCTCTCATCAAAATATTTGTTGTTTATGTTCTGTAATAATTATGAAACATAATTATGTTCTGCTATTTTCTCTTTTTAATGAGTTGTGTAATGTTTGTAATCTTAAGGTATGGCTATTATAAATTATTGTTTTCAGCTATCACTTTTATGAGATAGGTGGCCATATAAATCAATCAAATAAACAAAATGCAAGTAGAAGAATTTTTAGGATAGGTCAGATTGAATTGACAGTGAGGATTATCCAGAATGTATTTTAATTCTTAATCTACGGCACTGGAGGCACTAAAGAATCTTTATTCATTTGCAATTGTTTGGCTCACATAGAATCATAGACTCAGAGCTGGAAGGCACATTAGAAGTCTTCTAGTCCAACCCCCTGCCCAAGGCAGGAGACTTTAGTGTTGCTTTAGCGTTGTGCATACTAGGAGTAATTTGCATTTTTTTTAATGGATGAAGCTTGCAAGATCCTATGATAGATACCAACATAGAAAAGTTCATAATAACTTTGAAAGTTTAAAAGAGGGGTCAAAGAGGCCATCTATGTCAAAATTGAACAGTCCTCTTTCAACAGTGAAGGAGGGATATGACATCTTCTATCTCCAGTCTACCAACACAGTCCTTTCAACAGTTCCAAGAAGGCTCCACCCCCATTTGCACCACTCAGGTAACCCTGATGACACAGATAAACCTCCAGGTGGCCTTAATGACTCGCTAAAAGAATGCAAATGACCAGCTGTCTGCAAGGAGTATAAATCCTTCCATTCCCCACCATCCAGTCAGAGCTGAAGAAGCTTCTTGGATGAGAAGCGAAATGTCTTCAAAGAAAAAACAAAATCCAGTTGCCTCTTGAAAAAAAACACCTTTGGGACAACCGTGTCCTGGATGACAGAATCTCCATAAACATTCATAATAACCATTTTTTCCTATTAGACTGGACTTTTTGGCACACAGGTCTTTAAGATGCAGACAGGATGTGTGGAGAGATTACCACCTGCTTACTTGACCACTGTTCTAGTGATGCCCTTTATCCTGTGCCCTCTACATTGCCCAGGAGAAATTTACAATGCCTTTTGTTCCTTGCTTTTAGTATTTTAGTTCCATTTTAATTTAAGCTTTATTTATTTATTTCCTTACTTACTAGTCCTCTGTATTATTACAATACATGGATGAATTTTTATATTCTTGGGTGGTTTTTTTTAATTGCCCTGAATACGTGCCGAAATAAAAGGATTTGCTGGTGGCAATGATGATGATGATGGGTGATAGTAGTAGTAATAGTAATAGCAACAATATTTGCTGGTGTCCACATGAGCTTAGTATTTTAATACAGATAATGATGATTGCTATTGTTTCATTTTTATTATTTTAAAAGTTAATTGCTGACATGTGGTAAATATGAGATTAATATATTTTGTATGTAAAGCGGTTGGGGAACTCTCTGTTGAGCTTTTCACTGCAGTATATTAAACACTGCTTCATTTTTTTCTTCATTTTTTCACATACAACTTTCATAATAATTGTTCTTGAATATGAGACCATTTCTTCTCTCACCTATTCCTCTTATTTTCTTACCTCCCTCTGCTCAAATTATGTTCGCTGTTTGCTGCATTAATGATTTACTGAAGCTTTTCTAGAAGCAATAGAACAGGAACAAATTGAATCCAACAAGCAAGAGTAACTTAAAATTAAATGGAGTTTAAAATCATAAAATGTTGCATGAAAAATAACTGCTACATAAATGTGTGAACTATGTTATGGAACTGATCCTCAATAAGGTGAAAAATGCATGGTGAATCATGTATCCCTGAACAAAACATTACAGAATACAGTCCTCATCTAATTTTCTTGCTACTGGATTCAGGCTTTGTGTTGGAGATGTATTGTTGTGTTCCTAATTTAGAATTTGTGAACTCAAAAATATTTGAGTACACCTGTAACAGTACAGGTGGGTTCCTACTGGTGCGGTCCACTCTATAGCACCGGTAGCGGCCCGCTGGTGACGTCACAGTACCGGTGCGGTTGGTTGCTGGTGCCTGGGTGCTGCCATTTTTTTTAAAAAAAAATTTAATTTAAAAAAAAAATTTCTTCTGCGCATGCCCAGAAGCTGAGCTTCCGGCACTGCACATGCGCTGCCTTCCTATCCCACAGTGAGTCCAAGCAGGGGAGGATGGCTGAGGGAACGCGTGAGACGCTGAAAGACGGCCGGCAGGAGCTATCTCCATTCCCCTCCCTTCAGCAGTCCGAGAGGCCACGAATGCGCGGTGATGATCCTAGGCATTTTCGCACATTTGAGGCTTCTCGAGCTGCTGAGGGGAGGGGGAATGGGCAGCAGGACCTATCTCAGTTCCCCTCCCTTCAGCAGTCCAAGAAGCCATGCCCACCCGGTCACATGGCTGGCAAGCCACACCCACAAAATAAGCCACTCCCACAGAGTGGTAGTAAAAAAATTAGGAACCCGCCCCTGGTACAGGCCTCAATGATTCTCAGAAAGAGTGCTAATGACTGCAGATGACTGCAAGGAATGTAAATCCTTCCATCCTCCATCATTCAGTCAGAACTGAAGAAGCTTCTTGGATGAGAAGTGAAACAACTTCAAGGAAAAGCAACGAAAGTCCAGTTACCTTTTGGAAAAAAAAAACACCTTTGGGATAATCATGACGTGGATGTCCGAGAATCTCCATAGACATTTAACAGTACAGCCTTCTCATTATGGACTTTATAATCATAATATCTAAATACCTGAATATCTAAAAATCAATAAATGCCAGTAACAATGCCAATAAAAGATAATGTTGAATATCTAGCATATGTAAATAGTTACATATGAGATACAAGAAAAAATGGTGAAAAGAAATCTTCAGAGGTTTCTTAAAGAGCTATAACGAGATATTTATCAAAGCTTAGCTGACCTCATATTCTATAGAATAGGGAATATAACCAAAAGGCTAATATTTGTATCACCAATCATCTTTAAGACAAAGAATTGTATCTTTAATTAATTCTTCATCTTCAGAGCCGAGGTGGCACAGTAGTTAGAGTGCAGCACTGCAGGCTACTTCAGCTGACTGCTAGTTCAGCAGTTCAGCTGTTCAAATCTCACGGGCTCAAGGTTGACTCAGCCTTCCATCCTTCCGAGGTCTATAAAATGAGGACCCAGATTGTTGGGGACAATATGCTGAACTCTGTAAACCGCTTAGAGAGGGCTGTAAACCACTATGAAGCAGTATATAAGTCTAAGTGCTATTGCTATCTTAAAGATTAAGATAAAAGTTGGCGTAACCCTTTCTATTACATTAGGAATAAAATAGCAGAGCAATGGAAAGCAGAAAAGTTAAATAAATCAGTGTCAGCAAAATGCATCCTTTTCCTAGCTTTGAACAGAATTCAGCTCTTAAGTGGAACCATCAGAACATAGGACAGTCTCTCTCTCTCTCTCTCTTATTGCAGTACATGCATAAAGAAGGGATTTACTATTTGTTGTTCTTTAAAATTATGGTTTACATTTTATAATCAAACATAAGGCAGTATACTGTCCCATTAAAAAAGCATAGAAAAAAAAGGATTATTCATTTAAATGTGTGTGTCTTTTAAATGCCATATATTGCACCATGTGATAGTTTTACTTTGTGAAATACTGACCTAAAGTTAATATTACATGCTCTTGTGTGGACCACTTTTAGAAGTAACAGTAACAGAGTTGGAAGGGATCTTTAAGGTCATCTAGTCCAACCCCCTGCTTACGCAGGAGACCTATACTAGGGATTCGAACCGCCGAACTGCCGACCTTTCTGATCGACAAGCTCAGTGTCTTAGTCACTGAGCCACCTAATTAGTTGATGTATTTTAATAAATACTATAGTTTGGGCAGGGGACAGAGTCATCTTTCTCTTTCTTCTCAGTTTTCCCTATTTAAACCTTGGGTAAGGGAACTCATTCCATGGTGTTGACAGGAAGAAGTAAATAGTAACTATTCAAAAGAGTTTTAATACTACAAGACTTATTTTAAATCTGAGTAATTTCTTAGCAACAGGCTAAAAAGAAGGGATCTTACTAAAGCAAAATATTCTGGTTATGAGAAAAATCATTTTTCATCAGCTACCTTCTTGAGAAATTATACCACAGTGCAACAGGCAGTAGTTTCAGGCTGAGCAAAGATTATTTAAATTTAGGGGATAAATGACTGCCACCTACCAATCATACAGAATACCTACACTGTGGCAAATTGGCAGAAATGAGTACTAATTTAAGAGAAAACCTGTAGAGTCTTGGTGCTCTCTGAGCTTGGCTGTTTGCTTGCAGGTGTTTTGTTACTTAATCAGGTAAACGTCATCAGTGCTACCATGTTCAGTGCAAACCAGGGATGCGGTTCAGCAGGTTCTGACCAGTTCTGGAGAACTGGTAGCAGAAATTTTGAGTAGTTCGGAGAACCGGTAGCGGAAAGTTTGAGTAGTTCGAAGAACTGGTAAATACCACCTCTGACTGGCCCCACCCCCCATCTATTCTCTGCCTCCTGAGTCCCAGCTGATCAGGAGGAAATGGGGATTTTGCAGTAACATTCCCCTGGAGTGGGGAGGGAATGGAGATTTTACAGCAGAGGTGGGTTCCTCCCGGTTCGGACTGGATCGCCTGAACCGGTAGCAACCCACTGGTGACATCGCTGAACTGGATAGGTTGGTGATGGTTCGTGGGCGCCACCATCTTTTTTGTTTTCTGCGAATTTTCTACTTTTTGCAAGGGTTTTCCTGTTCTGCTGCTTGAAATAGGGCCCTCTCTCCCGCCCCTGGGTTTATACTGACCTTTATTCCTTCGCCTGAAGCACAGCTGATCAGCTCCTCAGCTGTGTTTTGGGCTGATTCCATCTACTGAGCATGCGTGGAAGCAAAATTGCACCAGGGGACGCAAAATGTCATGATGTGAACCGGTGGGGAAGATAAGTAGAACCCACCCCTGTTTTACAGTATCCTGCCCCTGCCCCACCCACCAAGCCAAGCCCACCAAGCCAAGCCCACAGAACCAGTAGTAAAAGTTTTGAATCCCACCACTGGTGCAAACCCCACTCCTTTCTAGCACTGAAAACATATAATGATCAGCACAAGACTGTTTGAATCAAATTTGTAACAATATAAGAAATAATACTTTTGTCTTGTCTGATATATTATCACTTATTCCATCACATCACATCCAGTCAACTTTTATTAAAGTTCTCTGCATTTGCTGTCATCTCCACATTGCCTGTATTTCAACTCTCTCTGATTTTCTCTTAACATCTCGTGATTCATGCATGCAATATTTTTTCTCAGATACATTTCTTGAAAGTCTTTATCATTTAAAATTTAACAAGGTTTACCATGGACACTTTATTTGGAGTGGATGAGGGAGTGCTGTTGGTAGAATCTGGCCTCATACTTTTAGTGTTATTGATATATGGTACGTGTATATGATCCTAAACCAAAAATTTGGATAATGTAGTAGTAGTTCAGCTGTTTTTACATTACATAAAATAGAAACAGTGTTTGTACTCTTCCATGTCATGTATCATAGCTCTTTTATATGGGCTCTTGCAAGTTTTTATGATTAATTTATCTCTGAATCTCAACAGCACCTGGCATCTGATTCCTTTACTTTGGGATATAATTTTTCCTATGAAAAAATATGTTCCAAAGTAAAGATCTTACAGTTATTGCTTAGGAGAGCATATTTTTTGCTCCTTTCTACAGTTCACCATTCTCTTGTAATAAGTGGTATAGAGAGATTAATGTTCACGGCTGTGTTATTGGCTGATAATTTATCACTTTGTTATCAGTTCTACATTGACCTGAATTTTTGTTCACAAGGGGTAACTAATAACAATCTAGATTCCTTGCATTTTGAAAAATATAGAGCACAAAAAGATCTTCTGTTACATCTCTGTGAAAATTACCACAAAGTCTACAGGGCAATTCTTGAATCGGGCAGGAAATAATGTCTCCTCCATGAACTAACATATAAATACAATCCAAAACTGCCTGCCAGGTTTTCTTGAATCAATTTACATTTCACTGCCCAGTATATCCATTGGTTTAGAAAGTCTTTTTTTGTATGCGGAGGTCTCAACGATTTATATGGAGCTGCTCAGCTGCTCAGATATATTGAAGGAAATAAAAATCTGCAATAAGTTTTGAAGAACGGCGCTGAAATGCAGGCAAATCATGGCAATCTCTGAAAAACCCAGTTTGGGGAGGGATCTGAAATCCTACATTGCGTAGTTAGAGACATTACCTGAAGCTCTTTATGTTCAGGCTTGGTAAAAAAAATTATCAATATCCAGACACTAAATCCTTACTTCACTTCTTACCTTGACAGAAAACCCACAAACCAGAGGTGGGTTACTCCTGGTTCAGACTGGTTCGCCTGAACCGGTAGCAACCCACTGGTGATGTCATGATGACATCACAGAACCAGTTCAGTCGGTGCCGGTCCATAGATGCCGCCATCTTTTTTTAAAATTTAAAAAAAAATTTAAAAAAAAATTTCAGGTTTTTTTTCTTTTGAGCATGTGCAGAAGCCAAGTTTCCGGCACTACGCATGCATCACCATCTTGTTTTCAACTTTTTTGTTTTGGATTTTTTTATTTTTTATTTTGGTATTGCACATGTGCGCGCATGCACGCTCCGTGTGCGCGCACACACGAGGCACAGGAGGAAGCAAACCGGCAGTGAGGTAAGTTAGAACTCACCCCTGCCACAGCTAAATTAGAATTAAACCTTAGAGATAACAGATGATTGCTAACCACAAAGCAGAGACCTCAGAGATTTTCCTGTATTCTTAAGGGTAAACGCTGAATTTCTTCTTCCAGACTTTCCAAATTAACACTAGTTGGCAGTTATTTAGTGGCTTTGGTGACTGAAATATGTTTATAGCATGTCAGTCTCTAGACAGAGAACTGCTCGTTCCTTCCTCAGCAGCCTAGAATTAAAATTTCCTGACAGAACAATTAGTCAGTGGAACAGCTTGCCTCCAGAAGTTGTGAATGCTCCAACACTGGAAATTTTAAAGAAGAGATTGAATAACCATTTGTTTGAAATGGTATAGGGTTTCCTGCCTAAGTAGGGGGTTGGACTAGAAGACCTCCAAGGTCCCTTTCATCTCTATTATTCCATTCCATTCCATTCCATTTCTGTTTAAGGAAGCCTAGCAGGAAACTACATAAACATTACAAAATCCTGGCCGCATAAATCACATACATTTAAACCATGATATAATTTTATATTTTCAGGATTGTTCAGACACTACATCTAGCCATGGCATTGAACCAACCCAGAATTGATCCTATCAGCAATTCAAAATTTAGAAACTATGGATTATTGTTTACTTATGAGTTACATATAGAATTGCCCAGAAACATCTTGCTATAGATTAAATAAAAAATGTGCTAATACCATGATTTATTGATGAATATAGTGCAAACTGTTTACAGGACAAGAAAGGTAACAAACCATAGAGTGAAGACTACGGTATTTCACTCTAACAACATCTAGTAAATCTGCAGTCAAACCTTACATTTTAATGTTTGAGAGATATAAATACATCCTTTCCAATGTTAAGAGAGAAGCACTAACTTCAAAGCACCTATCATTTTGTGGACCAGTGATCCTACAGAAGTATTTTCCTGTTCCACCCACTCAATTTCATTTTCTGTTTTTACTGCAGTCAGGAGCCAAAAGCAATTATCTAAGTATACCTGAACAGAGTATTGCAACCTGTTTTTGTGATACATTGTTTAAATTACCAAAAATTCAGCATTAGCTCAGTGGAATATTATTTTTGTTCAGTCCATCAATGCACAACTTTTCTATATTATTATTCAATGTATCTGCAGTTAGGATTTCTTTCAAGTTCATTTTGGCTTTCATTATCTGAGAGCATGGATGGATATCTATTGTTCATAAGGAAGGGCATGCTAATCATTCTCGATTGTACCTATAGTCTGGTTTTCAACTTTTTAATATTTCATAGACATTGAATTATTGCGTGTTTATTCTGCTATAGGCAATACTTGCTTTTCATAAAATAAAACTCATTTCTTGTGCCTTTTGAAGCAATAGATCAAAAGCAGGAATAAGGAATATTGTAGGGAACAAATGGTATCATTTATTGGATGCATAATATACCTTATTCCTTGGAAAAATGAAATGCTCCTGTAAATAACTATTTTAAACTTTTATTACTCAGATATCCCAATAACTTGAATGCTATCATGTCTTTGGGTTAATAAAACATTTTCTGTTCATCTAATTTAGGGTCTGGAAATTAAATACAAATTAAGAGCCTTTTTGTGCATAAAAACATAAGCACCTATTGTGTAGTAATTTGGAAGCAAGGGCAGTGATCAAGTGAATGAATGGTTATAGTGTAAATGAGCTTCTGTTCTAAATACTACTGTTTATTGCAGCTAATTACAATGTTTCATGAAGACATCTCAGTGCAAGTTAATGTGATGCCAGTAGCTCTCTTACTGCCTCAGCTCCTACACAGACAAGTAACCTCACTGTCCTTGTATTCAACCTTAGTGTTAAGGAATTATGGAAGCTCCTAATTGTGAATTTCATTCTCTCTCCTCTCCTTAGTTCTTTACACTGACAGCACTGTTAATTCTATCTCTAACTGCCTTTGGTTTTCCTCGCAGCCTCATTAGCTGAATCACAACATTCAAAGAGATTGAAAATGAACTAAAATGGTGTTCTTTTCACAAAGAGATGTTAGCAGTGTAAATCCAAAATTAATGGTTTCTCAGAAGAACAGAATAAAGCTTAAATAGTTTAAATTGTTAGGTATTTACTTTTAATCCCTGACTTCCTGGATTTATAAAACCTGCAAAGTTATAGCCCAGACAACTGTCAGATGTCTTGCTAGTTAGACAATATTTGGGTCTGTTAATCTAGCAAAGCAATTTAAAATCTGGAACATTTGTAACTTCACTCAGTACCAACTATTCCTCTGGATGCTGTGAGACTTGATTTATAATGTGGACACTAGGAGGAGTAAGTACCTCATACTAACAATTAAGTTCTCACCTTGGTACAATAGATCATAAAAATAACTAAATTTTAGTCAATATCATTGCCTACAAAGCTCAGCAAGCATTTATAATCCTAAAATTGCAAACTGTGCCCACAACAATGATAGAAAATAGATATCAACAAATCTCTGTTGAACAAAGGCTTGCCCTCATGGTTATTCTCACATTCAGCATTTACTATGTTATCTTCCATTCTGACCATTATATTTATCAATCCATGAGAAGTAGATTGAAAACAGGTGGGCAATCTCTCAGCTCAGGTGAGATGAAGAAAAAAAATGCTTTATTTTATCTTATTTTAATGAATTTAACCAAGCATAGGATTGGGGTTTTTTGCACATGCTGCACAAAAGGGTCATCATGTGGAAGTAATACACGATAAGGGGTAGATGAATTAAGAGTTGTATTTTTAATATTTTTTTTCTAATATTAATGGAAATAACAGACTATGGTTATTCATATTTAATAAACTTTCTAGATTTGCCAGCTGCAAAGGGGAAAACCTTGATTCCTACAGTCATTATATTGATTAATGCTAAAGTACCTTCTGTTGTTTGGCATTCACTTTTGCTGCATAGTGTTAACATGCTACCAAAGTCACAGACTCCCTAGGACCGTGATGGCGAACCTATGGCACGTGTGCCACAGGTGGCATGCAGAGCCCTCTCTGAGGGCACGCAAGCCATCCCCCCAGCTCAGCTCTGCCGTGCATGCGTGCACGCCTCCTGCCGGCCAGCTGGTTTTCGGGTCTCTGCCACGCATGCGTGGAGAGTGGAGCACATGCAGGGAGGTCACACATGCATGGGGGCGGGGCACACATTGCACGTGCATGCATGGGGGTGGGGTGCCCACAGGGGTCACGCATGCATGCACATGTGGCACACGGGGGCATCGCGCATGCATTGTATTATGGGTGTGCACATACGTGCTTTCAGCACTCAGTGCCGAAAAGGTTAGCCATCACTGCCTTAGGATGCTAAGAGTTATTTGTGATCAACTGTATCCATTATCAGAATTAAGATGCCAGAGTTAAAAACATTTTCAAAGGACTTTTTTGGGGGGCGGGACTGGAAGTATGTAATGTAATTCATAAAAATTGACACCCTACTCAAGGCCCTGCATAATGCTTTATCACAGTCCTAAGACATGTCTGTATTATATACTGTCATTACACTCTGAGTCCACTGGGAGAGAGGGAAGATACCAATGGTATATTTTGTTTTGCTTCTTTGAAACAGCGAGTATGTGAGAAGGGAAAGCAATTTTAAAAGTGGTGCAATCCCCATACAAATATTTGAAAATTTTTAACACAGTGACTGTATTAATAATTCTAAGTAGTTGTTGATGCAAATGTGCCTTGCAAAAAATATCTTTCAATAATATAACAATTGATTGATATGTTCAATATTAATCAACCATTAATGATTGCCAGAATATTTAAATCAGAACTTAAAAGTGATGAAGCACTAAAAAGACAAAAGTCTCCTTTAGTTCAGTTTCTTAATGGCCATGGATATAAATTCAGAGATATTACAGCTGGATAGTTTAGCTAGTACATGTTTCTTGTAACATTTATTGAAAAATGAAATGTGAGAGTGTAAAACCAATAGTGGGTATCTGGAAACAGATTCTTGATCATCACAAACTGAGGCCATTGAGGCTCCAGTCTGGTGATTAGATGGTTTATAAAACCTGTAGAAGCTATAATTTTCTTAGTTTGCTGTTGGCGGATTGTAACAGTGTAGTTTATGGTGTAGACCAGAAATTGGGGAAATCTGGGAACTGAAGTCCATGCATCTTAAAGTTGGAAAGATTAGGAATCCTCTGTGTAGAGGTATGCATTAAGATAAGCTACTGGAGCTTAACAAATTATGGTTAATTAACAATTATTTTAAACAGCATGTACTGTATAGAATTACTTTTTTAAATGGTTACTTTTTCATTTGCTTTATTTTAAACTATTTCATGCAAATGGTTCAAATAATACGGCGGCTTTTTTAAATATTCACAGGGTACAAAAACAAACTAATATAAATTGGTATATTTCTGTAACAGGACTTTTTTATGACACTTTAAAAAAAGTTAAATGTGCCATGATAATGTGTATCATTTTGGTTCAGAGACACTCTTTCCCTTGAGATGTTTGATTGGCTCCAGAATGCTTATGCCACTGAGATTCTTGGTGATCTGTTGCTGATTCACTCATTGCTGAGACTTCAACGTCTTTTTCTGGAAGTGTATTCCTAGTTTCCAAGGAAAGCTTTGGTTGATCCTTTGTAGTTAGAATTAAGAAGTCCATCTTGATTCTTCTTTCTCTCCCATATTTATTTATTTGTTTATTTATTTCTACGCTCTTATAGGCCGCCCAATCCCGTAGGACTCAGGGCGGCGTACAACATGGATAAGAAACGTACAGTAAAAAACAATTATAGCAATTTAAAAATGAAACAATATTAAAACATTATTAAAAACACCATTCATGGGGGAATCTGATCTCCTTATTCACCCCGCCTGTCAGAAGAGCCATGTTTTCACGGCTTTACGGAAGGCCAGTAGAGTGGGGATAGTCCGGATCTCTGGTGGGAGTTGGTTCCAGAGGGACGGGGCTCCCACAGAGAAGGCCCTCCCCTGCGGCCCCGCCAACCGACATTGTTTGGCCGACGGGACCCAGAGGAGGCCCTCTCTGTGGGACCTAACTGGTCGTAGGGAGGTATGTGGTAGGATGCGGTCCCTCTTCTAAATCTTATCCAAACAGTATAGCATAGAGAAGATACTCCATTATCACAAACTCCCATGCTCAGAGGTGGCCTTCAAAATTTTTAGCAAGGGGTTCTCTGCCAGGTTTCTGGGTGGGCATGGCCATGGTGGGCATGGCCATGGTGCAGGAGCCTAGTCAGCCTCCTACACCATGGAAGGGGGGTCATTTTTGCCCTCCCCAGGCTCTGGAGGCTTTCCTTGAGCCTCCAGGAGGGCGAAAAGGCTTCTCCAGGCTCTGGAGGCCCTCTGGAGGCCGGAAACAGGCCGTTTCCAGCCTTCCTGAACTTCTGTTAGGCCCATTTTTTGCCCTCCCGAGTCTCTGTGCACGCCCTGCACTTACCTGCATCCAAAATAGGCCATGTGGGGACTCCTGGGAGGGGAGGGGCAGGCAGGGCTAGCCAGGAGTGGGATTTGTTTCCATTTATTTTACATGGTATTTTATATTGTATTTTTATTGTAATGGAATCTACATGTTGTGAGCCGCCCAGAGTCCTCAGGGAGTTGGGCGGCATAGAAATCCATTAAATTAAATTAAATTAAATTTGGGGGTTTTGCGAACTGCACAGAATCTTAGCTAGAGGTTCTCCCGAACCCTTGCGAACCCTCAGCAGCCTACCCCTGCATGCTCCTTTCTAGCCTTTCCAGTGAAAAGGTAGTTTAACCAGGGCAGTTTATTTTTGCTTTTGGCAAGTAGCATTTACACTTGTGATCTCTGGGCTAGGAATTGGTCTTTGAGAAGCAAGGCATTCACAGTAGTGATTGTGTTTCCTATATCCCTACTACTACTACATTTCATTCATTCATTCATTCATTCATTCATTCACTCACTCACCTCATGAGTGGAAAAGCATTTCCTGTTGACTTTAGGAGGATCTACATTTGAATGTTTCTCTGATCATGACTTTTATAATTTGTCTGGTTAAATTGAGCCTTCTATTTGGGACAGTGTGTAATAGATATACTATTCTCCACACTGTATGACAGATTGTAGGGATGGTGGAAAAGTAACAGAAGGGAGATTTAACAGAAACAGTTAAGTCATAGAACAGAAGTCAGATATTACATTATCCCATAAATGACAAGCCAAATGGAAAGAAACCTGAGAAGAAATATTTCCAATCTTTCAAGGAGATACTATTTTAATAAACTCACTATCAATGAGAGTTGGGAATTCCCTTTTCTGTATTTACCTCCAAACCAGCATTAAAAACATCTCACTAAAGTCTGTCCAACTTTTGCTTCCTTGATCTTGCCCAGTTATGTGGAGTTTAGCAATCTGTAACATCTGGAGGCTAATCCCTGATGGGTTTTCTACATGACATCCACCTTCTCATTGGAAATGGTGGTGATGAAAATTTCTCTGCTAAGAAAATTGGTGGACATTCTGTAAAACCTAATATATAATCTTTTGGAGGTTTTGAATGCCATGGAATAATAACCACCTACTCATTTCTGAGGAGTCCAAATAAAGATAAAATAGAAACGTGGTGCTTCTTTATTATAGGAAGATAAATAAATAAATGAATTGTGCTGGCTGTTGTGTTTTTCCTTTTGTTTTTTCTTGGTTCAGAAATGTTTTGATTCTTCTCCTTATTGCTCTTTTGTCCATTTGTTTTTCTTTTTACTGGAAATACTTTTAAAATGTAATGGAGGACACAAGTAAAATGACAAATACATTTCTAGGAAGGTTCCTAAATACTTAAAAAAAGCTCCCAGAGAAATTAGGGGAAAAGACCAAACTAAATTTCATTTAGTTTAAAAATTGAAATAAGCAAATATTTACATTGAAAGGGCCACTAAAGTTATAAAATGGTGGTGGTGATTATTTGATATATGGGTGAGTATGACTGAACTGCAACTCCGTCCAAATAAAAAGGAAATGCTATTAATCACACATTCTTGAGATCTCAGTCTAGAGATATTCAACTTACAGTGACAGAGTTGTGCTTCTTTGGAAAAAGCAGATGTACTATTTCTTAATCACTGGATATATAAATAACCACTGTGACAAAGGCAATTTGTCTTCCGGATAGCATTTCTGCTACACAGAATCACAGATTTGCTTTCCATGTTGGACTATCTTTTATTATTATTTTACATCCAAATCTATTTCTGCTGAACCCTTGAAGATTGGAATGTGTCAACATAATTTTAATTCATTTTGTTGATTGCATATATTTCCTGCTTTTTAAAGTTATGGTATTGGCCTTCAAGAGGCTAAATGTTCAGGGATTGTTAACTTCATAAAACTCTTTTATATACTATATACTATATACTACTGGTATATACTATATACCAGTGATGGCGAACCTTTTTTTCCTCGGGTGCCGAAATAGTGCGCGTGCACGCTATTGCACGCGTGTGCGTGCCCACACCCATAATTCAAAACCCCTCACTTGCCCCACTCCCCTGCACATACATGTGTGACTCTCCCACTCCCCATTTCCCACCTTCCAGTGGACCCGGTGGGCTCATTTTTCACCCTCCCCAGGCTCCAGAGGCTTTCTTGGAGCTTGGGGAGAGCGAAAACAACCCCCCCCCCGCGCCACCATTGGGGCCCTCTGGAGGCCGAAATCGCCCTCCCAGAGCCTCCGCGTGAGCCAAAAATCAGCTGGCGGGCACACACATGTGCACTGGAGCCAAGCTAGGGTAATGGCTCGCGTGCCGGCAGATATGGCTCCGCGTGCCACCTGTGGCACCCGTGCCATAGGTTTGCCATCACTGCCATATACTATATACTCTGTGTGCGTGCGTGTGTGTGTGTGTGTGTGTGTGTGTATTCTATCTATCTATCTATCTATCTATCTATCTATCTATCTATCTATCTATCTATCTATCTATCTATCTATCTATCTATCTATCTATCTATCTAGAGATAGAGATATAGATATAGAGATATAGATCTATAAAATAAGCAAATATCCTGAGAAAATGTACAGTACAGGTTACTGATTGGCACTTTCTTTGAAATGAACCTCGTGGTTTTTTTTAAGCTTATATGGACCAAAAAAAAGTCTTGACCTTCTGACCAATGCAGAATTTACAGGGTTCCTCATTTTGGTTTTGGAGCTGGAGGAGGCTATGGTTCCACCCATAAAACTAGGGAGATTTCTGCCTGATATATAGGTATCTCTCTAGCAAGGGCCACTAATATTTGCACTAAATTGCTCTCTCTTTCTCTCTTTTTTTTCCGCTTACACTTACCATCTCTCTGGAAAGCTTAGTAGTTGAGAAAGATAGCTTTGGAGCTCTGGGACATTCACTTTTATTTCATTAAGAATCTGAAATTACCCAAATTGTAGATGGGTGAATAGCCAATTTGGAAAACTGTAATTAAAGAAAATGGCAGGTGGAACACTTGTTACTCAGATTTAATCCACCTTAACAAAGATACATCCTGCAAAGACATTGTGGTTAAGCCTTAAAAAAAGCAAATCTTGTTTTATTTCTCAGAATTACTTGACCATGATTTCATTGTCCTATTAGCTGGGTAAAGAATGTCAGTTTGGTCTAGACCAGTGTTTCCCAACCTTGGCAACTTGAAGATGTCTGGACTTCAACTCCCAGAATTCCCCAGCCTGCATCCGCTGGCTGGGGAATTCTGGGAGTTGAAGTCCAGACATCTTCAAGTTGCCAAGGTTGGGAAACACTGGTCTAGTCATTAAGTGGCTGGATATGTTTTCTGCCTTGAGTTGTTTGTAAATGATAATAAAGGTGGGATACATATTAATGAAATAAATAAAATAAAAGTGTTAAAATTTAAATTCAATTCAAATTCAATTCAGTTCAAACCTTTATTCTCAATGCACAACACGTGTGCAATGAGATTGGATAAGCCTCCCTTAGTGCAGCCCCCCAAACACAAAATACATCTCGTACGTGAAAGAAAAAATAACCCTAACCCAAGAGATCATACTAACAGACACACAATCCTATATACATATATGTGCATAACATTACATTATATTATATTGCACCAATGTAGACATGTTGCACATTGTACTGGCCCTGCAAGTCTATCATACTAAATAGTTATGGTATGTTGCATTTAGAAGTCTGACAGCCCACTGATAAGATTTCACATTTCATTAAAAGATGAAATGTGAAAGATGCACTTCAATGCTCTTTCTGAAAAGAGAGTACCTGTAAATGCCAATCATAACTCAAAAAAGTGTGCAAGCCTCAATGTAGAAGTGAAATAGAGGACTGAAGGATGCAGATTTGGGCACCTATAGAAGAATCTCTACCTATAGCAGATCCTAAATATTTGGATACTTTATACAAAGTAGTCATTGTTTAAACACAGGATCTTGTGTATGAAACTAAGATTGTCAATTGTGCTTTGAAAGCAAATAACTTAAACAGTACTGTGTAGGAGTAATGGAAGCAGAATGCCTTTGATAAGTTAGTAGCTTTGCTGCATTTGTTTGTTTATTAGATTTGTGTGCTGTCCATCTTGTCTAGATTTTTGCATCAGTTTAAGCTTCCATGCACTTTTCCACAGACAGAATGAAAGAATGTGTTGGTGTATAAAGTACATCAACATATAGTTAAGAATAGCAGCACTTAGCACTTACACTTATACACCACTTTACTGTACTTTTCAGACCTCTCTAAGCGGTTTACAGAGTCAGCATGTTGCCCCCAACAGTCTGGGTCCTCATTTTCCCACCTCAGAAGGATGGAAGGCAGAGTCAACCTTGAGCCTGGCGAGATTCAATCTGCCAAATTGCAAGCAGCTGGCAGGCAGCAGAAGTAGCCTGCAGTACTGCAATCTAACCACTGCGCCATCGTGGCTCATATGGGCACAACTAGCACATCAAGTGTAATTGTACAGATGTATTGCTTACTTCCACTACCAATTCCAAAAGCAATGCTAAAATAGAAAGGATTCCAAACTATGAATCTGCTCTTTCAATGGAAAACAATACCTTCCCAAAGAAGTTTGTATTGTATTAAACAGGTTCTTTTTTTCTAATGAATAACCATGGAATTGTTTTATATGAATTTAATTTCAGCTTATTTATGGTCGTTGAAGACAATTTTTATACCAACACCTTGTGTAGTAAATGTTTATTCATTTACATTTATTTGTATAATACTCTTCATTTTACAGTAAAGAGACAGAAGGAAAAAATATAATTTGAATATGATGTTGAACACAAATGAATATTGGTAACAAAAAAAATCAATAGAATTGTGGAGTAGAATGTATACAAAACTATTAATAAACAGATAAAAAATATTCATAAATCATATTAGCCAGATGAACCACTCTAAAATGTTTTGGATAATAAATAGAATATTAAAAAAAGGTAAACTCATGAAACATATTTTAACAATCAAGGCATCATCGGAAAGAAAAGTCTCCTCCTTGTCATATCATACACTAGATATTTAGAGATGAGCCCTATATGATGGTGTCAAAAAAATTGAGACTGATTATTTCAGTCTACAAGATTCCTCTGATCAGCAACATGAGTATAATTACTATTTTAAAAATGATAAAATCTTGAAATGTTTCCAGTCCAGCTCTATTTATCTGGAATAGCTGGAATAGTTCCACTCCAATTAGTTACTGCGTAGTACAGTATACAGTACTAAGTACCTAAACATGTTGTACTTGTTTTCTTCACTGCTGCATTTTGCCCTATGTAAAACACAGGAACATTTTAGACAATACTGGAACAAACCTGAGAATACCATATATACATTTATATAGCATATAAATTTTATATAGAACAAATTCTATATAGAATTTACATGCTGTATCTCACAATACAAAATGACTCTAGTGACGTACAGTGCATAAATACCTTTACACTTTATTCTAATGCATGTGGCTAATTGGGCCTACACAAATATTTCAATCCTTTTATTTTTCTTCTAGCATTTATCCTCTGTGGTACCTTGTCAATTAATAAATCTAAAACAATTAACTCTCTGTAATTCTGTATTTGTTTTGTAGCTATCTTCCAGAAGCATATTTTATACTTGCTTATGATTTGAATACTGTAGTCATCACTGATTACTCGAAATATATTGGACAACAATTAGACATTTATTTCTGTTTACTGTGTCAAGTCAGCAAATAATTTCATACAACGAAGAGCCCATTATTAAATTAGAAAACAAACAGAAGTAGCAAATGTCTTTAACTTGTAGAGTAATAACTTCTTATTAAATTATTGGTGCTTCCATAACATTCAGAAACTTTTCCATCTCCTAATTTTATCTAAATAGGCACCATTTTGGATAATAGATAGTTTAAAATTCATAGGTAAGAAGATATGATAAATAATACAGAAGAGATCATTATTCATATTACCATTGGCTCACAACCAAGCTGCCGATATGCATTAAATTTTATTTGGCATATGACCGTATTCTGCTTTTCATAATATGTTCCTGTTAGTTATGAAACTGAAATATTTTTATGTTATTTAGACATCTGGTTCAGCTATAATTGAGTAAAATTAATACTTTTCCTATAAGCACAAAACTACTTGGAAGTCACAGTTCATTAAAAGAAGATGTATCTTATGTTTGAAAATTCATTCTAATACAACTATCCAGCTTTCTATTTCATATTTCATTTTATACCACTGAAAATAGCTGACAGATTTTTGGCTTGCACCAGCCATCTTATTCAACCATGGCATTATTTATGTAATACCCATACAGTAATACATGAAAAGAAAAATTTTGCATTTGTGTTATATTATTCAAAGTTATTTCAGTCAGGGTACCATCATTTTTAGATAGAGTTTGTCAATACTCTCCACAGAAGAAATCAAATTTCCTCTCAGGAAATCAAATTTTAAATTCATATAAATGAAGAAGGAAATAGTATGCATTCATCTCTATACCTACAGAAGTCTTTTAGAATTTAGATAACAATAAGCATTTTTTGAACACTTCAAGAAAGCAATCCAAAATTCATGTTCATGTATTTCTTTGTAATTGGACAACTGAGCTGATGGATCAGTGAACAATTTATTACTTTCTATAGGATTATTTATTATTTGTGAATGTTATTAGCAAATCCTAGAATCTGTATTATGCATAATGTTAACAATTTAACAAATACATTTTTAAGGCAAAACACCACGGAGAACAATTATTATTCAATTGTAGCACAAGATCTTATTGTCTAAAGATTTGGCTCTGCTGTCTTGCTTGGGAGACACAAGGAGCACACAACTGTGGGGTTGATTTGTCCCTTAAAAGCCCTACCCCCGCCTTTTAATTAAACATAATGTTGGAGTTTAGCTATTTTTGCCTCTTGTAAACATTTTAATACAGTTTTTACACTGTATGTCTTGATAGTTTACTTGTACACTTCTCAGAATTCCTCTGTGAGGGAGATAGGCAGTTTCAAATTTTGATACATACAGTAAACAAATAGCAATAGCGCTTAAACTTACATGCCACTTCACAGTGCTTTTATAGCCCCCTCTAAGTGGTTTACAGAGTCAGCATATTGCCCCCAACAATCTGGGTCCTCATTTTACCCACCCCGGAAGGATGGAAGGCTGAGTCAACCTTGAGCCAGTGAGACTGGAACTGCCAAAATGTCGGCAGTCAGCAGAAGAAGCCAGCAGTACTGCATTCTAACCACTGCGCCACCACGGCTCATGGTGAATACCCGAATACTTTATAACTTCATGAATATATTCTTAGAAACCCATTGGGGAAAGTTGTTACATTTGGTATCTCAAACAGAAGTATATTTTTGAATGTAGAAGTATTTTTTGTATAGAAATAGTTTAATGAACTGAATATTTAAGTAATAGATTATTGTTGTCATCTTTTATTTGGAAAACTTATTTAAGAAGATGACAAAAGGTTAGTGTTTAATGTTGCTTCTAGCCTTTCATCCTTTTCTATTTACTATTGATAATCTCAGCAGATTCCTACAAGGCAATAATAACAATAGGACTTGTTTTCGCAACCTAATGTTGCTAGCAAGTAATCTCTAATGGTTTCTCCAACAAAGATAAAACATGAAATAATATAAAATATATATTAAAGCATCTTTAAAAAACAGGCATCACATATCCAGCTTTCAGAGTGAAGACAATTCTGTTGACCGTGAAGAAAAATAGAGATATAAATAAATTCTGTCAAAGATCTTTCTTCATCTATTTGTTTCAATAGATGCAATTTTGTTCTATGAAACTTTATATATTGACACAATACTTTTTTATACAGCAGCATTCCCTTATCTATAACCTTCCCCCAGAATGACAAATATTCATTATAAGCTTGCGTGTGTGTGTGTGTGTGTGTGTGTGTGTGTGTAGTCTTCTATTATACTGGAGCAATTGAATACAAAGTTCAACACATTAAAGGAAATAGGTTAGAGGAGTCTACTAAAACTTCCATCATTCTAAAATAAGTATAAAAAAATTCTCCAGTATTCCATTTTATTTGCATATGAGATTATACCAAGTAATGCTCACCTCCGTGCAAAAGATGAAAAATATAGTATGGTACTATTGTTCTTGCCGTTTTTAAGAGAGTGTGTTGACATGAAAGAAGTTATAAAAAAAACTTCTCAACAGCTGGAATAGTCTAAATTATAAGTGGAATTGAAAAATTAATGAGATTGAATTCAAAACTTATATTATGGATTTTATACCATAGTATAGTTTGTTGGATAGAATAGCATCTGTCTATGGAACTGATAATTTAGTTTCATTCCACCACCTACATACATAAATCTCTGATATATTCCAGGAGGTTGGCAGATTTGTTGGAGCAAATTTGGAATATGAGAGAAGAGCAAAGAAAAATCATGACACTCACAGACACAGACACACTAACAGAAAGAAGAAATGAATTAGAATAGAATAGAATAGAATAGAATAGAATAGAATAGAATAGAATAGAATAGAATAGAATAGAATAGAATAGAATAGAATAGAATAGAATAGAATAACGGACATCTGACTGAACTGATACAATTCACTTAGAAATATTTATTACATCTATCAAAACTGAGAGTCAGTGTGGTGTAGTGGTTAAAGCACCAGGCTAGAAAACAGCAGAATGTGAGTTCTAGTCCTGCCTTAGGCATGAAAGCTGGCTGGGTAACTTTGGACCAGTCATTTTCTTTCAATCCAATCCCCTCATAGGATTGGGGGGGGGGGGGGGAGTAGGAAGAAGTATCATTATGAATGGTCAATGTCTTGAGTTTTTTAATAAATAATAAATCAAAATCAAAATTTTTTTTCAAATGATGCTTACAAAACTGAGCATGAGTATTGACTGATATCCTTTGCATTTGATGTTAGAAACAATAACAGAAGATAAATGAATTATTGTGGTGATAATTGTGATATATTTTATTCTTTGTTCTTTCAAATCAGTAAGCTATACAGACATATAAGTACATTAAATGCAGATGCTAAACCGAGCATCTTTAATTGAATTAGTACTAGGATTAAAATAGATGAATTGCTTTTGGGAACTAGGGATTATGGTAGCATAGAACGGGCATACATTTCTATTCACTGCCTAGAGTGGAAGGATGGGGGGCTATATAAATTTTTAAAATAAATAAAAGCAACATATTTTTAAATAATCTGAGATCCTTGACTTGTAGTTTCCACCTCTAAAGTTCAATTAGGGATTTTTCTAAAGTAGGCAAATTAATCAGAAAGTTGGGATTAATATGGTTAACATGCTATTTCCAAAAGGCTTAGAGTTTGAAAAGGAATTATACTGGGAATGGGGAGTGGGGGTGGAAAGTAAGACAGAATACACCTGAGTCACAAGGGAATGGAAACCATATTAAAGAGATGATGAGCTATTGATCTCCTGAGGGAATCTTCTGAAAATGCTGTAAAAAAAAAACAGAGAGAGAGAGAGAGAGAGAGAGAGAGAGAGAGAGAGAGAGAGAGAGAGAGAGAGAGAGAGAGAGAGAGAGATCATAGCCTGCTGAAACTATCGGGCATCCTGAAACAAATTAAAACATTTCTTTCTTGGGCTTATTCTCTTCCATACTGAAAGGTTGATTTTGGGTGTGTGTGTGTGATGGAAGAGCAGAGAAGGAACAACTGAATGGCTTATTGACTGTCCTGGTGACTGTATTGAGAAACTGGAAATACTTGATGGGGCATCTGTTTTGGGGCATCCACCATTTCTATATTGAAAGCATACTGTCAAATTTGATAAAGGGCAAATTCAGATTCCTTCAATGTTTTTTTTAACTCTTTCACATATCAATAAATGGGGCTACATTGTGAAAAATGATTGCAAGCAGTGAATGTGCCATCCGAAAATTATCTTCCTAGTAGTTCTAGAAAATTCTTATCATCTGTATTTTTCCTTTTATTGACAATGAGGTCCTTGAGACAAATTCTAAAAATGTTCTGGAAGTAGCTGGGTCTTCAAAATGATGCTGTGGCTGTAAGCAGTTCTTGTCTCATGCTTTTAATTATCCCATTTATTCTTATTAATTTATATCAACAATTGTAGCTGGTTTTCTTTTAGGCTTCTGCCTTTCTCTCTTGGTAGAAACTAGCTTTCAAATATTGCAAGGGTGTCTCTTAATTGCTTGGATAAGGACAGGGGGAAAGCGGGATGGAGCTCATTAAATGGCTGGTGTGATCTGCTGTCACCGGGGTGGGGGGTGGAGTGATTTTATTATATTATACTATATTAATTTATTTGATTCTTTTTATTAGTTTTATTGTTTTAAATGTCGTTTTATATTCTGTAGGCCGCCTTGAGTCACCATGGGCGAATAGGCGGCAATATAAATTCAATAAATAAATAAATATCCCACATAATTCAAATACTTGAGTTCTTGAGATCAGTTAATCTGATCTTCAGTCAAGGGACCATCACCTCCACTATGGCAGCACTTGTTCCAACTGCTGCAAAATGGCATTTGTTCACCCGACATGCTATATGGCTACTTTTATTAAATACTGCCAGTCGGCATGCTAAATGTGAAGACCCAGCTGCAGGTTGATACATAAACAATGAAGGATGGGTCCCCTTCCTTATTTCTTTCATTTTTATTTTAACAATGTCCTCCAAACCCTTTTATGATCCAACAGAATGCATAGGATGAAGGTGTCTCCATATGCATCTGACTAATAGAAGAAGGCTATGAAAATGCCTTTTAGACATCTGCTAAAGGCTATCCAGAGATAATTTGGTATCAAAATGCCAGTAGTTCATTGTGAGAAGGAGCTAGGGAGCAGCTTATACTCAAGTTTGGCCCTACAAGAGCTCCAACCAAAGCAACCATGCACAATAAAGATCAATAAGCAATCCATAGCAGGGGTGGGTTCCTCCCAGTTCGGACCGGATCACCTGAACCGGTAGCGACCCGCTGGCGATGTCACTGTTGGTGCCGTTCCGTGTGCGCTGCCATCTTTTTTTTGGATTTTGTGTGAATTTTTCCCCTTCCGCAGCTTAAAAAAGGGCCCTCTCCCCCGCCCGTGGGTGAATTCTGACCTTTATTTCTTTGCCCGAAGCACAGCTGATGAGCTCCTCAGCTGTGTTTCGGGCTCATTCCTGCTTCTGAGCATGCGCACAAGCCAAATCACACGAAACGTTGTGATGCAAACTGGTGGCGAAGGTAAGTGGAACCCACCCCTGATCCATAGATATAATTACATGGAATTTTAATTTTAATACTTGCTAAATAACAGCTAACCTAAACCAGAATGGAACATTCAGCTCTCCTTGTGGTTCCACTAGAGAAGACTAATATATATATACTCTCTGAGAATTCTTGTGCCCCTTAACCATAGATTAATGTGAAATCTAAAAAGAATTAGGCACACAGTAGATCACTAAATCACATAAATACTTGTGCAGGTAGAAAGAAGTCAAGAATTTTCTGAATAGTTTACACAGAAGAAAAGTCAGACTTGTACAGAATATGTAATATAGTTCCCTGCTGTAATTTTCTCAGATCTTGGGACTGCATGCATCTTGTTAACAGACAAATAAATGGATTCCACTAGGATGAAATTTGTAATAGAACTGCACTACACCATTCAAGACTTTAATAGATGATTGAAATGATATTTTTTTACCAGACTGAAGGCGTTTGGATTGTTACATTATTTCATGGGCAGATGTCCTAAGTATTTGGAGGGGAGGAAAGGGGGCGTACTAAAACGATGCAAAGTATATGAGTCCATGTCATCCGTATAAGGAAAGACTGTAATTTTCCATGTTTTCTATTGTTGTGATTATTAGTATTTGGGGTTGTGTACATTTTCCACCTTTAAAGCCTGGTGCTTCCAATTTTTGTTTATATTTCATGTCTTTGATGTATCTGGCTTCAGAATTGGAAAGAGGCTTGTAGGTTATAGAAGCCCTTGGAGCCTCGTGTCTATGTTTATTTAACAACTTATTGTGCTTGTTTTGAAGCCAAAAGATGCATAATGATCTTAATAATTTAGGAATATTCAGCACCGAAATAATAATTCAGCACCAAAATAATCCAACCACCACCCATGTTGTTTAAGAAGTATTAGCCTTCTGGAGCTATCCATGCATTGAGCTCAGATGTCTGCAAGAAGAATATTTTCATGTGTGTAACTGGTCTGCTGGATTCCATACAGGCAAGAAACCTGATAATCGAAGATCCCAGCTTAGGAGGAAGATAAGATTGGTCTAGTGGTTAAGGCACCAGGCTAAAGACCTGGATATGGTGAGTTTTAATCCCACCTTAGACATGAAGCTAGCTGGGTGACCTTGGACCAATAATTTTCTCTTGGTCCTAGGAAGTAGGCAATGGCAAAATCACACCTGAAATCTTCCCAAGCAAACCGCAACAGCAGTTGTCAGGAGTCAAGGCTATCTCAAAGGCACACATGCACACAATTTGCATACACAATTGCAAAAGCTTTGTCCAAGCAGACATCCAAATCAAATACCTGAATATGAATATTCTGCTACATGTTTTACAGCTGCCTTGTCTCAAGTTAAAAATATATATATTGTAACAGCATAGACGCTCTTTGACCTAACTGGAACTTCCTTCTTACTATCGTTAGTTGTTTCATAGCAACCAAAAAACTATTTTCTGTTCCCCCTCTTCTTTTTGTCTAAATTGCACTCATCCACAAATTGGACTTTAGTTTTTATTTTGAAAAGTGTCAATTTCCAGACAAATTGAGTTTACCGTTTCTTCCACACAATTGCTGTCAGATCCTGACAGGAGTTAGAAACAGGTGGGCAATAGGTTTGAAAAGATTTTCACAAAGGAAGAAAAAGAGCAAGAGGATGGATTTGACAATATTATATCACAGGGTACATGGAAATACACAATACAGAACAACTTATAATGATGATGATACAATTTTATTAAAAGTAAGTTAATAAATTATATAAATTAAACTGGAACCTTTTTGTGTGTGTGTGTATGCACTCTTTCAGCTTGGCTTGATAGAAAATACATTGAATATTTTGCTTATCCTCAGCCCTAAGTTAAAGAATATGGATGAAAATACCAGCTTATTGGATAGAGGATTTCTACATACTGTTATATTTAGGGAGGGTCTATGTCAGTGCTATAAAGTCATTTGTAAGCCTATAAATACACCTATACATCTGTATGTGTGTGTTTGTGTGTATTGTAAGTACAGTTTATGCTTTGAATTCATTTGCAAATTGTGTTTGTGAGTTCCTTGGTGGTCTCTGAGTTTGGTTTTTTTTCTTGCAGATATGTCATTACCCAACTAGGTAACATCATCAGTGTACTGAAGGTATTATCTAATTGGGTAATGACACATCAGAAAACAGACAAGCTCAGAAACCACCAAAGACTCCTCACTTCAACCCAGAGCTACAAATATTTCTCTTACAAATATTCTATTCTCTTGATTAATTGTATTTCTTGGCTAATTATAAAGTGGCAGAGAAAATACTGCATGTGTGGCCTCCAACCGCTCTCCATATGTTTGTGGATTCCCACTTGTAATACAGTATTTCCTACTTTTTATTATTCTGTTTTTAATTTTCCTATCTTGGTGTAAGTATTGCAAGTGTGACAAAGTTGCTATGCGTTCCTAAACTATACCATACTAACTAAATTATACTAGGACCATATCTTGTTTTTTTTTTCTTCCTTCCTTTTATCCTGATTAAGTTTTCAAGGAACTAAATTGTTCATGTGAACATCTTAGTAATCTTACTTTATCTCACATAATGAAAAACTTTACTTGAGAGATTTTTTTAAGCAAATTCATTTAACTTTGGCTGTTATGTACAAGTGTCTTGAATTGAGGACACTTGAATAATGCCTTACTTGGTGTCATTAAAAGAAACTTGTGAGCACTATTATTTTTATCACAATTAGAAACAATTGTTATATACATCTAGAAAACATGAGTGTTTCATAAAATCAAGAACGGCCGTGCTGTGTTTAGCATACATAATGAAATATTGTTGAAAGTGACTATAATAAGGGCAATAATAAACCGAATTATATTTAGTACTATCTGTCCCTAAATACCAAATTGTGTTTTAAATATTAACTAAGGCTCCATACACCCCTGTGGAGTAGGTAATTATCACTGCTATAACCATTTTGCATACGAGACAGAAGAGATTAATGACCCTGTATGTTACAAATAGGAAATGAAGCAGACTGTTTATGTAAGGAGGTTCAAATTTCCTTTTTAATGAGATTTTTATGAAGGTCTCCGAATATTTTAAGTTGTGAATCTGTCCTTCCCCTACCTTTTCCTTTTGAATTGGTAATTAAGAGAAGTGGGTTTGTCAGCTACAGAGTCCTTGTAGGTTGTTATCAGTTTATGTCTAATTTCATTAAATACTGTTAAAATCTTTTAAAACACTGTTGCTTTACTTTCACATTAATGGTTCAATTGTGCATTTATACTGAAACAGACAAATAGAAGAGTCCAGGTTAGTCAATTATTCGAATTTTACTGAATTTCACTTTTTTTTTCCAGTCAACTCATTTCAATGCTAACCCAATTCTAATATATTTTCCACCCAACAGACTTTGATAGCAATTGGTATAATTTTTAAAAAATAAGTACATAAATAAAAATGATATCTATGCCTATGGTGATGTTGATGTCTATGTCTACACATCAGGTATATGTATATCTACTTTGAACCCCACTATGTTGGATCATTTATTATTACTGTCACAGGTATGTAACAAGCATACACAGTTTCCTTCTTAGCTTTTTATTATCTCTTTGAATAAAGTGTAAATGTGGTTTATCTCTATGTGTTTATCAATGGCTGATTCTTCTGAATGCCAAGTTTTCTGGAATTCCTGAAATTCATATCCATATTTTATAGTATTAGCTTCTTTAAGCATTATTTCTCCTGTACAGTATAGGAGAGGAATAATAATTAAACAGTAAAAGTGAATCTTTACATAATATGTAAGTGACCTATTGCAGTTTCAAGTCATCAGAGGTTATGTTCAGGTCATCATTTCAAATTTGTGGTTTTTAATATCTTATTTTAACTGCATACATTTAGAAGTTGGTTGCCCATTTTGGAAAAATCAGCTTCAGTACAACTGTCAGACCACTTTGTAGATGCAGTCAACAATGCACTAGATAGTTTCTAATTCTGTTTGTTAAAGTAGATTAAACAGCAAAATTAAACAGGTGATATAAAGAAAAGCTCAAATTTGGCTAATTGAAAACTATAATCACCATAATTTTATTCAAGAATATCTCAAACACTGAGCCATAATTGAAATACCGTATATACTCGAGTATAAGCTGAGTTTTTCAGCCCACTTTTTGGGCTGAAAAAAGCCGCCTCGGCTTATACTCGAGTCATTGAAATTGGCCAAAGCGTGCGACCCTTAGAATTCCCCGAACGGGCTGGCGCAACCGGGCTGGGGTGTCCCCGGCTTCGGGGAACCGGTCCTTGTCTCCACGTGCTGCGGGGATCAGCGGGGAAGAGGCGCGATCACCCCCCCCAAAAGGCATTAACTGGGAAACTAGTCCGGGCTCGGGGCGTTTTGCAAGCGGGCGAGAACCAGCCTCCGAGGCGGCGGCATGAACGAGGGCGAGGCGGAGGGTCCTCCGCGGCCGGCCCTTTGCAAGAAGATGTGCCCGGCGGGGGAGTTCTGGCGGCGGCGGCGGCAGAAGCGGCTGCACCGGCTGGAGCTAGACCCGGATCGCTAGCCGGACCCTCCCCCGCCGCCTTGTGACCTCCGCCTGGCGGTGCTGCTGGCCATGGTGCATCACCTGCTGGGCCGGTCGGCCACGAAGGCGCAGCGCTCGGCCGGGGAGACCTCGCTGGCTTCGGCCACCGACCGGCCCAGCAGGTGATGCACCGTGGCCAGCAGCACCGCCGGGCGGAGGTCGCAAGGTGGCGGGGGAGGGTCCGGCTGGCGATCCGGGTCCAGCTCCAGCCGGTGCAGCCGCTTCTGCCGCCGCCGCCGCCAGAACTCCCCCGCGGGAACATCTCCTTGCAAAGGGCTGGCCGCGGAGGACCCTCCGCCTCGCCCTCGTTCGTGCCGCCGCCCCGGAGGCTGGTTCTCGCCCACTTGCAAAACGCCCCGAGCCCGGACTAGTTTCCCAGTTAATGCCTTTTGGGGGGGCGATCGCGGAGGGTCCTCCGCGGCCGGCCCTTTGCAAGAAGATGTGCCCGGCGGGGGAGTTCTGGCGGCGGCGGCGGCGGCAGAAGCGGCTGCACCGGCTGGAGCTGGACCTGGATCGCCAGCCGGACCCTCCCCCGCCGCCTTGCGACCTCCGCCCGGCGGTGCTGCTGGCCACGGTGCATCACCTGCTGGGCCGGTCGGTGGCCGAAGCCAGCGAGGTCTCCCCGGCCGAGCGCTGCGCCTTCGTGGCCGACCAGCTGTGCGCAATCCAGCTGGATCTGGCTCTGCAACGCCCACCCGCCGCGCCTTGCGCCGCCCTGCTGAAGCTCGCCTTGCTTTACCTGCTGCACGCCAGAGCCCGGCTCTGCAACCAGGCGCCCGCGCGCTTCGACGCCCACCTGCACGATGGGCAGCTCCGCGAGACCTTCGCCGCCCTGCGCCGTGCCTACCGCCGCCCCGACGCGCATCCTGCCCAGCCGCGCTTCCAGGTGCTCTTCCTGATCTACCACCTGGGTGAGCCGCGGGGGTCGTAGTCCTGGGATTTGGGTGGGTGGGTGCAGTATTAATTTAATTTTATTTAAATTAATTTCATTTAAATTAATTTCATTTAATTTCATTTAAATTAATTTCATTTAATTTCATTTAAATTAATTTCATTTAATTTCATTTAAATTAATTTCATTTAATTTCATTTAAATTAATTTCATTTAATTTCATTTAAATTAATTTCATCTAATTTCATTTAATTTAATTAAAAGTTCTTCTAAGACGCCCAATCCCGTAGGACTATTGTTTTTATTGACCCTCTTTTCCACTTACAGAGCTAGTTTACTGTTTTTCTTTGAAATAAATATTCAAAAACATTATTGGTATCTATTTTTATTTTTGAAATTTACTGGTAGCTGCTGCATTTCCCACCCTAGGCTTATACTCGAGTCAATAACTTTTCCAGTTTTTTGTGGTAAAATTAGGTGCCTCGGCTTATATTCGGGTCGGCCTATACTCGAGTATATACGGTACTTCCTAAAAGGATACTGAAAAAAAATTTAATTTAGCAAAAACTAATACCTAGTAACTTATATTATCTTAATGCAGTGTTTCTAAAACTTTTCATTACTAACACCCTCATTTTTATGATATAATAATAAGTCATTTTATGATATAATAATATTATTTCATTGAGTTAGGGTTAGGCAAGAAATACAGTATATTTACTATTTATTTTTTAATAATCACATTGTAATGTACATATTAACCAAAACAATGAGAACTTCACAACTTTATGAAATGAAATTATAAATTATAAATAAAAATGAACTTTAAAACTATATTTTTATTGGCAAGAACAAGCTTACTTATTTTTGCATAAATCCTTCAATCTGAATTGACATTTTTGAGGCAGCCATTTCATATACTACTTAAAGCTTTAGCCATTTCAGTTCTATTAAGAGCCTCAATACACAAAATACATTACATTTTAGTCAAAGCAAATTACAAACTTTATGAACATTTTTGACCGCAATGGGTTTTAGAGGATAAATGTTTTGTAAAATACATAGATAGCTGTGTATAGAAATGTCAGAAAGTAACATTCTATTATACCAATAATACCTTATGGAATACAATATTGTTGGCATTTCAAAAAACTTTTGTGCTTCTGCTATAGAAAGGAAGGAAACAAAAAATTGATTTGTAAGTTTAGCAATATTTAAAAGTTTTTACTCAACTACCATGCCTAGAGCAATTTTGTGACTCTCCATAAGAGAATATAGGTTTCATAACCACTGCCTTAATGTGCTAAGTATTATATCATTGCAGTTTCTACCAGGGAATATTGAAAATGTGAATTATTAGAACTCTCATTATCAATCTCGAATCTCAAATTGGTAAAAGCTTCTTGAGCTTCTTGACCCATTACACTTACAAAGAATATACCGTATCAAATACTGCAGCTTGAGCAGATTTTGCTAATTAAATTTGTCATTTAATTACACTGTTAATCAATTACACTGTTAATCACTAAGTGTTAGTTTATAACAGGGGTGTCAAACTCAATTTTATTGAGGGCAGCATCAGGGCTGTGGTTGACCTCGGGGGGCTGGGAGGGCATGGCTGACTGGGTGGACAAGGCCAGCTTCATGCCACTCACTGGGTGTCGCTGACTGGGTGGGCATGGCCAGCTTGTTGCCACTCCCCAAACTGCTGGCATGTTTCCTCTTTTCATTGGGTAGACTGGGCTGAAGCCATGCTGGCCCGATGTTTCCTCTTTGCATTGTGTAGACCAATCCAAAGCCACGCTAGCCCAATGTTTCCTCTTCGCATTGGGTAGACCGGGATGAAGCAACGCGGATACGAAGCAACGTGGGTAAATCGGGCCGAAGCGATGTGGGTAGACCGGGATGAAGTGTCATGGGCCAGCACCTTACATTTTCCAGGATGGCTCTGCGGGCCGGATCCAACCACATCGTGGGCCAAATCCAGCCCACGGACCTTGTGTTTCATACCCCTGGTCTATAACTATATAAGTGTATACATGCGACGCACACAGAAACCAAAATAAAATTTAATTCATTTGATTCACTTGGTTTTTCTATCTAACAATTTAAGCCAAAGTCAACATCATTAACTTTACAATTTGAGCCCAACATTCTACATTGGTTTTGCCACAATACTCCAACACTGCAACTCCTCCAAAAGCCCTAATGGTTTCTTGCTCATTTTCCAGTTCTGTACCTTCTACAATGACAATCAGCTTATGGTTTGTTCAAATATTTCTTTAATTAATTTTATGCCACTCACCCAGAATACTTGCAAAATAGAATCTTTAAACAGCTGAAGAATGCAAATAATAACATCAAGGCATTTTAGGGGTTTTTTGCCACAGCAATTGAAGAATTATGGTAAGACTTTCGTTTTACTCCAGTTATATAAGGGTCCTTATTATTTTTATTGGTTACCAGATAAATATGTTCCATGTGCAACTATCATGGTGCTCGTTCAACAACTATTCAATTTTTCTTTACTATCTTTAATCGATATCTGAAAAATAAATTGAGTTGGAAACTTAATCTAACCAGAAATACATGTTCGATGGTAACTTCTTCCAAATTCAACATTAAGTCTATTAACTAAAAATTCAGATATTTTGTTTAAATACTTTATTAGTGTTTTATTGCATTTTTATATTTTTTTATTTTTCATTTTAATATATGTTAATGCTTCAACATTAACATATAACATCAACATTGTAATTTTTCCTAATCCTAAAAGTGAAAGGTGGTGGTGATGATGATGACGATGATGATGATGATGATGTGACGATGGTTTGTTATACACTAACTCTTTTTCTAAGGAATGCAGTGTCAGGAAAAAAAAACCAGACAAATGATATGGCATTATTAGAATAAATGTTACTTCCATTTATACCGTAAAATAAGTTTTTCTTACTAAATTCTTGCTACTCATCACCAAGACTCCACCCATTCTCAATTCAAGAAATAGGAAGATTGCATCATGCACGTTTCAAATACCATGGAGAGTTCCCTGCAGTAGTTAAACCAGGCTAGAGAAAAGGCATGCGTATAGATAGTAAAGACAGTATTCAGTTTAATTTCATGTAATCAACTATTATATGTCCATAGCAAGATTACAATATTACTGAAATTCATGAGCTGTGTGCCCCCCCCCCCATCTCTCTATCTCTTTGTAATATGTTTGGCTTTAATTAACAATCGAGTCTTTTAAATTCTTGGATCATTGAATGAGCCTCTATTTGACTATCCCTTAACAGGGATTACAGTATATGTCCGTATGTGTGCAAGGTCTTCAGACATGTGCATTTTTTATTCATCTGCTAATTGTTCAGGTCCTTGGGGGGAGGGGGCGGCATAAAGCAGCAGAGCCCTGTATTTCCTGATTAATGCTGTTGTGTGCTGAGACACACAGGACTCAGAAGAGAGAGGTTAGGCTTCTCCAGTCCCAGCTGAGAATATGGTTCCATTATCTCCCAGCTGCATAGGCAATCCATAAGGGCCTGTTCTGCCTGGTTGATCAGGGAAGGGGAAGCAGTGGCTGAGAGCTGAGATCTTTGTTTGATTTGCTGTAACATGTAAAAGAGAAACTGGAACATTGTACTTTATAGAGTTCTGTAAGTATCAGTTTTTCTTTTGTAACTGCATGTGAATGTGATTTTGCCTTCTGCGTTTAATGTTCTCCTCCACCGGACTTTGTGGAATTTATCAGGCAAGATGGAAGGTAATCTGTTTACAAACTGTAACTTCCTTTGCCTGTGTAGATGTGAGACAATTGATTTGTGTAAGCAGATAAGCAGTTAAAACCCATTTTTAAAATGGATTTGTATGTGTATATGAGCGAGAAAGTTTTACAGAATTGCATTATTTCGTGTTTTACTTTATAACATGGTTTGCATGTTTTCCACTCCAAACAACATCTGGATGGTCTTTTTTCCCCCCTCTATTATTTATAAAGTAAGAAGGAAATTATATTTTTTTAAAAATCTATTTTTGCAAATAGAAGAATTAGAAAGGCTTTGGCATGTAAACAGCCTGTAACACCCCTAAAATAATATTAAACCGATTTCAGATTGAGGGTGGTAAAACATTGATAAACTTAATTGTTTTGATCAATACCGTATAGCTAAGTGTCAGAATAGTTATTGCATGTGTGTGTGTGTGTGTGGTAGAGTGTGTGTGAAACTGGGAACCATTGGTACAGCTGGAAAATGTTTTACTGTATAAAACTACTAGCGTTTGTTGATTTCTATAATGTGAATTTTACAGCTAATTGTAATAGGCATATAAATGTTCTAAAACACAATGGTCAAAATAATAGTGTAACATGACTCTTGTGTTTAATCTGCAATTAACAGTCCATGTGGGTAATTGATTTTTTTTTAAAAAAAATGTGTCTCGTGCATTTCCTTAGATTTTCTTCTGTTTCTCAACCGTAGTTGACCCTAAAATATGTGGTCTACTTATGTACTCCGTTCCGATACCGGAACTCAATTTGGTGAATAGAGTTCTAATTTAAGCCATCCCTGTTGAAAAAAAAAACCAGCATTTCAACTAAAGAAGTTGAATGAAACCATGTGGTGTCTTTTTCCGCCTTTCTTGAATAGGCAGTAAGTTTCAAAGAGAGCAAAACCACAGGCTGTGAAGTATGAAAGTGCCTTACTGCTGAGGATAGAGTGTGTTCTCATTAGGTTTGGTTGATGTGAATTGTGTGTGAGAGAGCAGAATGCTGCAATAGATAGTTAACAATAGTTGTAAAGAAAACATTCTTCTAGCCTTGGGATCTTGGGAGCAAAATAAAGGAATTGTAAGTGGAAGAAATGGCTCACAATGAGTACAGTTTCTCTCTTTTTGCTTTCAAGTTATTGTGGCTTCCAGGTTTACATTGATGTTTCGGTTTAGACCTCTGTCTTCATGGAAAGTGCTGGTCTGAATTAAATTTGGAAAATTTATAGAAAGATACTGAGTTTGCTCTTTTCAGCAAGTATGTGCGTGTATGTAGGTATACTTATGAGAAAAAAATGTAGTCCTGGTTCTAGAAATCAATCTGCAAAAAAAGGTATATGAATATTTGGGTATTATTTTACTACTGTATTTGTTTAATGTCAGTTTTTGTTTAAGTTATATTTGTTAAGTATATTTGTTATATAACAAATTCTAATTACATTAACATCAGACTGGGTATCTATTGAGGAATAAATCCATCAGATTTAATCATGGAAAGTATAGTTAGAAAACATGTATCTGTAGGTTTCTATGTTATTTTCCTAGCCTTCACAAACCCAACTTCCCATTTTTACCAATATCTGTAGTTCTCTGGTTATATGGATGAGAGAATGTAGGGTATGTGGGTGGGAATGCTGCTAATGGTGACAAAAGCTGATAGAATGCTTTAGAGAGTACAAACAAAACTAATGACTTTTCAAAGCTTGTTTAAGCGTAATTTCTTTTAATGAAAGAGTGACACTGCTAGGGCTTTTCAATGCATTTAGCCCAGTGACCTTAAAAACTTTACATGGCTTTCTAATTGCTTGGAACCATTTGAAGGTCTATGCTTCTGACTGCCTCCATTGTTATATGAATGAAAATCTGATATAGGTAACAGCTGCAAAGAACCGCCCTAGAAAGCACTGAATAGCTCTGATGGGATTAAAAACTATGCTGTTCATTATGCATTGTGTATAAAATAGCTGACGTTGGAGACTGCCAGCAGAACCTTATTGTATCAAATAAAGGAAAACAGAACAATATTTGAATCAGCATCAAATACCGAGAAATGTATATCGCGGGCTGAGCAGTGATTTGAAAGAAAACTGTTGAATCAGCAGAATTTCAGAATGTTCTCCGCCATGGCAGGATCATATTAGCACGTGTATCCGTATAAATCTCTGCAATAGCAGAAATAAATGTTTGCCTATCTTAGTGGGAAAATGATCCAAGCAGCTGTTTTCAGATAATAGAACTCTGTTATCACATGCTTGTAAAAACAACAAGCACTCTTGTGGCACTTTAAAGGTAAAATACACTTATTATGGAGTAAAACATGGTATATGTCAACTCAAATAATTCAGTCTAGCCCACAATAGCTTACGCTGCATTTCTTATTCCTTTAAGATGCCACAATAATCATTTAGGTGGTAACTTTAACATAGGGAGAGGCTGGGGAATATGTATGGTCAAGAACAATGCTATTCATAGCGTTTTGTAAATTTTAACTTTTATCTAACATTTGGATTTCATATTCTGTTGTCTGCCATTCCTTTAAAAACACCACCACCTGAAAACCTGGGAGTCTGTATTGTTTGTCTTTATTAATCAACATTCCTCAGCATGATGGCAATAAAATTGAAGGTGTGCCTGCTGGCTCCTGAGTGTACATTACATCACAGATGCCTATTTTTATTATTTTATTTACAATTTAATATCGGCATTTGAAATTTTTAAATATAACAGTGCTGCTCCCAAAAAAAGTGTAATAATTGTAGGAATTGGTCACAATCTACAATGGTCAGGGCCAGCAGAGGCTTCCGGTTATTTTTGCTACCAGTGCGCATCGCGAGCATGCGCAGAAGTGAACTCGCGTTCCATCGTGCAATTTCACTTCCGCGCATGCTTAGAACGACATTACAAGCCGAAACACAGCTGAGGAGCTTCTCAGCTGTGCTTCGGAGGAAGAATAAAGGTCGGTATTGAAACAAGGGCGGGTGGGAGGACTTTTTTCCGACAGCTCAGGACGCGGAGAAGCCGGAAAAAAAGTGCCTAAAAATGACATCATCGCCGGGCTCCTACTGGTGCGGCATCCCGCATAGCACCGGTAGGAACCCACCACTGGTCAGGGCTATAGAAATGGGTAAAGTAAAGAAGAGGACCCATGAAAAGGATAGTACATGCTTGATAACCTTTTCCTTAACAGACAACTTGCTTTATGCCAAATAAATTGTTATTTTTAATGGCCAATTTCTTTACAACATGCTTTATATGCAACTCTCGGTAATTCTTACCATTACTTACATGTTGGTTTTCAAAAGAAACTTGAATTCCACACTTACAAGAGAAGCATCTCTCTTTATTTAAAGAAAAGCAGCACTCTCTTCTAGCCCTAGCTTGTTTTCCTTCTTTCTAATGTCAGTGCAAATATGTGTTATGACTTTTAGGTGTCTATCCACCTTAAAGCAGCATGGTTGAGAATTCAGGAAACAGAAGCAGAATGAATTGTTGTTCTTTAATGTCTTGCACTTCAGTTCATTTAATTGAAAATTTCTTCGATTCTCAGCTAAGTAAACGGCTAAGGAGCCCTTCTTGTATTAGAACTTGAACTTGTAAGAATTTCCATTTTAGTTGTTGTAACGACTATGAGGGAAGAAAAGGATTTTTCGTTTATACTGTACCCAGGTTCTGTGGGAAAGAGAAACTGAAGAAAAACCTCCATATACCGCAGTTTAGTTTTATTTTTCAACGGCATATCAATAACTTTCAAAGTTCAAGATATATATTACTTATGGAATTGATTTTGGAAATGATCTTTTACTCGTTCCTATGAAAAGAGGCTTTATTTTCACAGTTCGGTAAATCAGATTTGTTCAGAATTCTAGCTTATGGCAAAGAAGTATCAAACTAGTTTCCATTACCAATCATGCCTGCTTGCTTTCCTCCACAAGAAGATGAAGTTATATGAACACTCAAAAGCTCCCCTGGGTCTTGATTACCATGACAAGGAATCCGGGTTACTTTTCTTATCTATTTCCCTTTGAAATTTTTTTAGGAAATACAATTGTGTCTTCTGGGTCTTTTTGGGGAGACCCAGAAGACACAAGGCAGGGGCGGGTTGCTCACTTACCTCGCTGCCGGAGCCATGCGCGTGCATCTCCATGCTTCGGGGGAGCACACTCACTACGCGCGTGCGCCCCCTCATGCAATTGAAGCGTATGCGCAGAAGCAAAATTGTACCAAAATCTCGCAAGAGGACGCACGTGCGAGATTTTGGCACGATTTTGCTTCCGCGCATGCGCAGAGGCAAAATCTCGCCGAAATCTCACACACACATGCGTCCCCTCACAAGATTTCGGCGTGATTTTGCTTTTGTGCATGCGCAGAAGCAAAATCGCCAGAAAATCACAGAAAAAAATGGCGACGCGCCAGGTGGACCGGCAGAGAGGGTTCCGGAGTGGTTGCGAAATCCACCGCTCCCTACCGGAGCTGCGTACTGGGCAGCTCCAGCAGGAACCCACCTCTGGAGAGAGGGATTAGGGAGAGAAAAGAGCTCCTGTTTGTACATGGGAGTAAATAATGGCAGAGGTCTTCTGTAGTCATTCCCTTGGGCTAAATGCTGTTCAAAGTAGGCCATTTTAACTTCCCAGGATAAGCAACCCCATCTGTTGTTCAGATGAAAGTACTCTCTCTGTGTTACACCACTATCATCATCACCATCATCTCCATTTAATAACCCCATAATCTCTTGCGGTTTTATGTCTGGGCAACTGAATGGAGCTGAGTGTTTACTGGCCGGATGCCATTCCTGTGGCCAATGCAGAGTTATATTCAGCAGATATATTCTCATCGTGCCCAGAGAGAGAAATATCTGCCTCTACCTAGGATTGAACTCACAGCCTCCTGATTGTGAGGCGAGAGCTCCATCTCTAGGTCACCACACCACTTGTGTTACACCACTATGATTTATGATTTATGTTAAATGTTGGACTTACAAGAAACAGAAACATGACTTACATTCATGTTAAAGCAGGAGAAGCTTCCTGGCTGACATTGGGCCAGTCATTTTCTCAGGGCAGCCTATCTCAGAGGACTCTTGCAAGGAAAAAACAGAAGGAGGAGTGCACTGCTTAAGAAAGATGGACTAGGCATCTTATAAGACAAGGAAAACATTTTTTGTGTAATATGCAGAACATGAGCATGAGCATTACTTAGCCCAGGGGTGTCCAACTCAAGACCCGGGGGCCAGATCCAAGGTGCTTGGATCTGGCCTGTGGGGCTGCTCTGGAAACAGTGAATGACCGGCCCACGGTGCCTCTGCCAGCAAAAATGGAGCTCACGAGGGTCGCATGCGCCCCCCCCGAGCTCCGTTTTTGCTGGCAGAGGATTGCAGGAGGCCGCCGCAGCCGAAAACAGAGCTCAGGAGCCCATTTTTGCTGGAAGAGCACTCCTGCCACCACAGGTGCCTCCCGACACAAGTGATGTCATGCTGGCCACGCCCACCCTGGCCATGCCCACACCGCCCCCCCGAGGTCAAACACAACCCTGATACGGCCCTCAATGAAATCGAGTTTGACATCCCTGAGTTAGCATATTATAAAATAATATTAGCAAGGACTACTATTTAATTAAGTTTAATTTTTTCTGCAACACTTCTAGAGGTTCAGAAAAAACACCTATGTCTTAGGGGTAACATAAACTGGAGGGGGGGGAAAGATCAGTTAAATCAGTGGTTCCCAACCTTCCTAATGCCACGACTCACGCCCCGCCCCTGCGCCCCCACCGTGACCCACCCCACCACCGCCATTTGGGTTATTTTACCCTCTGCGCATGCGCAAAGCATGCTGTGCATGCGCAGATGGTAAAATAACCCAAATGGCAGCAGCGGGGTTGTGCGCGGTGGGGGCGCAGGTTGTGGGGCGCGATATGGCCAGGCTTGTGGCAGTGGGGGGGGAGTTGAGGATGCTGGGGCGACCCCTGGGAAATGGTCGTTTGACCCCCAAAGGGGTCCCGACCCCCAGGTTGGGAACCGCTGAGTTAAATACTCCAAGCCAAGTTTTTTTCTTCTTTGCCAATTTGCATATTGTGGCTGTTCTTCCTTGGATTTTTGCCATTTAACTCTTCCTGTTAATACAAGACGTGATGGGTCTATGAAGCCTTAGTGTTCAGTGGCATCCTGCCATTGCTTCCAATTGTTGCAGATTAACAGCATGGAAGGACTGCTGTTCTCGTATGGGTTTATTCCATGTGCCAGTTTGACCAGTGGCTTGAACTACCGTACCTGGAGTCCACTTCAGTATGCATCTATTGTGTTAAACAAAAATAATAAAAGCAAGCACCCATATTTTGATTGGCCATGTCTGGGTTTGAAGCAAGCATCTCTATCATGCTGCATGCATTCTCTTTTTTCTTTTTGTTCTTCCAAGAATCCACTTCATAAGATCCAAGTGAGGTGACAGAAAATACATATCCTGACTATATCATGCCCTAATTCTGAAAAAGGCATGGGCGAAAGGAAAAAGAGGAAGTTAATATGGGAATAGAATTTGAGGGGCTTAGTGCAATCATAAAGCTTGTGTCAGCCTTACTCAGCAGGGTCCTTTTGAAATTTGTTTTGGATTGGTTTTCAAATACGAACATCAAAAGAACCTTGCTGCACTAGAGTTGAAGAAGCAAAGTAAACAAGCTGATTTGGCATGAAGAATTTGTACAGTCTAAAAATTAAGGGAATAGTCTGCATAAGTTCATTTATTTCAAGTCCCTGGAATCCTTTGAAACCTGTAGTTGTCACAAGACCTTTCTTTACATGTCTTTATGGCAGACCTATTTCTCGAAGCATCAGATGTGAAAATGCTGATATATCTCTCTAGACTTTTATTTCTAAACTCAATTTACTTTGAATTATATCTGCAGAAATTAATAGAATATATGTTCCAAATGTATTTAAAGTTACATTGCAAACATTTTTTTCCATGGAATGCATTATTGATGTGTCTTACAGAGAGAAAGAAAAAGGGCATGCACATGCCTCTGTTGATTAAGATGATGGGCACTCAAAATTGTGATTTTCTGAAAGGGAACGCCTTCTTGAAGACAATAACATTAATATAATGACTGAGAAAATAATAAATAATCCATAGATTCCTACAAAAAGCCTTACATGGGTTAGGACCAGTTTACCTCCGAGACCGCCTTCTTCAACATAGCTTCCCAATAGCAATAGCACTTAGACTTATACACCGCTTCAAAGTGCTTTACAGCCCTCTCTAAGCGGTTTACAGAGTTCAGCATATTGCCCCCAACAATCTGGGTCCTCATTTTACCGACCTCAGGAGGATGGAAGGCTGAGTCAACCTTGAGCCGGTGAGATTTGAACAGCTGAACTGCTGAACTAGCAGTAGCCTGCAGTGCTGCATTTAACCACTGCGCCATAATCAGCTAAGACTGATTAGAGTCCACAGAGTTGGTCTGCTGGTGGTCCCGTCAGCCAAACAATGTCGGCTGGCGGGCCCACAAGCAAGGGCCTTCTCTGTGGCAGCACCGGCTCTCTGGAATACACTCCCCCTGGAGATCCGCATTATTCCCACCCTGCCAGCCTTCAGAAAAGCACTAAAAACCTGGCTTTGTCGACAGGCCTGGGGCCAGTGATTTTAATATAACATCGAGCACTCTTGGCCCCATGAATGAATTGTATGGGGTTTTTAAATTGTTGTTTTTTAACTTTTTAAATGTTTTTAATAATCATTGTTTTTAATGTTTTTTTCCCAATATTTATTGTTTGCATGTAGATTTATTGTTGTGAGCCGCCCAGAGTCCCTGTGGAGTGGGCAGCATACAAGTGCAAATAATAAATAAATAAATAAATAAATAAATAAATAAATAAATAAATAAATAATAAATAAATAAATAAATAAATAAATAAATAAATAAATAAATAAATAAATAAATAAATAAATAAATAAATAAATATTTCTAGAATTGAATCAGCATTATGAGCTACTAAAATGATTCTCTCTCTCTCTCTCTCTCTCTCTCTCTCTCTCTCTCTCTCTCTCTCTCTCTCTCTCTCTCTCTCTCTCTCTCTCCCCTTCCCTCCCTCCCTCCCTCCCTCCCTCTATTTTTGATGAGAATTACAAGGGCAAATAGTGTCCCTGATTATACCCATGCCATAATCTATCGAGCCAGGAGATAGTTAAATATTTTCTGTGATTAATGCCGTATATGAACAACATTTACTTGTGTTTCGTAAATATGAATATATTTGATGGGCAGTAGCCTACCAATTAAATGAAAGTACTGATTTAGGTTAACCTAGTAAGTACTTCTAGTGCTTCTGTTCTTTCCATCAAATAAATTAATTTTCATGATAACACACTTGTTTACATAGCAGTCTCCACATTCTTTGAACTATCATGGGCAAATCTGATTTTTTTAGATTTGTAGCTCTGGATTGAGAACTTTCTATTGATTGCATTTGGTCTTGTGTTCTGAAACTATCACTCAAAAATATTTGCAGTATTGCTTAATATGTACCAACCAGGCATTGGTGCCGAAATGTCTAAAATAAAAGGTAAAGATCAGAATTAAGATCTCTATGTGGACAATTGAGAAAAGGGTTAACACCCTTTTTCTGTTCAAACATGCTTGCTTTCTAAAAGAAGGAAAGACTGAAAAGATGTGTCTCCAAGTTAGAGGGGGTTTTTTTGGCAAGAAAACACTTGTGATTTAATGTTGAGAAGAAAGAATAAGAAGTCTTGCAAAGAAATAAGTTATCTGTTACGATGACAAACAAAATGTGATGGAGCTCAAACAATTAGGAAATCCCATTATCTCAGGCAATTGGCAAGGGAAATGTCAAGAAGGCAGCTTTAAGATTCTCCAGAAAGTAGCCCTTATATCACTGGGGAAGTCCTTTAAATATTTGGCAGAATGTTTGCTGCTGTCCAGTAAAATGTACTGGCACTGTAAACAAGATGCGAAGAAGGCCAAAAAAAGCAAGCTCTGATTGTGACCGGATGAAATTCAGAGAAATCATTCCTAGAGAAATGAAAAGGGTGTGTAATAGTGAGGGGGGGGGAAATATCAGCAAAATTGCAGGAACAGCTGTCATGTTTGCTGGTAAGTGGTCAAACAAATTACTATAAAACTTAAATAGCTCGCAGTGTAAAAAAGATATTTGGAGATATTGTTGCCTGTAGCGATTTTTGATGACTGAGCACATTAATAGCATCACAATGCAACCTTTAAAACAGGCCTCTATTTTCTAGGAAATTATTAGAATCACAGTAGGGATATTAGAAAGTGTCAGTCTTCTTTCTGGGCCAAATGCTTGTTTCATAGTTTTTTTACTAAATGAAAACAATTCAGTAAAGGAGAAGTTAGGAAAGTAAGTAATTGCATCCATGTATCTAATGCTGTTTTCATTAAAGTGTTGAATGCCGTTCTGAAAATTCAAGCAAAAGTGGAAGACCTATATGTCGTAGAGGTTTATCAAAACAATCCTTGTTTCTGTGCATGTGATGTGTTGTGAAAAACACTACCTGGATTCCTCTGGTCCCTGGAAACCGAATACGACTCGTGGGAATCTCCCATCTTTTTTTAATTAGTTGTGGTCAAGGAAAAGCAGTTTGCTTAAATTTTTATGAGTATATATGTTCAAGCACTACCCTTGGTTGAGTGAGGGTGATAAATTCAGAGTGGAGATAGGCCAGCTATTGTTTTGGGACCAGTGTCAAGGAGCACTACCAAAATAAACTTTGCTTCTTAACTGAACAATGTGCTCTTATTTATTATCCATTTTCTATTTGTTATTTCCTGTTTTTCTGCTCATGTTCTTTATCTATCATAACTTATCCTGGAGCATATTTCTATATCCTAATTTTGCTGAATTTGCTAAATTCTTAATCTTGTACCCTGTTTCCCCCAAAATAAGAAATCCCCTGATAATAAGCCCAATAGGGCTTTTGAGTGCCTGGCAATAAGGCCAATCACTTATTTCAGGGTTCAAAAAAATATAAGACAGAGTCTTATTTCCAGGGAAACACGGTATTATTGTATGTTAATTCTAATCAATCACTATAATTTTCTAGTTTATACTCCAGTTCCATAACTTGTGTATATGCTGTATGCCCAGTTAACTCTAATCAAATCTCTTAACAAGTTCATCATTTAGTCTTTTATAATTCTTTATTATTCTACATCTCACCTTTAAGCTATACCCTTTATTCTTAATAGATGCCTAACTTCACATTGGCAGAAGTATTGATGGAAAAAAAATATTTTGGTATTACTGTCAATCATTGCGGAGGGCAATGCATCAACCTAGCTAGGAGAAATGCCCTTCATTTTTTATAATTTATTAAGAATTGGCAGTAAACAGCTGGTTTAGTAGTAAAAGTAAATTCCAGAGCTCACCCTGTATCAAGAATCCTCTCCTTCGGTATTAATTCTACTTGATTGTATCCCAGAAAGGAGATAATAACTGAGTTTGCTTAAGAAACTTGTTTGTAAATCACACAATGTTTTTTACTTAATGCTGAAAATTAATTTGACCTCTGAATTATTTATTGAGATTGAGATTGAGATTGAAATTTTAGGACTGAAAAAGACACTCTTCTTTGAAATGATATTTTCTGTGACATAATCCAAGTACACCAGAGCTCAATCCCAGTTATTGAAATGCTATCTCTTGTAACAAGGTCTGCCACAGTCACTTCATAGACCTATTGGGTTCTAGAGGCAACTTGGGTTGTTCTTTGGGGCTTTGGTACATGATTCAACTGAAAGGTTGGTTGCCACCTGAATGAGAGGATGAATGTGGTGTTGACTTGAATTGGGTCTGTGCAGTCTGTCTCTTGTCGGTCCCAGAAGCCCTCTGATTTTTGGAGGAGCTCTGGGTGATGAAATAGCATTAGAGATGTCTAGAACACTGAAGAAAAACAAAGGGTGAATATGAGCATGAGTAAGAATGTCCTTAACAATTTCCTGAACGGTGGTAAGTATGGCAAAACATATATATTTCTCTATTTTATTGTGTCCATAAGGAGCTGAACAGTGGCCCTTTTTAGGGTGTTCCAGTCCCTCCTGGATGAAAGTCTTAACAGGGCCACTTGTGAAGTTTATTCTAGACACCTGAAGTTAAATTAGCTTTGATTCACTCTGATGTACAGGTTCTATGAAGTTGCTTGCAGTGGAGTCTTGTCTGACTATCTGGAAGAAGATCGCATCTGTAGACAGGGTCCTTGGAACTGCAAGTTTTGTTATCTGTGCTGTAGAACTTGTCCTACCTGGCTGATAAAGTAGATGGCAAGTGGTTGGGTCTATGCAGTAGTACAACTGTGACCTGGCTGACCAAGAAGCAGTCCCCAACCTTTTGGCCTTCCTTTCATGGAAGGTGGGTTTTCTGAAGACTGGGGGGGGCATGGTTTTGCATGCTGCCTGGATCCCACATGTGCACTGATGGGGCTTTGCTCGCTTGCACAGCCTGGTTCCTGGTGGGGTGCATCTGTGGCCCAGGGTTTGGGGACCCCTGCAATAGTGAATGCTTCTCTGGGGAGAGAAGAGTCCCTGAGTCACTTTGAGATGGGCAGCATATAAATTTTAAAAAATAAATGGTTCCATACACCAGAAGGAGATGGTTCAGGAGTGGGTTCCTCCCAGTTCGGACTGGATCGCCCGAACCAGTAGCGACCTGCTGGTGACATCACTGTCGGTGCCGTTCCGTGCGCGCCACCATTTTTTTTGCGAATTTTTCCCCTTCCGCAGCTTGAAAAAGGGCCCTACCGCCCGCCCGCGGGTGAATTCTGACCTTTATTTCTTCGCCCAAAGCACAGCTGATGAGCTCCTCAGCTGTGTTTCGGGCTCATTCCTGCTTCTGAGCATACGCGGAAGCCAAATCGCACAAGGGGACACGCGCGCGTGCTCGCTCCACTCACGCACGTGCGCAAAACATCACGATGCGAACCGGTGGTGAAGGTAAGTGGAACCCACCCCTGAGATGGTTGTGCATCCTTATTTAAAAGACCCTGACTAGACCCAAACAATCTTGACTTGTTCACAGTGATTCATGTCTTAGTTACATTCTCTTTGGATTATTGTGACATTCTCTACATGGGGTTATCTTTAAAGAGTACTTTGAAATTGCAACTAATTCAGAATGCAGACACATGAGCAGTCATTGTCTTTCTTATTCAGCACTTCTGCTCTCTGAGCTGCACTGGCTCCAATTAGGGTTCTGAGTGTCCCAAAGTTGCTTTTTCAAGAGGCAACTGGACTTTCTTGTTTTTCTTTGGAGAGGTTTCTCTTCTCATCTGAGCTAAAGAAGCTTCTTAGATGAGAAGCGAAACGCCTTCAAAGAAAAACAAGAAAGCCCAGTTGCCTCTTGAAAGAGCACCTTTGGGACAACTGTGACCTGGATGACTAAGAATCTCCATAGACATTTAGGCTTCTGGGAGTGATCTAAGATGCTGGTTATTATCTATAAAGCCCTATAAGGTAAAAAGTTATATTACATGTTTTTTTTCAACTCACCAAGTCTAGTAGAGAGAACATGCTTTGGGTCTCTTTCATCAAACAATGTCTAGAATTGTGCCTTCTCAGTTACAGGACTTGCTCTATGAAACAGCTCAGTTACAGGACTTGCTCTATGAAACAGCATCTCCCTGGAGATTTAGATGTCCCAACTGTGTTAGCCTTTTATAAGGCACTGACCTCTTGCTGTTTCCCTAGACATTTTGGTCAGAAGATTATGGCTTATCCTTAGATGAAGCAGGAAATGTTGTGTGTTTTGTTTGTCCAGAGTCACTTGTACGAAATGGGTAACCATATAAATAAATAAATCTTGAAACAAACTAGAAGAGAACACAAATGTTACATTTAGCATGATACAACATTAGCAATAGCACTTAGACTTATATACTGCTCCAATCCCATAGTCCTTTACAGCACTCTCTGGGCAGTTTATAAAGTCAGCATATTGCCCCCAACAATCTGGCTCCTTGTTTTATCGATCTTGGAAAGATGGAAGTTGAGTCAACCTCGAGACCCATCAGGATCGAACTCCAGGCTGTGGTCAGAGTTAGCCTGTAATACTGCATTCTAACCATTGTCCCACCAGGACTCCATTAGAAAGCTGTTTGATGCCAAATACATCTAAAACACTGGCAGATATATCTCTTTGTGGGATAGTAATGCCCATGTACAAGGTTTTTTTATATTATGTGGTTTCTTTAATTTAACGTGATTAGTAAAGCAAGAAACTTCCAAACACACTGTAGTTCTTGACAGGTTTTATGTTATGTATGAAAAAATAGCATTAATGTGACTGACCAGTTTTCCATGAATGTTTTGTAGCACAGTTATGGTACTGATCTTGGAGTAATAACTAAGAATTCTAAGTTTGATTTGTTCAAACAAAAAAGAAAGAAAATGGAGCTATAGTTAATAAAGAGCCGGGGGGTCATCCCAATCTGTCAAAGAATGTTCAGCAAACAGCTCAGTGAAGTAATAATGTTAAAGGTTACTGGTGTGGGGATGGGAACAGAATTGTCTTGCTGAGCAGGTCAGACTAAGTGGTACTGCACTGCTCTAAAAATAGACATAGCATAATTATTGCTTGTCTGTACAAATCAAGTACTGTTCCTGACAGAATAGAGGAAATATAATGGCAAAGTTTCATTAAAGTCTGACCAAAAAATGTCCATCGTTCTAGCTATACTTTTAAATTCTATTTTGTGTAACTAAAATTAAAGGAATTAATTGTTTTGATACGAAAAATAAGCACACAAACCTGTATGGCTTTTTCTTCTTTCCTCTTAGCTGTTCAGTAATGAGAGCCTGTTTGGTGTAGTTGGTTAAGGCACCAGGCTAGAAACCAGGTGACTGAATTCTAGTCCTGCCTTACAGGGATGGGTTCCAACTTACCTCGCTGCCACTTCGCTTCCTCCCACGCCGCGTGGCCGCAGTGCAAAAAAACCCCCAATTTTTTTAAAAAATAAAAATGCCAAAAACAAGATGGCGACCACATGCACAGTGTCGGGAACTCGGCTTCTGCGCATGTGCAGAAGAAAAAAAAATTCAAAAAAAATATTTTTTTTTAAAAAAAGATGGCGGCTCCCATGGACCGGCACTGACCGAACCGGATCGGTGACGTCATTGTGACATCACCAGTGGGTCGCTACCGGTTTGGGAGAACTGGTCCGAACTGGGAGGAACCCACCCCTGCTGCCTTAGATACAAAGCCAGCTGGGTTACTATAGTTACTCTCTCCTATTTGTAGGAAGCAGGCAATGGCAAAATACTTCTGAAATCTTTAAAAAAAACTGTAGGGGACAAATCTAGGTAATTGCCAAGAATCAACACTGACTCAAAGACACAAACAAAGCATGTTATTGTTATAAATTTTATATTCTGGTGGTAATGCATAATTTTAGATCATTTATTCTTTTAATAGATTAAGATATATAAGGATATTTGGTCAGGAAGCCTGCTCTGAAAACATCAAGTTTAAGCTGCAGAACCTAAGCATGAAGGAAAGGATTGTCTACTAACCTTCCCATATAAGTAAGCTGCCAGTCAGAGCACAGAACCCTCTTCCTCAATATGCCAATAGCTCTCAATTCTTCAGGAAGATCATATCATAACCCAACTCAGAAATGGCAGGGATTGGACATGGAACCTACTGAGAAATAGACGTGCCCCAGGATAAGGTTGTAGGATCCAATCTGGGTCCATCATCAGGACCAGAGATTTAGTCTTACGAGCTTTCAAACTCATGGTGGAGTCCGTAAAAAGCCGCACACATAAATACTATGCATGGAATAACCCTAAGCACTCATTCTGGTACAGAAAACTTCCCTGAGGATGGGGTCCAAAATGTGGCTAAATAGGACGGCATTACGTCCAGACTGCCACCCACAGTCACCACTACAGGTTCACCCGAAACGGCTGAATACCACCTCTGACTGATGTCCTTGATAGGTTTGAGATATCTCATCTTAAGCACTCTGTTATTAAAACAAGACTTATACTAATTTGCCTGTTATGTATTGGAGATAATTGCTAGTTGATGGTTTTATCCTGGTTATCTGTTGGAGTGGGGAAATACTCTCTCCTGATTGGTTGTTGGCTGATTAGTTCCCTATAAAAGGAACTATGTCAGCTAGGGAGTTTTAAGTTGCCTTGCAGACAGTAATAAATAAAGAGCTGTTAGAGATAACTCTGGCCTCAGCTCCATTCTTCGCCCAGAACTTAACATTGCCCCTATTCAATTATTTGCCTGCCCTATGTTATCCTTTGAGGCTGCTTTTCTTCTTCTTCTTTTTTCTGTAGGAAAGAATAATTAATGTCAAAGAGAAAAGGAAGGGGGGGAAACTCCTGCCATATCTATGGCTTTTTTATAGAGAAACATAAGACATCCATGCAGTATGTATTGCTAGTAATTGAACCGTCTAGTGACATCTAGAATACTTTATTAATGGAGCACCTTATTAAGTTATACATAATATGAACAAACTCAGTATCTACTAGAGGCATGGTAGTTATTTATATAATGAGCTTAGTATAAATGAATTGACTTCTCAGTGGTCTGATCTTGCTGTTCTTGTCAATGGTGCAACACAAATTGGAATTTACATCCGTAGGGACTGTCAAGAGATGGGTAGAATTAAATGATCTGAATATATGTATATGAACCCCATTCTCCCAACCCACACCAATCTACGGTACAGGGAAAAATGATGTTGACAACATTAAAAATAAACAGTGCTTGCATAAGTCATATGGGAATGTCAGCATATGAAAATCAGATTACTTGTTTTGGAAGTTATTGCATCATTTATGTTGCTTGTGTAAAGATGGCAATTACCAGAAACTCTATCTCAGGAGATTTCATACCATACAACACCCAGGACACTAATATTATTCCTTGCAAGAGTTGTGGAGCACTTTCTTTGAAGGAGACACTTTGTCTAACCAGCCTCGGCTGTTGTTTCAGATGACATAACTTAGGAACATTGTACCAAATCACATTAACTGAATATGTCTGCTTTGGCAACTTGAAAGCTTTGCTTCTCTTCTCTTTTTGCTATCTGAGAAGTGCTTTTTCTGTAGTTTTGGGAAAACTGTAGAATAAATTTCTTAGCAAGATATGCCATGGCTGATAAAACAGTTGATGCATATGAATAAGACTTTGTCATTGTGAGACCATATTAGGTGCTCTCATTGTTTTTATTACATGTTGTCAGCACTGTAATATTAAATGCTATTGTTATAGATTAATAATCTAGGGATTCTCAACTTTCTAAAATGTAATAGGGCATAAGGTAATAATATCATTTTCCTTGCCAGTCTGACTGTGCCGAAGTCTCTGCTCAGATCATATTTATGCTTAACAGAGAGAATTTTGGTGATGGTGGGAGGAATAACTTGTAGTCTAATTATTCATCTCATCAAATATATAGGTAGAGCTATAATCAGAGATTAGTTTAAAAAAAAAACAAAAGGAATCTCCATGTTCCCTTTAATGTTCAGTAACATGGAAGCCTTTATGCTAAACTGAAATGAAATATCAGAATAATAACAGAATAACAGAGTTGAAAGGGATCTCGGAGGTCTTCTACTTCAACTGATATTTTGCACTGAAATGTGCATGAAGTAAAACAAATGGTTGTCCAATCTTTTTAAAAAAAAACCTCCAGTGTTTTTATGTCAAATCTATGTAGCAACGTAAACTTAACATACAGAAAGTTATTATTGTATTTTTCATAGTGTTGGAATACCTACTGAAATCTCAAATCATTTTTCAGTTATATTTTTCAATTTTAATCATTAGTGTTTTATTTAATATATTTAATTACTTAATAAACAGTAAGACATTCTCTATTTTAAAATATGTTAAAATATTTAACATGTTTATAGGGAGAGTTCTTCCTACACTATAGCAACTTGTAGGCTATTGAAGGGGAAAAAAGGAAAAGAGGGGAGAGGAGGATAGGAGAAGAGAGGAGAAGAGAGGAGAAGAGAAAGGAAGGAGAAAGCTGAAATGTAGCACAGAAAATGCAAAATTAGGCTTTAGTAGGATACAAAAGTTTGGATTAGCTCAGTTTTCAGAAGCTTACATTGGGCAGGATCAGAAGAAGAAAAAAACTATTCTGCTATTTATTCTGGACTGTAGTTTTTAGAAAACATTTTTAAGCTTCTTCCCAATAATAATTCCAGTTTCTACTTGCTTATTTACTTCTGACAGCTCTAAAATATAGACTAGAACAGGTGTGTCAAACTCACTGACCAGGGGCCGACCTGGAAATAATAATAATAATAATAATAATAATAATAATAATAATAATAATAATAATAATAATAATAATAATAATAATAATAATAATAATAATAATAATAATAACAACAACAACTATTATTATTATTATTAACTGTTCAGTTGACTGAGTTTTATGTTTAATGAATAAAGTATAATAATAATAACAACAAACAATAACAACCTTTATTGTCATTGTACATATATACAATGAAATAGTGAAGGACCAGCCCGCACTGCCTCTGGCAGCAAAAACATCTCGCGAGGGCTGCGCACGGCTCTCCCGAGTTCCGTTTTTGCTGGCAGAGGGTTGCAGGAGGCTTGTCGCAGCCAAAAACTGAGCTCGGGAGCCCATTTTCACTGGCAGAGTGCTAGGACCACCACAGGTGCCCCCGACACGAGTGACATGCTGGCTATGCCCACCCTGGCCACACACACTACAGCCCCCAAGGTCAAACACAACCCTGATGTGGCCCTCAATGAAATTGAGTTTGACACCCCTGGATTAGACCAAGAAACGGATTCTAGGAAAGTCCAACACTGCTTTATTAAAATTGACTATTACAATAGAATCTTGCAAGCCTGATTGTGCTTATTTTACACACACACACACACACACACACACACACACACACACACACACACACGACCCTATTTCTGTGAACTAAGGAGGTGTCTGCCTCAGTAATTGTCTCTTGCCCTCAGATTATTTTGGTTTAAATCACACTTCTCACTTCATCACTTGGGAACAGATCTTGCTTATCTCGACCATGATCATCATCTGCCTGGATATCATTTTCCTCATCAGCTTCGGTTCCATCTCTTGTATTTCTAGGAAACCCCAAGTTATAGCCATGTAAACTAACTGCCAATGTGCTGCTCTTCCTCTGTTGGTAATTCTCCTGGCAAGTTCAGGAATGGAATTGCACCCCAAACAGTTATTTCCCCTTTCTTTCTTACTGTGCTGACTGAGCTTCATCTACTCTTTCTGGCTCTCTCTGTTTCCTTCCCCTCCAGTTTTACAGCCCTAATGTAGATGTAGCTGGTAAAACATCCCACTACTCGTGTGAAATTAAGAAGGTGCCTGTCTTAATTGTGTCTTTCTCAACTCCGTTTATTATTGGTTTGAATCACACTTTTTATCTCATTGCTCTGGGAACATATCTGGCTTATCTCCATAGAGGTCATCTTCTTTTGTCTCTACAACCACCCATAAATCAATGTTAGACATTCTTCTGAAATGGCAGTAATGCACATAAATCTATTGTAATAGAAAGTAAATCGTTCTTCTCTCTTCTGCATTGGTCAGATCATATCTGGAATACTGTATCCTGTTCCTAACACTGTATTTTGGGAAGGATAATTGATCACCGAAATAATCCAGAAGAGGACCAACAAGATGATACGCAGCCAAGAAGGGAGAGAAAAAATAATCATAAATGGTTGGAGGCACTGGGTATATTTAGTCTAAAGAAGAAAAGTCTGCAAGGAGGCATGTGAACTATCCTTAAGTATCTGAAGGATTTCATGTAGAATATCATTAGATAGGATTGTTGAAAGTTGTTCCAGAACATAGGATGAAAACAGTAAGTTTAAATCAAAAGGAAGTAGATTTTAATTGGACATCAGGACAGATTCACAATTGGCAAAACTTAAGGGGCAGAGAATTTAGGAGATGGTGGACTGAGGTGTTAAACAGAGATTAAATGGTAGTCTTTGGGGACAGTGGTAGTAATGGATTCTGAACTGGGAAGGGATTGGACAAGATGATCATCAAGATTCTTCCCAGGCCTTACATTCTATATAATAGTGAAAAGGATGAAATGGGTAAAAGGAAAAAATAATTTCCCTCTTTCATCTTCAGTGCCTCTACCACTTATTAATGATTCCAATTCTACCTATTAGACTTTTTTTTTGTTTGCAAAAAATCTGTGCTAGCAGACATCTCGGGGGGGGGGGATACAAACACTTATTACAGGAATATATTAGTATTTCATGAATAAAAATGGTATTTTCCATATTCTACATTGTTGGGTCAACTGCAATACTGGTTGAGTGGGGAAGTCGTGTATTTCCTGGGATGGCAGTAATACAAAATCAGATGTCTGACTTTGGGATTTGTCATTTTTGTTCTCATCATAGATATATTCCCTGTAGATAAGATACTATAAATATATCTGTTTTGTCTCCATATCACATATAAGATGACCTGGACCTGCTTGAGAGTCTGCACTTTCAAGTTCCCCAATTAAAAAATATTTATTTTTCTTCTGTTGAAATGCATATTTCATTGCCGTAAGTGACAACTCAGAGGCTGGGTGTGACACTTCATTTCTTCCTTCAGCAATGATACGATGACAGCTAGTTGTCTGTGAAAAGAAAAGTTTCAACTATTAAAATTCTTCCAAAGAAGAATTTTACAGCATAATGGGAATAACCTCTGGGCAGGGGGAAATGTTGGGCCACCAAGTATTTTGCAGATCATTATTATCTATTTTTAAAGAAATTCCTCTTAATTTACATTTCTTCTTATACTGATAATAATTTTGTTAGAAATGTCACAAAAACCTATTCATTGCTTTGAGTTATATACATGACTGTGTTGCTGTATTTCAGTGAGAAGTTGTTACCTGTAACTTGGAAATAATGAAAAGTTGCATTATTATATTACTAAAACATGGTTTAACAGAATAATAGAATAAGAAAGTTGGAAGGGACCTTGGAGATCTTCTAGTCCAACCCCCTGTTCAGACAGGAAACGCTATACCAGTGGTGGCGAACCTTTTTCGGCTCGCGTGCCAAAAAGGGGGGCGCTCGCACGCGCTCACATGCCCACACCCATTCCCTCCCCCCCACGCATGCGCACAACACCCCCCCATGCTGCCCCCTGCGCATGCGCACACACCCCCACCCCCACGCAAAGGCTTACCGGAGCCTGGGACGACGAAACCGGCAAACCGGAAGTGCGAAAAAACGCACTTCCGGTTTGCTGGTATGCTGTTTTTTGCACTCCGGAGGGTTCAGGGAAGCTCCCTGAAGCTCCGGAATGCAAAAAACTACAAAATGGACAAACCGGAAGTGCGGAAAAGTGCACTTCCGGTTTGTCCGTTTTGTAGTTTTTTGCATTCCGGAGCTTCAGGGAACTTCCCTGAACCCTCCGGAGTGCAAAAAACAGCACACCAGCAAACCGGAAGTGTGTTTTTTCGCACTTCCGATTTGCCGGTGGGCAACCCTTGTGTGCCGGCTTCTATGACTCCGCGTGCCACTTCTGGCACGCGTGCCATAGGTTCGCCACCACGGCGCTATACCATTTCAGACAAACGGTTGTCCAATCTCTTCTTAAAAACTTCCCATGTTGAAGCACCCACAACTTCTGGAGGCAAGTCGTTCCACTGATTAATTAGGAAATGCCTCCTTAGGTTTAGGAACTGGGCTCACCTAACCTGCTAAGCTCTACATGAACAAACTATATTATGGCTTTGCAGGTTGTCTCAACCCAGCCATTGTCTAGTTTGAGTATCTAGGTCAGATCAGATAAGGATTTATCTGAACTTGTTCCAAGCCACATTTGTACCACAATGTATCCATATTACCAAAACAAGTTAAAAGTTACCATTATTTTTCATCTATCCAACATCTTAGAATAATGAGTTCAGAAAGCATCTTTCCTGGGTGGAGAATTCCTGGGTGGAGAATTCTGAGAGTTGAAGTACATACAACTGGTTACCAAGGTTGAAAAACACTGATTTAAAGCATCTTTTAGAGCTCAAATGAATGTCCAGTACACTGAGTTCTAGTTTTCTGAGATGCATTACTTGATACACAGTATTGGATTTCAGAAAGAAATTAAATTAGTGCTTTTTTTTCTTTTTTGTTTAGTGTGGTAAGTTGGAGGTGCAACAGTTTCATAAAGTTTGAAAAAACAGTTTTGTAACTTTTTCACTTAGGTTTCTTGATCTTTTCACATAAATAGGAAGGCAGTGTGTTCCCTTTTAAAATAGGAATTGTTGGTTAGGAATTTGGTTTCCATCTTTTGCTCTCTTGCGCACATGCACATACTTTTTATACTATCTATATATACTGTCATACTATACATTTTTACTATTTTGTTCTATGCCTTCTATATATTACACTTAATTTTGGTTAAAATTGTGAATTATTTTTAAAATTCTCTGCTGTTTGATAGTAAATGTAAGTTGAATTTCTTATTTTTTTTCTTGCCAATTCTACTTTTTTAAATAAATGTTTATTTGTGTAGCATGAAGAAGCAGAAACTATATTTTTGATATGCTTGCAGAATATTCTTTAATCCAAAAAAGTTATGGTGCAGAATCAGAAAGGTGTATGGTTACTAACAAAGTGCTGTGTCTTCTTTTGTTTTCCTTCATACATGATACTTCAGGTGGCTTCTTTGAAGGTCACGGTCATTTTAGAGTAATATACAATCTCCATCATTCCCTTGTTTTTTTTAAATTTTAATGAATTGTGTACACAATGTTTCAAGATAAATTGGGACATGTGCCTTGCTATGGTCTTGCCCCAACTTTACTGATTGCAAATTCCTTTCTCTTTTGCATAAAAATTAAAAATCTAATTATGCAGGATAGTTGCATAGGTATAGTGGTTACAGTGGTTATACATAGTTAGTGTAATGGTTAAAGACACCAGGCTAGAAACTGAGAGACTGTGTCTTCTAATTCTGCCTAAGGTATGAAGCCAGCTAGTGCCTTTGGGTCAGTCATTCTCTCTCTACCCTAGGAAGCGAGGAAGGCAAACTATTTCTGAAAAACCTTGCAAGAAAGCTGCATGATTAGATTGACCTGAAGGTGTATGTGTGTACATACATACATACATACATACATACATACATACATACATACATACACATACACACACACGCACACATACACACATACATACCAGTAGTGGGTTCTAAAACCTGTTGCTACCGGTTTGCGTGTGCGCTTGATGCTTCTGCGCATGCGCAGAAGTGTTCCAGGTGGGTGGGCGGAGCCTCCCACCACTTCTACCTGATCGCAGAACTGGACTGGACCGGGAGCAACCCCCCGCTGATACATACACTTATACTTACACACACAACACATTGTATACCTATCTCTAAGATTTCTGGCACCAAACAAATGTAATATTTGATTGATTGATTGATTGATTGAGGTACTGCCTGATTCTCAAAAAATTCTGCGCATCTTGCAATACATCTGAATGCATTACAAATGAAAATAAAATAAAATACTACAAAATGGTTAAAGAAGACATAAGACATAAAGCATATAAAAGTATGAATAAAGATCCAGCATTCACTTTTCACCGCAGATGGATAGGCAAGTTTCAATGATAGTATGTTGTCTATCTCTGCTTCAGAAAGTAAAAACAGGTGGGCTAATGATACTGAAGCAGATCTGGTGAGAAGATAATGAGAGCAGAATTGGAGTAGAGACCACTCATATCTGCTGTATCAAAAATGTTTTTCAGCTAAACTACTCATATTCCCAGATAATTCCATAGTGTTTAAATGAATGGGAAATGGGAAAAATATTTTGTCAATCTTGTTTTTTTTCCTTCCTTACAAAGTGTGGTAATTGATTAAAATACTTTTTATCATCTGAACGGTTTGACTTTCAGATGTCAATCTGCCAAGCACAGGAAGCAATAAACGGATATGTCAAAATCTGGGTCTCTGAAATCTATATCCTTTCTTTTTTCCTGAGTGAATGCATCTAGTCAAATGAACCAATCAATATTCAGTGACATTGCCAATCAAGAGTCATGGACAATATATGTTTGGTCAGATGGTAGTTTTGTTTTTCAGTTCTGAGTATTGGAAATGTATTGCTGTCAATTGACTGATTGATTATATACCATCAAGTCTGTGACAACTCTTAGCAACCCCATATACAGACCACCTCTGTGTTTATCTGTCTTCCAAGTGGCCCAACTGCCAATGAAATTCCCTGTCATTTCCAATTAGTTCTTTCCTCGCTTTTCCCTTTCCAAGATTATAGAAAATGCATTTTATCCCAGAATTTTCCATTAGCATAGATTGTTATTCTGCAAAAGAGTATTGACAGACTGGACATTATATGTAAATTTGGACTAGGCATTTCTAGAGATATTTGCAACAGCTTTAACAGATTAACACTGACACTGCTTTGGAAAATAAAGCATGAAGCAAAGAAACTGTTCAAATAATTTCTTAAATTTATCAATCCTTTTATATTTTTTATTGTAGCTTTAAATACTTCTACCTCTGGGACATTTTAAATCTAATGGTTTTGAATTATTGCATTTATTTGTTTACTTTTATTTGATTTATATTTAACATAGCATGGAACTTTGCCTGGAAAATAATTAGTTAATATATCTTAGAAGTAAACAACCAAGTAGGTCAGTATTGATTTATTTTAAAAAAGATTTTTTTTAAAAAAAGTTTTGTTTAGATTAATACTACTAAACAGAAGTAAATGCTACTATTTTTCAAAGATAGACCAGACAACCATTAGGATGGCCTAACATCTCCTGCCTTGAGCAGAGGTTTGGACTAGAGGACCTCTGAGTTCCCTTTCCTCTCTATGATTCTATGTCCTTATTTAGGATTAACATTCACTGCACTGTTTATATATTAAAATAATTTAGCAAGTGGAATACATTTAATTGAAGTAACAGTTATTAAATCACAAAATTAGATCATAAAAGGTAATGCAATTTGAGAATGCAGCAAAATCTCAATAATTGTATAAGCTACTTGTTTTGTTGTCTAGTCTAAACATACCGGTAGTTTGTCTTTATAGCTTGGGCACAGGATTTGGGCACAGGATTTGGGCACTCTGTTAATGGTGTGTGTGTGTGTGTGTGTGTGTGTGTGTGTGTGTGTGTAACATTTTCACATATATATATATGTAACATTTATATATATAAAATACCATTAGCAGAGTTCTTCTTCAATGTAGCAACAGTTAAAAGTAAAACACGAACAGCTTCTAGTTCAGAATTCAGAGAGAGACAAGAGAGTACAGAGTGGACTGAGCCACACCCAGCCTTCCAGTTTCAGTTTCGATTCTCTGCACAGGAGTGTTTAGCTCTCATTGCCTGACTTAGTTGCTATGCCTATTCATTGGCTAACCTTGTTAACATGGCTCTCCCAGTTCATGAATATCTTAACAGGATTTAATAGTTGTATACTGATTTCAGGGCCTTTAACTTTTAGTAAAATAAATAAATACCATTGATCTGAATGCCCAGGCAGTTTATTTATTAAGGATTGGATTAGCCGGGAGGGCAATTCCTTGTAGAAATTGAAAATCTTAGAAAATCATGTTCTAAGGCTTTCAGTTTCATCAGAAGCATGAGGCATCATCTGTGCAAAAGGGTTATCTCATCATGTCTACTATCCATGACTGCAGAAGGAAAGCCATTGAAATGTGCTCTAGAGAAAGTCCAGCAATATTGGGAATAATGTAACATACTGTTGATATTGTGCAGATTGCTGTTTCTTTCATTTAGTATACAGTCCGTGTAGCCTTGGGGCAGCCCAAGGTTGCTCTGGAATTCCATATTCTCTAAACTTTCCTGGTCTCTTTTGCTTAGCAAATATATGGTTAAAAGGCAATCAGAAGATATGTCCAGATGAAACAACATGGCTGGCTACATTATTTTTACTTTATTTTTACTTTATTTTATTTGCTTGTCAAACATTTACAAGAGAGCAGGTATAGGTATAAACATAAACATAAACATAAACAGGGTAACTACAGATAAACGAGGACAATAGGACAGTAAGACAGGGATGGTAGGCACAATGGTACACTTATGCACACCCCTCTTAGGAATGGGGTGAGGTCGACAGTAGACAGTCTAAGGTAAAGTTTTGGGGGTTTGGGGAAGAAACCACAGAGTCAGGTAGTGCATTCCAGGCATTGATCACTCTATTGCTGAAGTCATATTTTCTGCAATCGAGTTTGGAGCGGTTTACATTAAGTTTGTATCTATTGTGTGCTTGTGTATTATTGTGGTTGAAGCTGAAGTAGTCATTGACAGGCAGGACATTGTGGCAGATAATTTTATGAACTACATTTAGATCAGATCGAAGGTGACGTAGTTCTAAGTTGTCTAAGCCCAAGATTTCAAGTCTGGTAGAATAAGGTATATTTTTTATTATTGCACCATTTGCTTGCTTTGGAAGATGTCTCACAATGAAAAAAATGTATTGTAAGAAATACACTGATTTTGAACTAGAAAGATACAATGAATTACCAAACTCTGTTTTCTCTGCTAGGTAGCCCAGCCTCCAATCCTACTGCCTTCTTTGATATAAGTGAAAGTTTATATAGGCTACAGTATCATTTAGGAAATAAGCTACATTGATATTTTCACAGCAAACAATTTAGTAGCTACGAGTATGAAAAAACATTTGCCAAAATAAATGATTGATTAATTCCTGAAGAATCTTTTTTTAAACATAATTTGATTTTTAAAGATTTAAAGAATGAAAGAACCACAACAAAAGAAAATGAGAAATATATAATGGATGGAAAATAAAATATCAATAAAGAGAATTTACAGTTGTCATAGAATTTTAGATTTGTTATTTCATTCTTTAAATAATTGAATATATAAAACTAAACTCATTATAACTTCTTGAGCAATAACTGTAAATCACCACAAACCTCTAAATATTAATATTTACATTGATGTCACCACTATTTGTCATAAAATTTGTTCATAAAATAAATGAACACGTTTTTATGAAAGAAAAAAACATGCTAAAAGCAATCAATAAAAACAATATCAAGTTCTAGTTCCCTCCTGTTGTATTTGAACTGGTGATTACATCATATACAGAATATAGAATAACAGAGTTGGAAGGGACTTTGGAGGTCTTTTCTGTGACAGCCTCTCAAATATTGGAAGACTGCTATCATATCACCTCTAGTCCTTCTGTTCATTAGACTAGACATACCCAATGCCCTTGCAAAACAACAGAGAAATAGTAATACCAGAAGTGTGCAATCAGTAGAAGGGGGAAATAAGAAATAATTAAAGAATAAATAATACTACAGCCACACTCAATGAGTTAATATGCATACACATTAGACAGAACTTAGTAGTCTCTGTATGTTGTCAAATGCGAGAATTAGGTTTTCAGCTAAGTGATGGCACAAGGGAAAAACTGTCCCTGTGTCTAGTTGTCTTGGCATGCAATGCCCTATGGTGCTGACCTGAGGGAAGAAGTTGAAACAGTTTGTGTCCAAGATGTAAAGGGTATGCAGATATCTTCTCAGCCCTCCTGACCCACGCAATATACCTATGGAAGGCAGGTTGGTTGCAATTATTATTTCTGCAGTCTTAACTATCTGTTGGAGTCTGTACCTGTCCTACTTGTTTGCTGTACAAAACCAGACAATTATAGAAGTACAAATAACAGACTCAATAATGCCTCTGTAAAACTGTTATCAGCAGCTCTGGGGGCAATTTGAAATTCCTAACTTGATACAAGAAGAACATTCTTTGTTGTGTCTTTTTAATGATGGTTCTGGTGTTAAGCGTTCATTTCAAGTCCTGGGAGATTATAGAACCCCCGAAATTTGAAGGGCTCTATTGCTGACACTGTACTGTTGACTATAGTTAAAATGGTTTTTTTTTAATTATGTTTTTAAAAAATCATGTATTATTTGTACTGTTCTTATCCCTGTTGTACGACGCCCTGAGTCCTACGGGACTGGGCGGCCTATAAGAACTTTAAATTAAATTAAATTAAATTACATTATAGTAACGGGGTAAAATAGAAAGGCTCCTCCTAAAATATACTGTCATTTCTACAGTTTTAAGCATATTCAGCTCCTGATTGTTACAACTGGACCACAAAAGATTTAAAAAAAACCTATTCTCTAGATACTTGAACCACTAGCCTGTTCTTTTAGATACTTATCTATGAACCAATCATGATTTTTAGAATTTTTCTTAGAAAATGCCCTTATTTTGGATTTTTTATAATTTATAACTAATTGTTTTTGAATGTAAAATGGACTGTGTGTACACTGTGGCTTTTTGTACATCTTGATTTGAGTCAAGGAAAGGATCACTGCATCTTCCAAATATAATCAAACAGAAAGATTGTATTCTGTTTTGTGAGCATGTAGTACAGCTTCTGTACTACATGCTCACTGAAGAAGAGTCTAATGATTCACTGGAGAAGAGCCTAATACTGGGAACGATTGAGGGCAAAAGAAGAAGGGGGCGGCAGAGAATGAAGTGGCTGGATGGAGTCTCTGAGGCAGCCGACGTGAGCCTAAATGGATGGTAGAGGACGGGAAGGTAGAGGGGGGAACGTTGTCCATGGGGTCAAGATGGGTCAGACACGACTTCGCAACTAACAGCAACTACAGCTTCTCAAACATTTATTCAGAGTTGATATACTATAGATCAGGGGTCGGGAACCTTTTTGACTAAGAGAGCCATGAAAGCAAAATATTTGGAAATTTATTTCAGTGAGAGCCATATAATATATTTTAAAAGTGAATTCAACTAAATGTCAGTATAATAAGCCTCTGAATTTATTCTTTTAAATAATGTTGTTATAACACTCACCATACGGGGCACGGGGCGGGGCACGCAGGACGGGGTGCCGGGTTGCAGGCCAGCAGCGGCGGAGGGTCGCTTGAACTCGCTTCCCGCCGCGGACCGCGTTCACGCGCGGCGGCGGCAGCAAGCCGGGAGCGCTCGCCTGGAATTGGAATCAGCGAGCAGCTGGGCATCGGGGCTCTTCCCCCGCCTTCTCCATCCTCCAGGGTCGCCACTGTGGGGGTTCCGTCTCTCCGGTGGTGCCTGCGTTGGAAGGGAAGGGGGGGAAAGAAAGGCAGCCTGCGGGGCTTGGCACGGCTGGGAGTTGCGAGGCGGCGTAGCAACCGGGCTGTTCCTCCGGGTGTGCTAAAGTGCTCGAGTTTTTTCTCTCTCACACACACATGCACAACCTTCCAACGACTGGGAAGTCGTGCTGGGAGATCCAGTCCAACCCGGTCGTTGGAAGGTTGTGCATGTGTGTGTGAGAGAGAAAAAACTCGAGCACTTTAGCACACCCGGAGGAACAGCCCGGTTGCTACGCCGCCTCGCAACTCCCAGCCGTGCCAAGCCCCGCAGGCTGCCTTTCTTTCCCCCCCTTCCCTTCCAACGCAGGCACCACCGGAGAGACGGAACCCCCGCAGTGGCGACCCTGGAGGATGGAGAAGGCGGGGGAAGAGCCCCGATGCCCAGCTGCTCGCTGATTCCAATTCCAGGCGAGCGCTCCCGGCTTGCTGCTGTCGCCGCCGCCGCTCACCCTTCAACAGCCAATCAGCGTGGGGCGCCGACAGCAGCGACGTCATCTCTCTGCGCCCGCCTTGCAGAGAAAAAGGCATGGGTGGGTGTTTTAAGGTGACCAGATGTCCCGACATTGTTTTAAAAAATCGGGACGTCTGGTCACCTTAATTAAAACAAGTGAGAATATTTTGTTTTATCTGCGAGCCATATGCAATCATCAAAAGAGCCACATCTGGCTCGCGAGCCATAGGTTCCCGACCCCTGCTATAGATGGTAAATAAATTTGGAGTCAAAATACCTCGTATCACACCTTCTGCTGATGCTATTAGATTGGATACAACCATCTAATCACTACACTGTACTCTTCCTGTTATGTTCTTGTGCAGTGAATAGATTAGTAGCAACAACTGTCTAACCATGGTAGATTGTTGGAGATTTTTCATATGTCAGATATTGAAATGGTATCAAAGGCTGCTTTAAAGTCTACATATAATTGTGTGTGTGAACTGTAGATGTAGTTATCAGCTAGATGTTGGTGGAGGATGCAGTGATATAAAGTTGATCTCCCTTGTCAAATGCCTGCTTCTCTAGCCAATTGTGTAGCTTCCTGAAGAGATACCTTGTGAACCATATGTTGTTTATATATAGATGTATTGGTCTGTATTTGGTAGGGAATGGCCTATCACCTTTTAAAAAGATGGTCACAATAATCGCTTCACCCAAGTGCTCTGGAATATGCACAGAGATATGATTAAAAGAAAAGAGATATCCATGGATTAAAATCCACTGGTCTGTACTGATCTTAATTACTTTGTCTGAAATTAAATTGTTTCCTGAAGCTTTCCCTTGCTGCATCTGCACAAATAATTGCTTAATTTCTAAAGTGGTGACTGGGAGCCAAGGAGGGATGGCATTGAGGAAGGATTTAAGATTTGAGGAAGGATTCACCAAGCCCTAAAACTCATGTTAACAGTGCTCCCTCATTTTATTTGAATATTGCATATAGATGAAAGATAGATGATAGATAGATAGATAGATAGATAGATAGATAGATAGATAGATAGATAGATAGATAGATAGATAGATAGATAGATAGATAGATAGATAATAGAGGGGTGAAGGAAAAATCTTACTTTTTGGTTAATTGTTATGTTTTCCCGTAGCATCCATCTCATTTTTCTTTAGGTTTTCATATTCCTTCTTAGATTGTATCACTGTTTGGCTTGGAAGTAAGCAGTGGTGTCTTCTTGTTATCAATAAATATCTATGAATAATGTCCTTTTAGTCCTAATGCATTCATAGTCAATTGATCTTTTAAATGAAATATTATTTTGTGATCTTCAGACTCTCTGGGTTAATGTGGCACATGCTCTTAAGGTCTCTGCCTCTACTTTTGTGCTCCTCAAGTTAGTTTTAAGCTCTAAAAATTTTTGGAGCCAAGATTGCTGGTAATTTCCAGACATAACTGCTTGGTCCATTTAAGCCTCAGTTTCCCATCAACAGCATTGGAAAACTGGAAGAACAATGTCTCAAATAAAGCAACTAAAAATAAGCAGTCTATGCTCATTCTCCATTTTGGTAATATTCCAGAATGATTAATGCTGAAGGACAGATTGGGACATAATTGATTGTTTAGACTTTGGAGGCTGACCAAAATGTAAATTGTTCAAGGAGAGCGCCATGAAATGCACCATTTAAAAGATGTTTATAGGTCATTTAGGCCAAGCACAGGCCAGTTAAATTAAACAGGGAATCCCTGGAAATCAGTGGAAGAGAAGTAGTGCCATTTATCATCAGGATACTGATGGAAGTATCTATGTAGGTCATCCTAATTAGCTCCCAGGTGGGCATTAACATTCCTTCAGTTATTACTTGTTCCTGTGTATATTGGTCTATGTGATAGGTAATATACCCAACCACCACATTTCAAAGTTTTCCACTCTGTCTATAAAGATGTAAGGGTGGTAAATACCAATTGATGCATAATATTACAGCTTGCTTTAAATTTAAAAGCACAGCTACCACCCACTCACCATAAAAAGGGACTTGAATTACATTAACACGTGTTTTGATTTAAGCAAATACACCTTCCATAGCCCAACCCTCTCTTTTGCTTGCAAATCAATGTCAAATTTGACAAGCGGGCCACCTGGGGATGGGAAGACAGGGTTTTTTAATTTTTTTATTAATAAAATTTCTATGCCGCCCAACTCCCAGGGGACTTTGGGCGGCTCACAACAGGATATGTTGCAGGTCCCATCTATTAGGGATGTGGAGCCGAGGTGGCGCAGTGGTTAAAAGCAGCACTGCAACCTACTTCAGCTGACTGAAGTCACCGGCTCAAGGTTGACTCAGCCTTCCATCCTTCTGAAGTCGGTAAAATGAGGACCCAGATTGTTGGGGGCAATATGCTGAACTCTGTAAACCGCTTAGAGAGGGCTGTAAAGCACTATGAAGCGGTATATAAGTCTAAGTGCTATTGCTATTGCTATTTAGTGGAACCATAAAATGGTAGTCTTGGTAGTGGCCCTTCTCTATGAACCATCATTTCTCTGGACGTACAGCTGGGCCCACCTTGCTGCTACTCCTAACTCCCTGGTGATGTGGTTTCATCAGCAGGTGTCAGGATCATGAATGGAAATGGATCAAATGGCTGATCTGATTGTGTTGCTGCTGCCGTAGTGTATGTGCAATGGGGTGTGGTTTTTATGTTGTGGATTTTTAATATTGTGAGCTACTCAGAATCACCTGTGTATGAGTTTTATATGGGTGGCCATATACAATTCGTGGATAAATAAAAAACAATCTGATTTCTACTTATCATTACTATGACTGTATGAAATGCTTTGTGTAAATTTGAAAGCAAAAAGGAGACACCAAGGAAGTATATTAAAAAGTATAGTTTATGTCCTATAAGCCCAGAACTATAGGTGAGATGTATGTAAGTAAGGTAAGACTTAGAATGAATTGAGATTGGCAAACAGTGCTAAAGTAACAAAAAGCTTCTTTAGAGAAGAAGGAGAAGGAGAAGGAGAAGGAGAAGGAGAAGGAAAGGAAAGGAAAGGAAAGGAAAGGAAAGGAAAGGAAAGGAAAGGAAAGGAAAGGAAAGGAAGAGGAAAAATTAGTATACCAGCACATATATCACCAGTGAATATGGTAAAATGCTAAAAAAGAAAGAAATGTGTTATTGAGCCTTAAGCAGGGTTTAGACAAGCTGGAGCAGCTTCACAGATGGGCAACAAAGAAGAGACTAGAAATCCTAAGTCCTATGAAGAAATTGAAGGAGCTTGCCTTCTTGAGAAGACCAAATAATAGTTTTATTTTAGGGAGAATCAATCCTTTTCAAATACCTGAAAGGATGTTACACAGCAGAAGGTCAGGATTTATTTTCTATAATTTGAGTTCAGGACATGGAACGCTAGATTTAAGTTACAGGGTGGCAGATTCTTATTGAATGGTAGAAGAAGAAAAAAACCTCAGCAGTTCAACAGTGGATTCAATTACCAAGGCAGGAATTTTCTGGATGTGCTCAAGGGTAGGGGATACAGCTTTCTTCCCCTCGTCCCCTCCCTCCTGTTTTAATTCTAGAGATCTCCCACTGCTCTGGAATTATAATGTTTTAATAAGTGCCTTCCACATGTCTGTGTCCAGTTATCATCTCTCATCTAACTCGTTATTGACTCCAGCCAGATATTCTGCAGAGGAGCTACTTGAAGATGTTATTACAGAAAAATAGACTTCTACCTTGAGTATGTATAGGGGTATGAATATAATGCATGTATAAATGAATAAAATGCATTGTATGTAGCATATTGGAAAGTACCCAGCTTCAGATCTCCTGTTTATTTAGCAGTTAATGTAGATGCTGAAAAGCAGTGGAGGTAGAATAGAATTGCCTTATAATAGTTCCTATTTTGAGGAAAAACTGCATCCAAAAAAGCATAATCTGAAATCTACCCAAAAGATAGGAACAGAATCACTGCAAAAATATTCTTTTGGTAATATCACTCTTGCTGTTCTTATTATTTTCCTCTCCTGCTTTGTTTTCATGATTTGGACTGTGTGTTGTTTTAAGTCTGTTGTTTCTACTGTAATATTGTAACTGGGAGTAGCATGATTACAACAGGATAAAACTCAAATAAATGTAGCTCAGGTCCTTAGATCTCTGCAGAAAGATACCATAGTCAAAGCTACAAAAAACCATTAAGAATTAAACCAAATAGTCACTTTTCTTCTGTTGGTTCCCAACTAACATCCTCTGCTAGCATCATTTTTTTTTAGCATTTATTAGTGTCAGACTTTAAACCAAAAGTCATTCTTTCCCAAGCATGATTTTTCACAGTATTCTCTTTAGTAAGATTTATGGAAATGGATCAACAGAGTTACTTTCAATTAAGAAACAATATAACTCCATGTACATTCAGATGAAGGATATGTGGTTGTGATGGTTGTTATTATTGCAACAGCCTTCTGAGGAATTGGAAACGATGTGAGCCTCTTTATGACAAAGGGGGGAGTTTGTAACTGGTTGTTCATAGAAGAATCTTTCAAATCTCTATTTATTTGGGAAACATATCTTACAGATAGAATGAGCAAGACAGAATCCATCCTATAGCCTTCCCAGGGCCAATTTGAAATAGGTCAAGTTTTCCGGATTCCTCCAGGCTCCCTACAGTTGAAAAGTCATCACTCCTTTTTACCAAGCATGGAAGGTTAGAAACTGACATAGATCTGTCCACTCCTAATATCACATGTACACTTCATTAGAAGAGGTCTAACAATATATGCATTCCCTCCGGATGGCATTAATGATTTGTGTCTCTGTGTGTGCCTACTTGTGCACTTATGTGTGTGCCTTCAAGTCTATCTTGACTCCTGGTGACTGCTTGGACTAGTCCCTGCATTTTGCTTGACAAGATTTCAGAGCTGGGTTGCCATTCCCTTTTTCCTAGGGCTGAGAGAGGATGACTGGCTTAAAGTTACCCAACCGGCTCCATGTCAAAAGCAAGACTAGATCTCGTGATCTCCAGGAGTCTAACCTGATGCTTTAACCACTGCACCAAACTGGCTCTATTTACGACAGAGACAACTCTAATAACATTGTAGTTAAAAGTTACAAGTCCAGTTCAGAAAAGATCAGCAGGGAATTTATCAAACTTATTGGCAGCCTGAAGCTCCAATGGTAAAGATGGCAGCCCTGGAAGCCATCTTTACCATTGGAGCTTCAGGGCTGCCATTTACTGCTCCAATTAGCTTGCCCAAATATTCAGCTGACACAAATTGCAACAGAAAACAGTTGCAGAAAAGTTTCTTTTTTTCTTTCTTTCTTTCTTTGTTTGTTTGTTTATTTCATCAAGCATGTATTAGATAACAGATATAAGTATAAACATAACTATGAATACATCAAATGGATACAAATAAAAGGGAACATTAGAACAGGGACGGTAGGCACTCTGGTGCACTTATGCACGCCCCTTAAAGACCTCTTAGGAATGGGATGAGGTCAACAGTAGACAGTCTAAGAGTAATGTTTTGGGGGTTTGGGGAAGAAACCACAGAGTCAGGTAGTGCATTCCAGGCATTAATGACTCTGTTACTGAAGTCGTATTTTCTGCAATGAGGTTTGGTGCGGTTTACCATAAGTTTGTATCTATTATGTACTCATGTATTGTTGTGGTTGAAGCTGAAGCATTCATTGACAGGTAGGACATTGTAGCAGATAATTTTATGTACTATGCTTAGGTCGGACCGAAGATGGTGAAGTTCTAAGTTGTCTAAGCCGAAAATTTCAAGTCTAGTGGCATAAGGTATTCTGTTACGAGCAGAGGACTGGAGGACTCTTCTCGTGAAATCTCTCTGGACTCGTTCGATTGTATTAATGTCCTACAGTATATGCAGTGCGGGTTCCAGACAGATGAGCTGTATGCAAGAATTGGTCTAGCCAAAATTTTGTATGCCCTAGTTTGCAGTTCAATATTACTGGAGAAGAAGCTATGCAAGATTAGGTTAACAACTTTTAATGCTTTTTGGGCAATGCTGTTACAGTGAGCTCTGGCACTTAGATCATTAGTGATGAGTACTCCAAGGTCCTTGACAGAGTGAGGGTCATCTACAAGGTCGTATCCGCCCAGTTTGTATTTTGTGTTTTGATTTTTTTTTGCCAATGTGTAAGACAGAGCATTTGTTGGTTGAGATTTGGAGTTGCCAATTGTTTGACCATTCTGACAGGTAGTCAAGGTCTTTTTGTAGGGTAGCAGCATTGTCAGTGGTGTTGAATAGTTTTACATCATCAGCGAAGAGAATGGAGTTGCTTATCATCTGATTGCAAAGGTCATTTCTGAAAAGTATAAAGCGTCCTAAAACGCTTCCTTGGGGGACACCGCTGTTAACTGGTGCAGGGTTTGATAGAGTGTTCCCTATTTTGACTACTTGTTGCCTGTTTGATAGCAACACAGCTATCCACTTATGCAGGGATCTGGAAATGCCATAAGATTTTAGTTTTAAAAGTAGTTTGTCATGTACTACTGAATCAAAGGCTATACAGAAGTCTATATAAATTGTATCCATTGCTTTACCCTTGTCGAGTTGTGAAGTCCATATGTTTTTGCAGTGTAAAAGTTGCAGATTGCAGGACAATTTTTTTCTGAAGCCAAACTGCTTGTTAGAGAGTAGGTTTTTTGGTCTCTAAGTAGAGGGTAATGGATTGATTTATGACTGATTCCATGGCTTTATATGTGACACAACATAATGAGATTGGTCTGTAATTTTTAACTAGATATTTCATAGATTATGCTAAGAGGTTCTGCTATGATGGTTGAGAGCTTTTTAAAGAAGTAGGCACATAATCCACCCGGGCCAATAGATAGAGATGGGTTTAGGTTGAAAGATGGTTTTAAGTTAGCAGACATTTATAACTTCCAGAAAAGTTAGGAGACATTCCCACCATGAGCTCTATATTAAGGGAAACATTCATGCTCATCCCAATGTAAGAGATTTCACATACATACATAGAAATAAAAATATTTAATGTACATTGCCTCAAAACTCAGGAGGTTGTGTAATAGAAATTTTTTTAAGAGGAGATGTGACTATAAAATTATGCAGTGACATGACTTTCACTGCAATATGTATCACTGCACATATGGGCTTGTATTGTTCCTTATCAGATTCAAATAAAATCATCTTCTACCTGTCCTCTGGCACAATCCTTGTTGTTTTAGGTTTAGTAGTTCACTATATAATGCAAAGACATCTCTGAAACAGGTTGGAAATGATGCTTAGGAGCAGGGGTGGGTTCTAACTTACCTCGCTGCTGCTTCGCTTCCTCCCGCGCCATGTAGGCACACGTGCTTTGCACGCACGCATGCACAGTGCCAAAACCCCAGCTTCTGCACATGCGCAGAAGCGCAAAAACAAGATGGTGATGTTTTTGCTTCGGCCAAAGCTTTCTTTGGCAGGAGAGTGTTGCAGCAGGTCATTAAGGACTAGGGCCTCAGCAACAGTCTAGCAACATTGTCACCCGCCCGTTTGGACAGCCAGCTTTGGTATGTCCCATTCCTGGATGCTATATCCACCATGAGGGAAAAGGGGCATTGATCTTACCTGATATGCCTCTTCTAGGAGTGGTGGATATAGCATCCAGCCCCACCCAGTCTAGTCAACGTAGACTGTTGGCTTCGGTTCTACGGGAGGCATCTGTATATATGTATATATTTTGTTTTCTTATGGCACAATGGAGTCTGTTGCTTCGCTTCTTCATTTCAAACTGGCAAGCATAGCAACAAGGGCGGCACCTTAACAGCTTTGACAAACTCAGTCCAATCAGAAAGCAGATGGATTTAACCCATTCCTGGATGCTATATCCACCACTCCTAGAAGAGGCATATCAGGTAAGACCAACACCCCTTTTTGTTCCCAGATGATAGTTACAGTCTTGTCTGGGAGGCTGTTGCCCACTGCTGCTCTAAATTAAGTGGGGAGATTGGAGACATCCCTCCCCATGAAATACCTTCCTGATCAGAATAAAGGAGCACAAATGGATTACAGTATTTATGTTAATGGCTTACTTACAGCTGTTAAGCATCCATTATAGCCATCAGAGATGAAACATGACTTAATACCATCTTAAATCATAATGCTTTTCATAGCAGACAATGAACAGGTCAGGTACTGAATGCTGATGTATCAAATGCAAATGTAGAAATGGAAACAAATACTATGTAGAGTTAATCTTCCTAATTGCACATATTCTTCAACAAATGTTCTAATAGTTGTTGGGGAGATCTCTGTTACCGAGGAATTATTGTTTATGAAACATTGAAAACAGACTTCTCTAAATATAAAATTACATTTTGTAATTGACCGTAAAATGAAATCAAAGGAACCAAATTGTTCAGCTATTTGGACTAAGCTTGACGTTCTCTAAAATAAAACAATTATATAAATGCTTTCAAATGACAGATTTTGCAAGTATTATCAACTATGCGAATTAAAATATCTGTAACATTAACCTGTCATCTTTAATATCACATTAGTGCTAAGTACAAACTGTTATAGTAGGATGTTGACAGAGATGACATACACACACATACACAGATATGAATATTATGAACTATATATTTCTAAAATAGAAATTTAGGTTCTAATCGTATTAAATTCTCTGTAAGGTGTTTTTAAAAAAACTACAATGTGATTTGTACTCTTTCTGTTTAGTTTAACCTTTCCAAGAATTCTATTTCCTTCTTTCTTTTCTGCTGCTGAATTTGTGTCTCATTCCTCTCCGTTTCTATTTCCCTTTTCTCTTATCTTCTCCAGTGTATATTTTTATCCAGCCTCTAAATTCTCTCTACCACAGGTTTCTATTCTGCTTCTAGATTTCCCTTTGATAATCTTCACTTCCTGTCTTCTTTAATATTGATTCTCACTCACTCTGCCCAGTCATTCCTAATGATTTTTGACATTTTTAAGAGTAGAATGCTTCCTTGCACACTACATTATGCGTCTCCCTTGGCAGGATACAAGTAACTCCCATTGAAATAATTGGGAGTTATTTGTAATCCTGTAAGAAGGAGAAACATTAAGCCATCTGAAATGGGTGCAGAGATATTGGACACAATGGGCTGCAGCTTAAAAGGCTAAGTAAGTTCTTTCTGAGGACAGGTGAATGGCTATAAAGTTGCTTCTATGCAAGAGTCTAACTAAATCAATCAATTTGAAAGCAAGAAGGGGGAATTTTCTCCTTGGTCAAATTACTTGGTGCCTGCCGCACAGATTTTTCCCTTCCTTCCTTTTTCCATGTGACATTTGATATTTTTTGCTTGCTTGCTTTAGATGGCTTGATTTAATGGTATTTCTTAAAATATTGGCATCTTCTAATATGATGGGTATTTGTTTCTTTCAATTCTCATACTTGGCGCTTATTGGCAGAATGGTTTCTAATTGAAGATAAAGTCATATTTATGACTGGAGAGTTTGATGCAGAAAAGAAAAAAAATACTTTGATTTTTGTCATGTGCTGACGTTCTTTTATTCCAGCTAATCAGAAATTTATTCCACTGTCAGGGAGACACTTTGTGGTTGACCTCCTACATTGTTGTTTTTGTTTCGATCTACAGACAGAGCTGAATCTATATAAATCTATATAACCTTTACACAGAGCATTTATATACCTGAACTACGATTAATTTCTGAATGGTGCAGTGTCCCCTATTTAAGACACGATGTCTAGTTCCTGAAATGGTGACTGCACAGGCTTCTGTATGAAAATATGTCCTTTATTTGCAAGATGCCACCTTCTGTATATAAAAAGAATATTCTATAATTTCTGTTCGAAATAATATTCCACTCCAATTGTCTGACACTTTGTTGTTGGGTGTTTAAAAGAAGAAACCAAGAAATTACTGAAAATCCAGATCTGTGATATTGATGCAAGTTATTTGAAAAAATTTATGCAGTTCAGCAGATCATTACATAAATCAGCTTCTACGTTTTCTGGTCTTCTTTGAAAATGAGATTGCAATTTCTCTCCTTGTTCTGCTTGTCGCTAACAGCTGCTAAATTTTCAGCAGCTGGATAGCTCATCTGTATTAGAAAGTGTTCTATAATAAAGTAAGCAAGTCAATTTGGTCTAGTAGTTAAGGCACTAGACCAGTAATGGCGAACCTATGGCACGCGTGCCACAGGTGGCATGCGGAGCCATATATGCCAGCACGCAAGCCGTTGCCCTAGCTTAGCTCCAGCGCGCATGTGTGTGTCAGCCAGCTGATTTTCGGCTCACATGGAGGCTCTGGGAGGCCCTTTTCAGCTTCCGGAGGGCCTCCGGGGGGCGGGGGAGGGCATTTTCACTCTCCCCAGGCTCTAGGGAAGCCTCTGGAGCCTGGGGAGGATGAAAAACGGGTCTACTGAGCCCACCAGAAGTCAGGAAATGGGCCATTTCTGGCCTCCAGAGGGCCTCCGGGGGGGGGCAGGGGAAGCCATTTTCGCCCCCCCCAGACATTGAATTATGGGTGTGGGCATTTGCATGTGTGCGACAGCACGCGCGCACGCTCTTTCAGCACTTGAAGAAAAAAGGTTCGCCATCACTGCACTAGACTAAAGAATGGAAGACTATGAGTTCAAGTCTTGCTTTACCCATGAAAGCTGGCAGGGTGACTTTGGGCCCGTCAATCTCTCTCAGCCCAACCTACCTCAAGGGATTGTTGTGGAGAAAATAGGACGAGGAAGATGTGTTGAATATGTTCTCTCTTCTTCCTTGAGCTGTTTGTAAAAATTATAAAGGTGGGATGCAAATAAATAACTTGCTTTATTCTTTGCATCACGAACAATCGCATATTGTACCTTTGACTTTTTAAGCAAATATTCTTTTTCTTTACAAAGGAGAGATTTTAAAAAGAATGCTACAAGTGGACTCAATCCATAATACTACGTAATCTACATGTATAACATGAACATGCTGAAGCATATTTTAAGGTTTATTGTAAAGTGCATTTTGCTTCCATTTTGTCATTTCATGTCTTTTCTATGTATAAAATAATTCATTTATACAAAGGACAAGGAAGTGAAAATGAAAACATTGGCTCTGTGGAATTAATGTGTTTATGGGCAGTTATGCATCATAAGCACATTTCTGCTTATCATGTTTTATTTTGTGCCAAGTGTGTCAGATAAAATCAATTCCTAAGGCTGTGTATCACTTTGGATTCAAATTACAAAATACACTTCAGAAAGACTATACATTTCAGTAGCTCTTCTCTCAAACTTCTTAAAGTAGCTGTATCTTTATCCGAGATTCTGCAGCTGCTTTCTACAGCTGAGAAACTTTGTAGGAAATGGGACAAAACTGAAGGTCAGTGTAAGTTTTCACAGCACACCTGCTTTGCCTCCAACTTAGACTGCAAGTTTATTCAGATAAAGCAGGAATACTCTCAAAATTTGTTCTTGGCATTTTCCCAAGAACTTCTGCTCTTTTTCTGCCCTTTTGTCTGGGCAAGCCCACTGGCACCACAAAATTTGAGTATTGTGCTGTACCAATTAACAAAGTGGGACATTAATTGACAGCAATTATTTACTATAATAATTAATTTTTAGCAATATTGCATAAAACCACACCTCCATCCCATGCACATGTTGCTACCTTGCTCTTCATCTTGATCAATTTTTTTACATTTAAATTTAATGTCTCTATTTTTTTAATAATTTTTGAGCAACATGGTGGCCTAGTGGTAAAGACACTCACCGTCTACTTGGAAGGTTGAGAGTTCAATCCTAGGTAGTGGCAGATGTTTCTCTCCTAGGGTGCAAATACAAAATACCTGTTGCGAAGTCCACATGGTGTCAGGAAGGGCATCTGGCCAGTAAAGGCTCAGCTTCATCCAGTCGCCTTGACTGGATTCTGAATTAAGGGATTACAGGATTGTAAAAAGGGAATTATTGTTTTAATGTTTTATATGGGTGTTTTTAAATGAGTCATTATAAGTCTTCTGGAGTCACCCTTGACGAGATGAGCAGCATATAAGTTAAGTAAATAAATAGCCTTACCCCAATTCCAGTATCCTGCCTACCTAACAGTAAAAAAAAAATGTAAATGCAAATAGATAAATAGGTACCACTTCTGTAGGAAGGTACCAGTGTTCCATGCACCTTGGCATATAGCCATGCTGGCCTCATGACCACAGAAGCATCTTCAGACAATTGGCTAATAGCAATAGCACTTAGACTTATATACTGCTTCACAGTGCTTTACAACCCTCTGTAAGCAGTTTACAGAGTTAGCATATTGCCCCCCAAAATCTGGGTCCCCATTTTACCCACCTCGGAAGGATGGAAGGCTGAGTCAACCTTGAGCCTGGTGAGAATTGAACTGCCAAACTGACTGCAGTCAGCAGAAGTAGCTTGCAGTACTGAATTCTAACCACTGCACCACCACGGCTCATGAAGAAGCGGAGATGAACACCTCCCCCTACATTTGGACACAACTGGAGCGGGGAAACCATTATATTTAAACCCAGTAAGTTCTAATTAATTTATGTAATTTCTATGGCTGCCCATCTCCACCAAGTGATTAGCTGTGTTCATGGGACAAATAAATCTATTATGTTAATGATTGTAGTTCTGTAATATTTGAAAAGCTCTGGGGGGAAAAAAGGAATATTTCTTTTTCTTTCCAATACTTCCTGAGTTGTAAGCTAGTAAAATGCAAAAATTGTAAGTAGGAAGGGCAAGCTCATTATAGAAACGTTCACTTGACTTTATATTTCAGTTAATGTGTCCATTGTGATTTACTATGGAAGCATAGAGTAATACCTATAACTCTCTGCTTAATGTGTAGGAGAGAAAGAATTCTATTAATGCCTAATTGCTATCAATTTGGGGATGATATGGCTCATCTAGAGAATTCAAAAAGTAGAAAACAAGTGCATATATTACTTTTGTCTTCTTTTCAAATTTAGTTTCCTGCTACAATTGTAATACTTGACTTCATTCACTGGAGAAAGGAAAATTGCAATTGCTGATGAAATAGGCCTATTTTTCCAAATCTAATATCACTTATTTTTGGTGAGAAAAAAACTTAGTAGGTTTGTGCATTAAATTATACGTTTGTACTGAATTCTTCAGTGCCTGAGCAAAGAAGAAACTGCTGAGTCAAATAGTGCTGTTGATACTGAATGGTTTCGTGGTTATTTTAATGGTATGTTTTGAAGCAGATTTATTTGATGACAAAACAGTAGTCTGTGTTGAACCAGCATTTGTCCACCAAAATCTGGATTAATGTTGATGTTACAAAAAATATTTTGCAGAATAAATATTGCACAATAGATAGGCCAAAGGATATTGGGAGATAAATTCCAACAATCTACTTCTAATCTCTATTGCTCTGAGAAGCTTATTTTCTCAGTAAGAGGAAATATACGGCTTTCTAGATGCCATTAGTTTTTAAAAACTAATGGCATTAGTTTTTAAAAATTAAGGGTGCCATTAGATGCCATTAGTTTTTTTAAAATTAAGGGTGAATGTCTTTTTATGTAAGGCAAGTAAAACCTTAATGGCATCTCAGGATTAATAAAGAACTGGTCTTCTAGGATAACCTTCAGTCTTTGGTAAAATGTGAAGTTTTCATTCATTCTTTTCATTTGTTAGATATATGTCACTTTTCCTTTAAGAAGTCAAAGCACTTTGCATACAATGAGAATCGGAATTTAAATCACACAAATTAGGAGAGTTATGAGAAGCAGATCTATATGTATGCATCTGTATGTACTAGTTCATGGCCTCATCATGTCATGATGTAATGGGGTCAAGATGTAAGTACAATAGTACTAGTCCTTTAATACTCTTTATAGAGTTCATTCATATACAGATAGTCCTCAACTTATGACCACAATTGAGAGCCGCAGTGGCGCAGTGGCTAGAGTGCAGTACTGCAGGCTACTTCTGCTGATCACTGGCTGCCAGAAATTTGGCAGATCGAATCTCACCAGGCTCAAGGTTGACTCAGCCTTCCATCCTTCTGAAGTGGGTAAAATGAGGACCCAGATTGTTGGGGGAAATATGCTGACTCTGTAAACCACTTAGAGAGGGCTGTAAAGCACTATGAAACGGTATATAAGTCTAAGTGCTATTGCTATTGCTACAGTTGAGCCCAAAATTTCTGTTGCTAAGTGAGACATTTGTTAAGTGAATTTTGCCCCATTCTTGCTGTTGTTAATTTGGTAATACAGTTGTTAAGTGAATCTGGCTTTCCCATTGACTTTGCTTGTTAGAAGGTTGCAAAAGAGGATCACATGACCCCAGAACATTGCAGCCATCATAAGTACAGTATTAGTCAATTGCCAAGCACTTGAATTTTGATCAATTGATGTGATGAGCCGGGGCTGGGTATGGAAGCACGGAAACAACACACCTAGAACGAGAGCAGTTCATGGAATTTGGTTCCAAGGAGTCCTCGTCACAGGAAGAGTTCACTGGGACTGCAGCACAACTCAGAACAGAACTGTGCTGCTGTGAACTCACACAAAGCCAGGCCAGACACGCAAGGCAAGCAGGGCAAGGGACAGGGGAGGGCAAGGCCCAGCAAAGTATCCAGACATCGGTAACAGCACATGAGTCTGGAAAAAGGCAACACTTGTTCCCAACAAGTGCCCCTCCCAACGGCATCTCTTTAAATTTCATTCCCCAGGTGAGCCTTGTGAAGAGGGATGGGGCGCCCTCCTCCTGAGTCATCGAGAGAGAGAGTTACTTAGTTACTTAGTTAGTTTTGTAGATTAAAGGAATCTAGCATGGAATGTAAAGTTTTCTTTTAGGTTGTTCGGTGAGAGCTTTTTAGATAATTTCATCACTAAGATTCTCTCAAAGAAAACAAGGCAGTCTGTCACAGTATTATTATTTTTGTTACCACTGTTTGTTTGTTTGTTTCTGTAATAGAAGAAATTCTGGAAAGGAATAAAGCAGAATCTTTTTTTTAATAGAAACAGTTTCCCATTTCCCATTTTTTAAAAAATGGAAACAGTTTCCCATTTTCCAATGGGAAGCTTAAAAACTTTGAGGTTTTCCATGATAGCTTAAATGGGTGTTTAAAGAAAGCTGACAAGAAGCAGAAGTGAAAATAGCGGGTTTCTTTAAAAAAAAATCTGCTCATTTTTTGGCTTTGAATATGCACAATGGACATTTCTATTACTGTATATACTTTTCTTTTTTATCCACAGCTATTTTTTGCTTCATCACATTCACAATATAACTCAATTATTTGTGCTCTCTTGCTAGCAACTTCCACATTCTTTCCTTATATCCATTTATTCTGCTTGGATATGAATTTGTGGGCTCATTAGCTTTTATATAGAACTTGTACCTTTTCTTTATACATTCATTCTTCTTTCATATTTGTTTCTTTCACTTCTCTCTCTTTCTTTTATTCTCTCAATATTTCATCAGAAAAACATCAGATCAGTCGTTCCTTTAGATTTATATTGATCTCATCATGGACTTAATGCAAACCGTCCAACCTTAGTCATCCTCAAACCATATGCAGTATTCCTGCTAAACATAAAGATAGTTATATAATATTTTAACCAGTATGCCATAAATAGCAATAGCACTTAGACTTACATACCACTTCACAGTGCTTTACAGCCCTCTCTAAGTGGTTTACAGAGTTAGCATATTTCCCCCAACAATTTGGGTCCTCATTTTTACCCACCTCAGAAGGATGGAAGGCTGAGTCAACCTTGAGCCTGGTGAGATTCAATCTGCCAAATTTCTGGCAGCCAATGATCAGCAGAAGTAGCCTGCAGTACTGCATTCTAAGCACTGTGCCACCATGGCTCATATATGAACAAATGCAACAAAGTCCAGTTTTACGTCACGCATACTCATGGTATACCATGCATTGCGTGACATATCAGTCTAGAAATTGTTGGTTGTTTGATCAGAATAACAGAATAATAATAATAGCAACTACACTCCATTCTGTCCATGGCTTATGAGATGAAATTACTTGGTCCCAGTAGGTTCCAGTACATGAAGTCATAAAAATATAATAGAGAGGAAGAGAAAAATAAAGGCAGGTTTGGAAAACCTGACAACAAATAAGCAGGGAGAGGAAGGCAAGAGAGAGAAATCATAGTTGCAGAACAGAGATGAAAAACCAAAGCAGTGCAGTGGGAGATTAGAAAAGATTAGATTTGTTGAGAAACTGGCTAGAGAAGACATTATGCATAAGGTAAGAAGAAAGAGAAACACAGTAATAACAGCCACGACAGCAGGTAGAGAAAACTTGATCAAGAAGTTACAAGGGAAGAGCATATTTTTTTAAAAAACACACACAGAGTAATGGAACAGGAAAAGCGGTAGGTGAGCAGAATGGGGAGATTTTGGGGTGCTATTGTGGAGTGCATCCAAGCTTTTGTATCTGATTACACACAGGCTAGAGACTGAACATTGCTTTTGATAGAATTAGTGATACCAAACAAATAGAAACTACCAGCCTGGCAAGGAGAAGGGATCAAGCAGGGAGTTAGCCTGGAATCTTTGCATAATCACAAGAGACCTATGGCTGACCCTCCCCACTCCAAGTTCCATGAAACCTTATCTGTTTGTTCCCAAGAGAAGTCAGGCAGACTGGAAAGATTCTTGTATTTTAGGCAAAATTCAATAAAGTAGTCAACTTGAACCCTTCGTGTTTGAATCTGGTTGCTTGCACCTAACAAAGAAGTACTTTTACAATGTAGCTGACAGAAAAATATAATATTTTGGAACACTTGTCTTGATGTAAAATGAAAGCATCCTTGTCTAAAGTATGAATCAGAATCTAATATTAATATATTCAATTGGTTCTACTTGTTGCATCTTTAAAAGGAAAAAAAGTATATTTGGGGATGAATAGAACAAAGTACTTGTCTGCAGGACAGTTGATCTCTCCTGTTCTAGAAAAAGAATATTGTAATAAACCACTTCTGTATCATGCCAGGAAAACATCCGAGATGTATCTGTATAAGTGACAAAGAACCGAGTAAAACTTGAAGGGATTTTTCCCAATTTATTGCGATCTGGTAGTCTTGAAGTGTTACTCCAATCATCCTCCAAGCAGATTCATGTTGAGTGAGGCTAATGGGAATTGTAATTAAATACTTTTGGAAGATATCAGATCTGAGCAATCTATAAATAACCATAACAAAATAGTATAGTAGTTATATACAAGAGAAAAATCAACATTTAAATTGCTAGTTTGTTGTCAGTTTTCTCAATAAAGAACTTGGAAGAGATATTGGAAATATATGCATTGCAGGATCTCATTGCAGGATCTCATATGATTTCTAGGATCTCATTGTTTCTAGTTTAGGACTGAATTTCATGACAACTGAAATTCAGCTAGCAAATGGCCTGCAATGAGAGGAAAAATTCCCATACTTAAAAATAAAGAAAATGACATCCAAACCGAGTGAGAAATGACTTTCGACTGGTGTCTCTTATATGTGGGGGTTACAATAAAGTGAAATCTGGAATATTCTGGAATGAACAAGATGACCAATAATTTAGTACATATTTTCATGAATGAAGGCGAATATGTGTTTCCCAGGATAATGTTGCAAGATCCATTCTGGGTCGGTCAACGGGACCAGAGGTTTAGTCTTCCGAGGTTTCAGACTCGTGCTGGAGCACATCCTCAGGGAACTTCTCTCTAGCAGAGTGTGTGCTTTAGGCTATTCTCTGTGTGGTATTTATATGGTGCCTGCTTGTGTGTGTCTTTCTAGTTGTTGATTGGGATGTTGATGGCCATCTATTAAAGTCATTCGCTGTTGTTTCCTTGTGCTGTCAAGCCTCCTAAGCTAGTGGTAAATCAGCACTCATGTTGACTGATGAGGGAACTGTTTTCCAGGCTTTAATCACTTCCCTGGCTATTTTTGTATCTGCTCATCCAACAATCTTAGTACCTGCAAAATTGAATGTGCTGTATGTCCTTGTTCATTGCAATGTGTGGCTTGCCAATGAGTTTGGGTCTCATTGTCTGACCACTTGCTTGTGTTCTTGCAGTCTGGTGGTTAGCTTCCTCCCCATCTGTCCTAGATAGTCACAGGAGCAATCCATGCAGGGGATCTGGTAGATTACATTGGAAGTATCTCCTGGCTCCGAGCGATCTTTACAATGCATAATTTGTCCTCGTATGATAGTCTCTGGGCGGTGTGCGATGTCCACTTGCAGATCTCAGAAGCTGCACTGTACTGCTTCCAAAATGTTTTCGATGTATGTCAGGGTGTGCCATGTGGTTGGTCTTGTTCCTCATTTCTTCCTTTCTCTCCCTACCATGTTGCACAGACATCTTGTAACAAATGCTTATAGTACATATTGTCTCCATTTGAATGTCCTCCTCTCATCCTTTGCACAGCCTACAGAACTTAATAAAGGAAGCTTTTTGGTTATAAATATGCTCTGCAGTATTTAGCATCTCGGACACTCTCTTTGCGCATAATTTTGATTAAATTGTAAGTTGTAATAAGATAGTAAGTTATTTCATGACATGACACATTTTGGAGCAATGAAAGTGACTCCAGGTTGATTCCAGAGTGCTCTATCTCTCGTGTGTTCTTTTTCCTCTCCTCTCCTTTCAGAAGAAATGTGAACGTGATTTTCGAAATGGCAGGTTTTTATGAAGTTTTAATCTGTCAAATCTCTTAGAATACTTTCTCTAGGATTGAATTAAAGTCAATTATTTTTACAAAAGAGAAAGAACATAATTATAGTACAATAAGTATGCATTCTTTTTTGACAGTAATATGTACATGTGTCATAAAAACTTTGCAAATACTTATCTTTCAGAGAGTATAGTTCAAACTGAAAATGTGAATCTATTACCCTTTTAAAGATTACTTTGTAATATTACTACAGCTTTTCATTAAGAATACATTTTTAATTTCCCTAGAAAATACATAATACACCTTCTGCTTTTCAAACGAACTCAGTAGAATAACAGAAGTATAAATTATGGCTTCATTCTTGGTGTCGTGTGAAGATATAGTCATCAGGGGATTTAAGATGGATTTAAATGGTCAGGATTAAATTGATAAGGGTGACATTAGTTCTTTCCTCTCTTTTTAATTGCCATATAACCAGAACTACATGGAACAAATCAAATTAAGTAGTGGGAAAAAAGATTTCATTCTTAGTGGATGTCACGATGTGAATATATTACCAGTTGAGCCTCTGTGCTATATTTCTTAGTTTTCTACTGTATTTCTAGATCTGCTGTATTTTCTAATCAAGCTGACATGTGATATGTGTTTCTACGCATGTGTGCATTCCAGGAGTTTGTCTTCTCCTTCCTTCTTCTTCTGCAAGCCTCCGCCCGAGGCAGATGTAAATTCTTGACTGGGACAATGTAGCCTATTTAAGGTTTATGTTTTGTTACTTTTATACTGAAATAAATATTTTGTTAATTAGAATTAAATCTCGGTTTTATTTTCTACGTATTCTACTTCTATTTTCTACGTAAGGATGTCTTCAAGGGAACAAGATCTATATCGCCTCGGTAGGAATAAATTCCTATCCCATCAGTGGATGAAATGCAGCACTTTATAAGAGGGCCAGGTGAAATAGCACCACTACTTCTCCTTTTCTCCTACTCCCTGAAATTATTCCAGTCTGTGGAGCAGATATTTGAGAGTGGTCAGGGTAGAGAGAAGCAGAGATTCTCTTTACTAGTTCTGCTAAAAGAAACAATTTCATCCATTAGGGGAAAAAAAACATCTTTGGATTTCATCCCAAAGGTGGTATTCTGCCGGTTCAGGCCGGTTCGGGAGAAACGGTAGGGGCAACTGCGGGTGGGCCCACGCACGCTCACATTTGCGAACCAATAGAGAAGGTAAGTGAATACCACCCCTGATTTCATCCAGTGTCTTCCCTACTTCTAGTCAAGAATCTCAGACCTGAGATTTTCTTCAGACATACAATCTGTAAGGATTGGTACCATTTTGCTTTTTTTTAAAAGAACAGTGCATTAGTCATCATAACCTTTTGGTAAGTTATTAGATTACTTAGTTGTGTGGAATAGATGGTTTTCTTTCTCTCAACCAATTCTGAAAGGCGGTCTCTTTATTTCATGCATCCTCTTTAAACTCATTTCCAGAAAAGTGCTTCCACTCATTGGTGAAAAGGGAGATTCAGCAATGAGTACCAGTCACATTCAAACGTCTGTTTTTTTTTCTCAGTATTTAGAGCAGTGCTGGACAAGGATTTTGCTAACTGTTCTGTTAGCAGTTACTAGAGATACCAGCAACCAAAGTATCTCTTATTCCCTTATCTCTTATTAGATATTTCCTAATAAGTCTAGTTGCACTACAGCTTGTGTTATAACTACTTTGATTACACGTTTTGTTCATCTATCTGTCTTCTTTTCTACCTGCTAGAAGAACCACCTGCTGATTATTCCTGGGAACAGAAAAAGAAAAGAAGGGTTTTTTAAAATAACTTTTTATAAATTTAGCTTTGCTGAGCTAAAGAAAAGTAGTTCTTTCTCCTTTGCACCATCCATTAAATGGAAAGGGGAGATGTCAGTTGAATAAAGAATTGGCAGCATAAAACATTTAATCTCAAATGCTGTAATTGCTGTGGACATCCATATGTATTTATCCTTTATGGTTCTCTATAAAATGTTTATTTTGGCCATTTTTAAAAGAAAAGTGCCTCCATCTTGTACCATGTGTGGTTTACATAATAAGTGTAATTGCTCATAAAAAAACCTTTGGCAATGGTTGTTTTAAGGTCAGGGATGCAGAAAAAAAGGATCTTGATTGTGAAAACAGATCATGAAAAATCACAGCAGCTGTGTTATTTCCAGGGCTTAAGAACCTGTTGAAGATAAATAATACCTTGAGAAAGAAACCCCTTGGCCTGATTGATTGATTAAATTAAATAACATTACAATAGATGTGGAAAACATTGTAGGAGACTCAATCCATTAACGATGAATTTGATAAATAATAGCAAGCATTAAAATGTAAATTGCAACAATGTAAAGTGTAAATGTACGCGGAAATATGACGAAAACGCTGTAAAAGTGGTTACCTATTTTTCTGAGTTTGTTTTTGTCTTGTGTGTTTTTTTGTATGTCTTTTTTAATATGTTGTTTTTAAACAAAAAAACACAATAAAGACTATTTAAAAAGGAAAAGAAAATCCTGTTTGTGGCATGTTTGTAAAGGAAATACAAACCAAGTTGAAATCCACTGATATTAGGATAGTAGTTGCAATGAATTGGCAGTCTTCAGACCCCTAATATATATAGATAGGAATCTCAATGATAAATTTAAACTGTTGCAGACTACTAATGTTGTTAATTTATCATTTTCTGGTTTTCTAAGTCTGTGCCAGTAGTGAGCCAACGACTACTTCAGCTTCAATCACAACAATACACAAGCACACAACAGATACAAACTCAAAGTGAACCACTCCAAACTTGACTGTAGAAAATATGACTTTAGCAACAGAGTGGTTAATGCCTGGAACTCACTACCTGATTCTGTGGTTTCGTCACCAAGCCCCCAAAACTTTACCCTTAGACTGTCCACTGTTGACCTCACCCCATTCCTAAGAGGTCAGTAAGGGGCGTGCATAAGCGCACCAGTGTGCCTACCGTCCCTGTCCTAATGTTCCCTTTTATTAGTACCCATCTTATGTATATAAACATCACCAATATGTACTTGACAAAAACAAATAGATAAAATAAATAAAACCCTTTACTACCAGTTTGCGCATGCAATGCTTCTGCGAATGCGCAGAAGCGTCCCAGGCTGGTGGGCGGAGCCTCCTGCCACTGGCGCTACCGGTTCTTAGAACTGGGCCAAACCGGGAGCAACCCACCGCTGGTCTGTGTATATGTATTCTGAAATCTGATCTCTCTGCTATCCAGACTACTCTAGAGAGTAGCCTTTTTTCAACCCATTTACCCTGGAAGAGCCCTTTAAATAATGTTCAGGGGTCAGACAATTCCTGTATAAAAAAATCATACACACAAAAAAAGTCACCACATAATTAACTTCTAGCCTATACAATCTCTATTTTACAATGTTTACCACAACCACAAAGTGATAGGCAGCAGCAAATTTTACATTATGGCATACAAAATTTCCCACCACTGTGCTAGCATTGTGAAGTGCAAAAAGTCCCCCAAAATATAAAGTTTGTTTCCCCCAAACGTGATCTCTGGTAGAACCAGCAGCAATCTCCCAAGGGACCCTACTAGTGCACTATGGAATCCCAATTAAGAAAAGCTGGTGTAGAGGTTGAGATGAGAATTCAGCAAATTCTCTCGTTCTAGAGATTATGTTCTGTCTTGCATAGTTTAGCTGAACAGTCAGCAGAATGAAAGATTGAGAGAAGCAGGATCCTGGGATTAGAAATTGGCTTCAATTGATCTGCAGTAATGGGGAAGGCTGACACTGCCCTTCTGATGGGTCTTACAGAAAACAGATGGCACACATTTCCTAATGTCATGGCAGTCCAGAAACTCACATGAATCTTTTTCAACTTAATCTTCAATAAACATCCTATTGAACAAACTGAAATGTTTCTCTCTTTTTCCTAATCCCCTTGGGCTGAAATTCTTTGCAAACCATTGGGAGATGACACTATTTAATTATTCTTTCATTTTCATGGAAGAAAATTTCATTGTTATCACTGGGATTTAGTTTCCTGTAAGCTTAGAATAACAGAAATAGAACCACTGAACTATTCCCCAGAAAAGCGTGTAGAACATTTCAACATTAACATGAGAAACATTGTTAGTTTTCTATAGACTGATCTTTAGCTTGTCGTCTAGTTAGATGGTTATTGTATTCTTTATTCTCTGCCATCTAAAACATACTTCATTAAATGCTTCTTTATTTTGCATTTAGTAGAATTAGTATGCCGTAGCACATCAGTGATCTCCAAAGGGGGAAAAAATAAGCATGTAACAGCTGCTAAGAAACATATTCTCATTTTCAATTCTTTAGATGTGACTCTAAGCATAATTTACGGAATGACAGCAGAAATGGACAGGGCAAGCTCTATGCACAGATCTCCATGACAAACTGCTTTGCTTCTCTTTATCGCTGGAAAAATAGAATTACCCATGTTGCTTCTTTCTGTGTCTTATGCTTCAAGTTCTTAGAGTCAACTTTCCTGATCAAAATCCAATTATAGACAAAGGTGCCTTTCAAAGCAATTTGTTACAGCTGAATGGAATTGCCAAAAGTAAGGTTAGAAAACTATCGGCACAAGCATGAGAATGGCTTTAGATTCAAATTGTATTTAGATCCTTTTTCAGCTCTTCAAATGATCTGTAAGTATAAAGACGTTGACTTCTCAGATTTAGAAAGTTTTAATCCCTGTCTTTGGCATTGTTCATAGTCACTACAGCTAGAAAGTGTGCTTTGGGATTCTTAAGTCATGGAAATCTAAAAAGAAAACCGTGCATTGATTATTGGTGGCTGCCTGGAAATTATTTAAGTAAAATGAAATGAAAACAAAAGTGCAATGTTTACTAAAATTGTAACAAGTGTGCTGGCAGTAGCAGTATTTTTACTTGAAAAGAATGAACATCTTTCTAGAAGAAATGTAAATTGAACAGTCTGGTAGAAGTTGTACATTAAAAATGATGGGTGGAGAGCTTTGGATTAATAGAGAAAAATAGGATTCAGGGCACACATAGCCATTAAGATATTGTCAGAAATACCTTAAATCAAACATTTATTTATTTATATCTCACCTTTATTATTTTTATAAATAACTCAAGGCAGTGACCATACCTAATTAACTCTTTTTCCTCCTATTTTCCCCACAACAACCTATGAGGTGAATTGCGCTAAGAGAGAGTGCCTGCCATAAAGTCACCCAGTGGCTTTCATCCCTAAAGTAGGACTAGAACTCACAGTCTCCTGGTTTCTAAGCCAACACTTTAACCACACTGGTTATCCAGAGACTTGCTGTAGAAGGTAGCCACATAAACCCCAGGGAAATAAGCAGTTGCATTAAGGTGTTCCTGAGAAGTATCTTTATGTGCAACCGCGTATATTCTAAACCACATTTTGTCCTTTATAGCTATTTTTGTGAATAATCTTATTAAGTAACTATATTAAATATGTATAAGATTTGACACATGGCAAACAGTATCAAGATTGGGACTGCAGGTTATATGTATCCCCCCCCACGTTGAGTTGCAGTTCTTGTTCACCCAATTTCTTGGACCTGACCTTAATTTCAATTTTCTGTGTATATGTAATTTTTTAAAAAAGTAAATTCGGGTTTAGTAATGAAAGGGTTTTTTTCATGGGTAGGACAATAAAAAACATTTAAGCTTGTTAAACAGCCAACTGAGAGGAGCTAAATTATTGCACAGAGGAGCTTAAATTGGGGAAAGGGATGTCTTTCAGGAGGCCACAATTGCAACTTTTAATTGTGGAACTATACACATTATTCTCTCTCTCTCTCTCTCTCTCTCTCTCTCTCTCTCTCTCTCTCTCTCTCTCTCTCTCTCTCTCTCTCTCTCTCTCTCTCTCACACACACACACACACACACACACACACACACACACACACACACACTATACTGTATATTACAGTACATGTGTTTATCATTTTGCTATTAATTTTCCACTAATGGTAAATCCAAAAATGGTACTCAGGAGTGGTATGAAAGCAGTTCAGCGGCTGACTGCAGTAATTCTGTGTTGTTTGCTTAGAAGAAGCCTGGATTGGGCCTTTCCAGTTGCATAAGCCTGAAACTGGCTTGTATAATTGTTCACCCTGTTTTTTCAGTCATGGTAAGGAATTTTCAGCAAAAAAAATGAAATCTGGTCTTAAAACCCAGTAAGGCTACCCCCAACTGTTTGCAGCTAATAAGACTTCCTTTCCATATACTAAGTACCCTTTTGCTTCATAGTCCAAAAAACCTTATATTGTTGAATCCTTCAAAATCAAATTTACACCATCTTTTAAGGAGAGGGAAATTCACCGGAGGAATGCAGTAGAACTGTTCCAATCTAAGTGTCTTAATCTCGCCAAGATGCAAATAATAAAATTATCAAAAAATGTAGCTAAGGTATAAGGCTTAGTCAAGCATAGTCTTGGTAAAGGCTGTTTTCGAAGTTGGAGCTTGGAAAATGTAAATCTTTACTCTTGGCCACTCCAATCATAAACCATCTGTAAAAATGACAGTGTCCATGGTCTACTCATAAGGGGAGGCTGTCTGGAGTCACTTAAGTATCAATAATTTCCACTTTATTCTGGAGAGATTGCACTGATTCAGATCCAGCATCCAGCGGTGATTCTGCTCACAAAGCTGTCTTGCTAGTGTAGCGCTTACCCTTGTAAGGGTCGCTGGAGTCTGGGTTCTCCTGGCCCTCTTTGTCTGGCTGCCAGTCCACCCTGGTCCCTCTCTGATGCACCTCTACTTGCCAGGCAGGCATGTCTTGTGATGGGGTGGTATTCAGTTGGTTGGTTGGAGCTTCTTCCTCTTTCTCTCTCTTCACTCTCTTTTGAACTGCACGCTGGGCTCTCCTTCCACGGCCTCTGCTCCTTCGTTGTTTCCTCTGCTTGCCTCCTTTCACTCAAACTCTTCTCTTCCTCAGTCTTGCATCACAGAAGCCTTTCCTCTCCTATCCTCTTCTATCAGGCTTGGCCCACAGAAGCCTCTGCTATCCTATCCCTTTATTTCTCTCAGGTTTGTCCAACAGAAGCCTCTGCTATCCTATCCCTTTATTTCTCTCAGGTTTGTCCCACAGAAGCCTCTGCTATCCTATCCCTTTATTTCTCTCAGGTTTGTCCCACAGAAGCCTCTGCTATCCTATCCCTTTATTTCTCTCAGGTTTGTCCCACAGAAGCCTCTGCTATCCTATCCCTTTATTTCTCTCAGGTTTGTCCCACAGAAGCCTCTGCTATCCTATCCCTTTATTTCTCTCAGGTTTGTCCCACAGAAGCCTCTGCTATCCTATCCCTTTATTTCTCTCAGGTTTGTCCCACAGAAGTCTCTGCTATCCTATCCCTTTATTTCTCTCAGGTTTGTCCCACAGAAACCTCTGCTATCTTATTCATTTATTTCTCTCAGGTTTGTCCTACAGAAATCTCTGCTATCCTATCCCCTTATTTCCCTCAGCTTGGCTCACCAACCTCCATTCTTCTCTCCCGGTTTTTTCTTCTCCTACTTCCCCCCAGCCAACCCCCTCCTTCCTCCCCTTGCACTCCCTCTCTCTCCACCCCTTCCTCTCAAACCTTCCTTTTATTCCCTCCTCCCCCCTGCTACACTAGCTAACAAAATCCACCAAGGCATCCACTTGCCATGGAACATACAGGAAGTATTGCTAAAATCAAGATTTAGTTATGGGAATAAAGATTAATATTAGGTAACAAAGGATGAGTGTTAGGGTCAGCGAGGATGCTTTGGAATCTCACATTTCTTGTACACCTAGGAAGCTTCTTTTTTAGAGATACATACATCAGGTATTGTCTTCAGGAAGACATCTTATTGAAAACCTGTGTTCCATCTTTTAAAAGTTTAGCTCCTGTTGTAATTTTGCATGATTCTGTGATAATAATCTCGTATAGCAATGGGATTGGCTTAAATTCCTACATCAATGGATCCTGTGGCGATAATAACTGTCAAAGAGATTCTGTCTGACTCAGAACTACACTTAGGACTATTCCTGCAGTAGTTCAATGACATTTGTGATGTTAATTGCATTTTTGAAACATGTAAGTAATAACAGAATTGTGGCTTTTCAGCTGTGGAAGTGGAGAAATTGAAGTTCAACCCTTCCTTCCTGCTGTGATCATCCCACAAAATATTCTCTTTGGACAAAGACAGGTGCTTTTTATTTATTTATTTATTTTATTTATTTATTTTGTCAACACGTGTACAAGATAACAGGTATGATATAAACATAAACAAAAGCAAAGTATGTATAGGTAAATTTAGACAATAGGACAGAAGGACAGGGATGGTAGGCACAATGGTGGACTTATGCATGCCCCTTACAGACCTCTTAGGAGTGGGGTGAGGTCGACTGTAGACAGTCTAAGGTTAAAGTTTTGGGGGTTTGGGGAAGAAACCACAGAGTCAGGTCGTGCATTCCAGGCACTGATTACTCTGTTGCTGAAGTCGTATTTTCTACTGTCGCGTTTCGAGCGGTTTACATTGAGTTTGAATCTATTGTGTGCTCGTGTGTTGTTGTGGTTGAAGCTGAAGTATTCATTGACAGATAGGACATTGTGGCAGATGATTTTATGAACTACATTTAGATCAGATCAAAGGCGACGTAGCTCTAAGTTGTCTAAGCCCAAAATTTCAAGTCTGGTGGAATAAGGAATTCTGTTGCGAGCAGAGGAGTGGAGGACTCTTCTTGTGAAGTATTTCTGGACTCTCAATTGTATTAATGTCCGATATGCAGTGCGGGTTCCAGACAGGTGAGCTGTATTCGAGGATTTGTATGCTCTGGTTAGTAGAGTGATGTTGCCAGAGAAGAAGCTATGCAAGATTATTATTTTATTTTATTTATTTTTATTTTATTAAATTTATATGCCGCCCAACTCCAAAGGACTCTGGGTGGCTTAACAACATAATAAATATTAAAAACATCATTAAACATTAAAACAATTAAAACAATTTAATTAGGTTGACAACTCTTAGTGCCTTTTTGGCAATGTTGTTACAATGGGCTCTAGCACTTAGGTCATTAGATATGAGTACTCCAAGGTCTTTAACAGAGTGAGGATTGTCTACAACAGTGTTTCCCAAAGTGTGGTACGTGTACCCCCAGGGGTACGGGAAGAGTTTGGTGGGGGTACGCGTTGCACCGGAGTTTGGTGGGGATCATGTGGGAATATCCACTGCACCGTGCTTAGCTACGCCCACAGAACAAGGAAAGAAATAGGCGCGTATCGCAGTTTTTACATGGGAACTGGGGCCATCATACATCGTATCGCAACTCATTATGGTGGGAACTTCTGCGCATCCTTCGCGCAGCTTGGGTTCGGCCATTTTTAAACTGCGGGAACATTGACAGTTGATGTTGAGCCGCGGAGCTGTTTAAACACCGGAGAATTGCAGTGTTATCTAACGGTTATACAGTCTTGTGAGGCGTGACACGGCGTGAATATACTGCACTTCGTTACAGAGATAACTTACTTCTTTAATAGTTAGTTCCGGGCGCCTGTTATCGTGCTTTAGTAAGTTCCACTGATTTTGATTATTTTTATAAAATAAATTTTTTATCCCTAACAGAGATTATGGATCGCTGGTTGAAATCTGGAACTACTAAAAGAAAAAATAAATATATTTTGATTTTTATTAAAGCATATGTTTTTTATGAGGGGTACTCAGCATTACAAAAATTATAGAAGGGGTACACATATGTCAAAAGTTTGGGAAACACTGGTCTACAAGGTCGTGTCCTCCAAGTTTATATTTTGTGTTCGGATTCTTTTTGCCAATGTGTAAGACAGAGCATTTGTTGGTTGAGATTTGTAGTTGCCAGTTATCAGACCATTGTGATACATGGTCAAGGTCTTTTTGAAGGGTAGAAGTATTGTCGGTGGTGTTGAATAGCTTAACATCGTCAGCAAAGAGAACGCAGTTGCTTATAATATGATCACAAAGGTCGTTGATGTAAAGAATAAATACTGTTGGTCCTAGAATGCTGCCTTGAGGGACATCACTGTTGACAGGTGCAGGATTTGATAGGGCATTCCCTATTTTAACCATTCCCTATTTTAACCATTTGTTGCCTGTTTGACAAGAACGCAGTTTTAGTGGGAAGGATATTTTGGCGGGGTCATATTTGTCCCTACAGTTGCAATTTCTGTACTAAAATGTTCATTTGTACAAGTAATGCATGTATCCTTAAAATTTTAATGCCATTTATACTGTATATTTCTGTTGCAATAAGAGTTCACAATTGCAGGCAGTTGCAGTATGTAACAAGTTATCTATCCAACTCATAATATAGTATATTGTAATCATTATATTTAAAATGTTCACTTCTATTGATAGGCAATTTTCTGCTTATCTTCAGTCAGCTTAATTATTATAAATGTGAGAATACTGACATATATTGGGTTATTCTTTGTTCTTTTCAAACAACTTCTCCAATTCTCAAGATAGGAATTCTTCCTCATGTCAGCACACTGAACCCAACTTAGCAGAGATTGAGCAATGTTAACTTATAAAAGCAGGCAAGTTCGTCTCATAATATCACGCCACTTTCTATTAGATATGCTGTTTGTCTTAAACACCAGACATTAGGAGGATGAATTCCTAATAAGAACATATGTTTTAATTATTGTTAATCTAAACTTTCTTGACATGGCTCTTTAAAAGATGTGTATGTTTTACATCAAATATTATGCACACAATTTAATGCAGGATCTCCAGTTATGATGTTTGAAATGTCTAATGGATTTAATAGAGCTGGCATGCTGAAGTGAAGTGAAGTGAAGACCATAAGAGGCAGGGGAAATGCACACACACACACACTATGTATTCACAGTCACCCAGAGCTACGGAATAGAGTCGTATTTGCTGAAAATACATTATCTCCAGACAAATAGCTAAAACAATTTAAATGGTTTGCCACCTTGCTGAACCTTTCCCCTAGCTGCCCTGGAGGTCTACTGGACGGACAGCCAACTGTCATGCGAAAGGTTTCAGTTACAGTGGAGCGATTAATCTCAGGATATCTCTGCAGCTTCAGCCCATGAGCAATGAGGAGAGATTGCCCGGGCTCTCAGAGTGAAAAGGGAGGGATATATAGCCGCCCCTAATTGCTCACCCTGAAGGGCATTTATCATCCTGGAGGGACTTGCCATCTGTCCTTGTTAACATTTGTTTCCTGTAACAGTTAGCAAATTCAAAGGTGTCAAAAGATAAAAGAGGTAGAGATTAACACTTAGTGGATTTAACAATTAATTCAAGAATTGTTACTGGATCAGTAACTTGACCCAGAATTTAATAGTGCTGCCTTGAGGTCAGGAACATGGGATGGGGTAGAGAGCTAATTCCAAAGAGCATCTATTTTTTAAAAAAATTGTGATATCCTTTCTTTTATTCTGATGGTAACTCACAAATGCATTTTTTAAAAGAAAAGTGACATGATTTGAGGGCTGTGGTTTCTTCTATAGCTCCAAGCAACTTGAAAGTAATTGATGTGTCTGCTGCTGCCACTGCTGTGGCAGATTTTACTTTTATTCCAGTTGTTTTCATCTCTTTTCCTTTAGGTGTAAATTTGTTTTAAATCAAGGTTGGAAAAGCAGAGAGTCTCAAAGAGCATAAGGAACTGTAATCCTAAATCTTATTGTAATACTGCTCTTTCTATTCCTACAGATTAAAGATTGGATATAACTTAAAAGAAGCAGCATTCTAATCACTACATATTGGACGTGGGTCTCCTTTGACATCAGAAACTGAAAATGAGGTTGCCATGGGAACTGCTCGTACTGCAATCGTTCATGTTGTGCCTTGCAGGTAATGTGTCATTTTTAAAACATTTTTCCCCCCTCGTTTATTTCTGATGTTTAAATGCCACTGTAATATTACACATTCATTCCAAAGGCCACTGTGCTTCCTATGTGAATGATACAGCAGCAACAATAGCTGTCTTCCTGCCTGCATTTAACTAAAATAGTTGAATGGATTCCACAACACTTTTAACTTCTTCTTTTTATTACTGCTAGTATTTTCCATGCTTAGGTTTAAGGTGCTTCAAAGTTCAACCATTCTATTCGGTTTTGTGTGTGTGTGTAAATTTAGAGTGGTTTGTTGACAACAACTATTCTCTCACTCTCCCATGCTAAACACTCCAAATATAAGAAAGCACTTTTTAAAAATACCAGAGTTTGACTGATTTTTATTATGTCTGATTGTGAATAGTACGACTACAACGTGAATAATAAAATACAGAAATGGAATCCCTGATCCTTGTTTTCTGTTAATTTGGAGACTTTGATACATTTTTCTCTCTCAGCCTTCATCTCCCCTTTTATATAAAGCTTCCCTGTACTTGCATGTGTTTGATGGACACAAAGATTTATTAAAATTTTAATATGCAGTGTATAGTTTTTACATAATGAGGGGTGAGATTGATGTGGTGGTCAGAAATGTTGATCCTTTAAGCTGCACTGGGTTTTTAAACTTCACAAAAGCAAATCAAAACAATTTTTTGAGGGGGGAAAAGACTGAGCTAATTGTGACAGGTATCTGCAGCAAACCAAGATTTCATTAAAAAGACATTACAGAGTGACAATGCAAGCTCCAACTCATATGTATTTGCACAGAATATTGATGAAAATAGCAAAACTCACCACTATTTTGCCATACACACACACACACACACACACACACACACACACACACACACACACACACTCAATTCCCTGCTGAAATTACATACTGCACTTAATTACAAGAGGAAAACCCTGTTAGTTTATAGTGGTCAGAATGTGGCAGTGTGCAATAGTTTATGGCAGTGATGGCGAACCTTTTTTGGTTCGCGTACCAAAAGGGTGTGTGTGCGTGCGCTAGTGCGCATGCGCGTGCCCATACCCATGCCCCCCACCCACGTGTGTGAACCCTCCCGCACATGTGCAGCCCCACCTGCTGCCCCCTGTGCATGCGCACAGGCCTCACAACGGACTCCTGAAGCCTGGGGACTGTGAAAAACAGCCAAATGGGCCAAACGGAAGTTCGGAAACGAACTTCCGTTTGGCCCGTTGGGCCATTTTTTGCCGTCCCCCGGCTTCAGGGAAGTTTCCTGAAGGCGGAGGACAGTGAAAAATGGCCCAATGGGCCAACCGGAACTTCCGGTTGGGCCATTTTTTGCTGTCCCCCGGCTTCAGGAGGCTTCCCTGAAGCCTGGGGAGAGCAAAAACGGCCGAAAAAACCAAAAATCAGCTGGCCAGCGTGCACATGTGCTCTGGAGCTGACATAGGGCAACGCCTCGCGTGCCACAGTTTACCATCATGGGTTTATGGTATGACAGTTTCAAGTTACATATGTGCTACAGGTAGTCCTCAACTTATTAACCCAATTGAACTCAAAATTTATGTTGCTAAGTGAGAAATTTGTTAAGTGAGTTTTTCCCTATTTTACAACTTTTCTTATCACATATGTTGAGTGAATCACTGCAGTTGTTAAATTAGTCACACAGTTGTCAAGTGAATCTGGTTTCCCCATTAGCTTTGCTTCTCAGAAGTTCGCAAAAGAGTATCACATGACTCCAGGACTCTGACAACTGTCAGTTGTCAAGCTTCCAAATGTCAATCACATGACCATGGGGATGCTGCAACGGTTGTAAGTGTGAAAAATGTGAAAAAGTCATAAGTCACTTTTTTCAGTGCCGTTGTAACTTCGAACTTCGTTGTAACTTTGCTGTTGTAACTAAGCGGACTGTTGTAAGTTGAGGACTACCTGCCTATGATATTTTCTACTCAACTCAGCTGAGCAAAAGTTTCCTCAGGACCAATATTGGACCAGCAATGTGTTTTCCAAGATGCCTCATCAACTTTCTTCCAAGAAGTCATATTTCCCTTTACAGAAAGCAAGTCAGTAACAATATTTAAATGGAAAGATGGCACAAAAAGTTGATATTTGCCATAAAAAGCAAAGTTTTAAAAACTGAAGCTGCCAAGCAGCCCTCTATAACTAACAAGTGGCTGGTTCATTGCTTATTTATCTGAAGGGCTAAGGTGTGTTTTACAGGTTGTAAAGAGTTGGGTTCAAACCTGTGTTAAGCAAAAAAAAAGTACATTGTATGTTTTACTACTAGTAGTTTACTACTACTACTTTACTACTAGCATGTAGGAAGGCTGGGTAACCACAGCAAATTGTTTATGAAGTTCATGAAGTGATAGCTGGTTTTTTGTAATGTTCAATGTGAGGCCCATCTGAAGCAGTAATGACCAAGGTTTTTAAGAAGAGATTAGACAACCATTTGTCTGAAATGGTGTAGTAGAGTTTCCTGCTTGAGCAGGTTGGACTAGAAGACTTCCACAATCTCTTCCAACTCTGTTATTCTGTTCCATTCTGAACTGCTTTTGTGCCTTTTCTATTTCATATTGTACTTAATAGTGCCTTTTCACATGAGCAATTTTTTAAATATATTTTTCCTACCTTTTAAGCTACATTAAAAATATTTTGTTAAATGCACATATGTAAATGAAAAATATAGTGACTTTATTAGTCTGCTAAAGTTAACTCTCAACTTGAACTTAAAGAGAGATTTTTTTTCTCCTTAATTGCAAGTTGCTGCTTAGTATTAGTGGAACCAACATTTCTTCAATGTAGTTTTTAAAAAGAAAAATTTTGCTGTTTTCCATTCTGTCCACATAATATGTGATGGGGTTGTGTTAAGGGGTATTAAAAAAATTTCTTGAGAGTAGTTCAAGTAGATAATTTGTTTAAGCACAGAGAAGTTATGGTGATATCAACATTACAATTAATTTCTTAAATTTTATGTCTCACCCTTCTGCATATATACACTAAGTAATTGTGTGATTAAATTTATATTCTAACGAAGTCTGAGAATTTTTAACTATCTTTTCATTCCAGGATAAATGATTGAATGAATGGTAGCATGGCAATTTTTTTCTACATGGATTTTACTGTCTCATATTTTAGAAGCATAAGCAAAATTTAAATAACCAACTATCTTTCCAAGAGAAACAATTTCAAATTCCAGTTTTTATTAATTTTTAAATAATTGCGGAAACTATTTTGGTTTAGAGAATTTTCATGATTTTACACAACTTTTCTGCATGTTACATGTCTTGAATCCTAACTTTACGGTTTGTTGAATTATCCTTTTATATATAAACAGCAAACCTTCATCCCTTTTTTGTGAACATCCTTGTCATAGTTAGTATACTGTAAATTTAAAACTTAACCAAAAACTATAAAAGCTTTCCAGAGGTCTATTTGCTAATGTCTTTTAATTACCAAGCACTTGAACACGAAAAATGCTTATGTCTCTGAATAAATGCTCTGTCTTTTTCCTTCTAATTAGAATATTAATATAAGTTTGCTTGTCCTAACAATACTTAATACATAAATTATTCCCTTGAGTGTATATCCAGAGGATATTCATCCAAAGCCATACATCATTCCTTCATTGCTGGTTAGCATCCTCTTATCTCAGTGTTAAGTATTTCCAGACAGGAATTGTCTTCCACCCTCCCTGGAATCCGACATGCAATGCAACAAACTCTGTCACAAAGAGGTGACAGGGCAGGACAGATACAGCATGGAAGAAGTGTTCTACAAACCAAGAGAACTATGACAGCTGCAGCTGTAATGAATGTTCTGTGATTGGTTTCAAGTTCAGGCAGGTGAGATGGGAAGCTGTTCAGGGTGAGTTGTTAAATGGATAGATTTAAGCTCAGGCACTGAAGGAAGAAGAGGAATGTTAGATTACTCAGGCAGGTGGCATATGAATGAGCTGAGGGATTTGCTTATGGTTTCGCTCTCTTTCAAAACCAGCAAATAGGAGAGGACTTTAATTATGCATCTGAAATAGGTTGGATCCTTGATGCAGAAGGCTTTTTGTGTGTGTCAAGTACAACATTAAATGAATGCAAGCTTTTTTAAAAAAAAAAACCCGAATAATCAAAACCTTTGCTTTTTTTGTTTTCTGTGAGGTAGCACATTGAGAAAAAAAATGCCTTCTTGAAGTACCTTATTACTTAAATTTGTTCCTGTGGTGGAAAAATGTAAAAATAAAGGCATAGCCAAAGGGCACTATAAAATTCTAACCAACAGCTTGTCCATTTTTAAATAACCAGTTTTAATTCCACTATTTGACCAACCTCTGTTTAAAACTAGAAATGAATTATAAAACAAAGCACTCAGTATTTCAAACAGCAATAAAGTTAAGACTGTGAGAACCAGCTTTAATTGCTTGTACTTTCCCCAAAAGAAGAAATGTTATTAAGGAGTCAAAGTGACTAGATTTAGAAACTAAAGAAAGGTGTCTTGCAAAGTTCAAATTAGCCAGTTTTGTAACCTTCGATATGTTCTAATAAAAATATTTTTCTTAGTATGGTTTTTGATTTTTTCCCCCTCATGAAAGCTTGTATCATACTGCGTGTCATATTCTGGGAAACGTGTAACTGATAGTTATGATTTAAAACAAAGTAGGGCAACTCTTTCTTTTGTCAAAGACCAAATTCTATTTAGAGTAACCTGATAGGTCCTGTGTTAAAAAAAAGAAACTGCATGAAGGCACTTGTTATTTCTCTGACATTTTTCCCCCCTTCCCTTTTCCTTTTTTTCCTTTCTCATTCTTTGACTGACATTCTCTTTCATGTAGCAAGCTACAGGAAAAAGGAAAAACTGTTATCAAAGTCTCAATTGATCTCTTCATCTTTTTTCATAGGCAGAGTGCTACATACAATTCCATAAACAGTTATTTAAAGTTTCAGATTTCTCACCCTTTTTCCTGTCTTTAAACAGCATGGGTTGGACTTGTATTTCCTCAGAGCCACTCCAGTATAAGGATGAGTTTTGGGCTATGCAGAGCTTGAGATTCAATGTTCAAAAGGTACTTTAGCGTATCTAGCAGCAAAACACATGTCTACAGTGTCCTAGAATAGTGTAGTTCTTCTTTTACATGGCTGCTTTAAAGGGTTGCAAACAGATGCTCAGCTTTTCATTCCTGTATGTTCTGAAGAATCTTTGGGAGATCACATCTCAAACAATGCACAATACTTTTTTTAAAATTAAATGGAGGAGATGTTGGCTCATAATCCTTTATCTTATGGTTACTAGTGCTATCTTTTATGCTCTCCTGCCTGTGCAGCAATCAGAATGGTTTATACATTCTCTTGAGGTCTCATAGCAGAGAGATACAAGTGTCATGTTATATGTCCCCATGTACAGAGTTTTACAGGACTTGGAGGATGAAAATTTCTCCTTTATCCCTTCCTGCAAGTTACTACTGCTAGTGCCTAAAGCTAATTCAATGTAAGTAGTGATCCAAGCGTGAAGATATGTGAGTTCATTTCCTGGTAGAGGGTTTAAATTCCAGAGGTGGGTTCCTCCCGGTTCACACTATAGAACTGGTACCAAACCGCTGGTGATGTCACAGAGCTGGTTCTGTCATTGCCGGTCCATGGACGCCGCCATCTTTTTTTTGGAATATTTTTTGGGGCGATTTTTTGCTGATTTTTTTTCTTCTGCGCATGCGAAGAAGCCGAGTTTCCGGAACTGCACATGTGCCGCCATCTTGTTTTTGGCTTTTGGGGGGATTTTTCATGCATGCGCGCCCATGAGGCGCGGGAGGAAGCGAACCGGCGGCAAGGTAAGTTAGAACCCACCCCTGTTTGAATCACAGAAAATACCATCTGACTGCCTTTGATGATTCCTAATAAGATAGAAGGGGATCCTGGTGATCAGATTAATTTAGGTAGCATAATAAATATAAACTAAATGAACATTCACCCCAATTTCTTCTAGATGAGCATCCTGTGAATAGAATTCCACTAATGGGATCTCTAGTTACAATCATAAATAGAGAAACAAGATGAGACATACCCATTCTCACCCAAAAACAAACTTGTCATCCTAATCGTTTTCTCTCTCTTTAATTTTGTATTTGAACATGATGTTCTGTTCCCTTGTTTAGCACTTAATTAAAATGTATTCAGTAGATTGTGTTCTTTGTTTAATGTATTTTAATGTGTGCATCAGATATTGTGGCACTTTCTGAAATTAAGCAATAGTTTTTTGCAGCAAAAGTTGGCTCATAATTGCACTAACTTTCAAAAAGTTTTGGTGTAAATTATTATAAACCAAAACACAAATAATTCATTTAGATGTTTTTATTTTATGCTACTTTTGTTAACAATAAAATGTAGTTTTGCCATCATAAATAATTTAGACACACCAATAGTTAAACAGTCTACATCATATTAATTAGACTCTAAAGCAAGGCAGACATTGTAGCCATTTATAATTGAGTACTGTCTAAATTGCTAATCAATGAAAGAGGCAACTAATTAACAAGCTAGCAGTCACCAGCGGAATAAAACTTGGAAATTTCTAACTTAATTAAGCATCTAAGGTGTCTAAGGCAAAAAAAAAACTATGGAGAAAAGTATTATTTTTAAAGTATTAAAATTATAGCAAGAGCATGTAGACTTATATACTGCTCCACAGTACTTTACAGCCCTCTCTAAGCAGTTTACAGAGTCAACAATAGCTATTTCAGGAATGAGTCAACAAAGTTTACATTTGGGGAAAAAGCAAAGAAAGAAAGGATAGTTGTATCCTTAAAAGTACAAATTCATTTCCCTTAGCAACTGCAGATAGTTGTTAAAGCAGTAGTAGTTATATAATAGGACAGTGATAGCAACCTTTTTTTGCTTTGGTGCCAAAAGGGCGTGTGTGCCCACACCCATAATGCAATGCCCTCTCCTCCCATGCATGCGCACACAACTCCCCTGCACTGCTCCCCGCGCATGCACGCAGACCTCACTGAAGCCTCCGGACTTCCGGTAGGCCCGTTGGGTGGGAGAGGCTGTTTTTGCCCTCCCCAGGCTTCAGGAAAGCCTCCGGAGCCTGTAGATGGCAAAAAAACGGACCCAACGGGCTACCGGTTGGGCCATTTTTTTGCCCTTCCCAGGCTTCAGGAGGCTTTCCGGAAGCCTGGGGAAGGCAAAAAATGGACCCAATGGCCCAACCGGAAGTTCATTTCCAAACTTCTGGTTGGGCTGTTGGGTCCATTTTTCGCCATCCACAGGCTTCAGGAAAGCCTCCTGAAGCCTGGGGATGGCGAAAAACAGCCCAATGGCCCAACTGAAAGTTTGTTTTGGGCAAAAAACGGCCCAACGGCCCAACCAGAAGTTCATGAGCCATTGGGTCCATTTTTCACCATCCACAGGCTCCGGAGGCTTTCCTGAAACCTGGGGAGTGCAAAAACGGCCTCCCCACCCTCTGGAATGCCGAAAATCACCTGGGCAGCACTGGAGCTGACATAGGGCAACACCTTTGTGTGCCATAGGTTCGCCATCACGGTAATAGGAGCTGTTTGATCTCTTTGTTCAGCAATCCCACAAGTCATTAAGAAATAATTTAGATAGTATGAATATAGAGTATTGAAGAATTACAACCATGAATAATTGCTGCACCCCCTGATATACTGAAAATTGTTTGTTACCAGCCATGTCTTAAGTGTGTATTTCTCCACTGACATGCAGGCTACAAGATCTGTGCAAACAAGTTAGCATATTAACAAACATAGAACCTTTTGAATAAAAAAAAAAGGTCAGAAAATGTTTGGTTTTGTTCTTTTAAGGGGGTAGTTTCCTTCCCCTCACCCTTTGGTTCTAACTAAAGATATAAGTACAAATGGAGATGTATGTGTATCAGTTGAGCAAAGGCAGTGGTTTGTTAAGCAAACCAGAAAAGAATGGCATGGGAAAAATAAAGGAATAATTTTTGTACATGCGGAGCTGTAGTTTAATATACTGGGGAAAAGGGATTTAAAATGCATAAGTACATTTTCTAGCAAGCTGGGGACAACTCAGTGATAACAATAAACACTGAATAATATTAGTTTTTTGAGTTCTTTTATTACACCAATCTGGCTACCCTCTATAATATAGAGAGAAATCCTCCCATATTTGTTCCAGACATAGTGGAGAATGCCTATGGTGAGTTATAATGGTGAGTTAGAACAATTAATCAGTGGAACAACTTGTCTCCAGAGATTGTGAATGCTCGAACATTGGAGGTTTTTAAGAAGAGATTGTAGCATTAGCAATAGCACTTAGACTTATATACCGCTTCATAGTGCTTTACAGCCCTCTCTAAGCGGTTTACAGAGTTCAGCATATTGCCCCCAACAATCTGGGTCCTCATTTTACCGACCTCGGAAGGATGGAAGGCTGAGTCAACCTTGAGCCTGGTGAGATTTGAACAGCTGAACTGCAGCTAGCAGTCAGCTGAAGTAGCTTGCAGTGCTGCACTCTAACCACTGCGCCACCTCGGCGCCTATAAACATTTGTCTGAAGTGGTATAGGGTTTCCTGCCTAAGCAGGGAGTTGGACTAGAAGATCTCTAAGGTCCCTTCCAACTCTGTTATTCTGTTCTGTTCATCGCTTTTCTGTGCTTCCCCCAATTATACAACACCTTCTTTCAGGGTGCTGTTGTTCTGGCCAGTTGCCTTATGGAACAGTTTTATTGTTCAACAGGGTTCATTTTATCTTTCATGCCTGCTTTACCATATTCTAGTTGCTGTATTTGATAACTATTCCAAACAGCAAAATATTAATTTACAGTAAACAATGGTCTTTATTTTGCCTTTGACTCTTTCTGTTTTACAAAGTATGGTCATTCAACCACTTTAATTTTGCTATTAATTTAGAATTGCAAGATCTCTGGAAATGATGTCTTGAAAATAGTATTTTGGAGGGCAAAACTAATGATATATAAACATATGCTCAATATTCATTTTGGTACTGTGGTTTGCTACATTGAGATCACTTTCTCGCAATCATTTACTTACCTATATTGTTATAAATAAGTTATTTTTTTCATACAATTATCATGTTTGGTATATTAAGTGTGTAGGCGTAATTTGATAGACAGTAATTATAACACATCTATATGAAATGTTTTTAAAACTTTTGTGCAAGATAGGGTTTTTTGTAATCATTATTGTATCTGTTGAAGCTGAATCAAGAACAGCTCCACCAATATTTAGACAAAAAGTCACGGAAGGTCATAAATTGCTTCTTTATAATAGTTCTAGTACTATGGGAAGGTGTAATATAGGAATGTAGAACAAAGGCATATTTGCAGCTTCACTGTGCACTTTCTAAATTAACAGCTTTAATTTTTTCACTCTTATTACACACGTTGGCATACACATGTGTACATGAATTCTCCCACACACACATATCTACACATAGCCTAACTCAAAGACTAGGTTGGAGTTCAAACAAACAAACAAACAAACAAACAAACAAACAAACAAAAATTGTGTGTGTGTATGTGTATAAATGAAAACAAATAACAAATACCATAAATCATTACAATCTGTATGGCAGATCTGAGTTGGAGAAGTGATTCAGATAAGGAAGTATCAGCCCTCTCAAGTAAACGAGACAGGAGACCTAACTAAATGAACTAATTCTATTTTATTGTAAGTCTACATTAAAAGAATCTTGCAAGTGTAAAAGTTGCACTTTTTCCTCTATCACTTTTAACTCTTTCTTCCTTTATGGTGGACTCTTCCTAAGTTTCTTTCTATGGCTTAAGCTGCTGGAGGCTCCTACCTCTCTTGTCTGATTGTTTCCTAGACAGTATCTCTTCCCCTCATTCCCCAAGGTCATTTACACATTCCATTACAGGAAGAGAATGAAAGAAGAATCTTCCATCTGATGAGAGCCAGAAAAAGATACTTCTCTGTAATGGCACTTACCCTTTGAAACCTCATCCTCCCTGAGGTTAGATTGGCCCCAGCCCTAATGGTCTTTAAGAAGTCCTTAAAGAAGTGGTTGTGCCATCAGGCTTAGAGATCCAGTGGAGGTGGGGAGCATGTGAGATGACTATATTGTTTATCAACTGTTGGTTGGCACTCACTCATGTTTTTTAAATGTTTTGGGTTAATTTGTCTTTTAATTGTTTTAAATTCATTTGAGTTTGTGGTTTTGTTGTTGTTAACTTGTGAGTACCTTGGAATCATATATGTATCTACATAAATTGAAACAAATACATGCCTATTTTGATCCCATATCTGTTTAATCCACTTATATAAAAAATATGCTCTAGGCAGGATTGGTAAAAATGAAGTAAGAAAATTGAAAGTGACACGATTTTCAAATTTTGTTATAGAGTGAAAATGGTTTTGTTAGCTAACAAATAACACTTAAAAAAACCCCTATTGAAAGTTAAAGAAAAACTGAGGTTACGATTAAATATTAAGAGAAAGATCATGTCAGTCTGTATGCTCAATAGATTTATGATTGATGGAGAAATATGAAAGTGGTAGATAGCTTTGTTTTCTTTGGCTCATTAATATATAAAGGTAGAAGATTGTTGGAAGATTAATCTGTGGAAAAAGATAATGACAAATATACAGAAGATAATTAAAGCAGTGGCCTTGTCTAATGTACAACTGAAAACTGGACATTGAAAAAGAATAACAACAAAAGATTTGACTTTGAACTATGGATTTAGAAAAGGTTGATAATGTTGGAGTAGACTACAAGAAGACCCATTAATCAGTCCTGGACCAAATAAAGACTAATTGTCTTCTCTCATGGCATTGATCAACAAGTGGAAACTAACATACCTTAGGTATATGAAGTGAGCAGATGATTAATTGCCTCAAGAAAAACAATTATGCTTAACAGGTTCAAGGGAAGTAAAAGAAGAAGAAGGCAGATGGATAGAATCAGAAAAGATTACTGCAAGGTCCTTTGAATTGCTCCAGATTATTATTAGAGATAGGTCCTGTTGGGTACTTATAGATGGAACAGGATGACTACTGGATCCCAAAGAAAAGAGAAAATGGAGACTCTTTCTGAATTACAGTTAAAAAAAAAGAACAGCTAGATAGTAATAATTAAACACAAGATCATGCACATAATACACTTACATGCCAAAACTTTTTTTTAAAATTGCCCCATGAAGCAGTGATGCTGATTGAGCATCTCACCTAAAAATGAGTGTCTACTTATTTGAAGAGGACAGGTAGGTGGCCCACCAATAATGGTTATTTGTCTATTGACCTCGGTTTCTTCCTTTAGTATAATAGAGTATTTAAGATATTGGATTAGAGCCTGGAAACCCTAACTCCCCAGCAACAAAGTAAGCTCACTGGATGACTTTGGAACAATAAATCTCTCTCTTAGCCTAATCTATGTCAAAGGGTATGGTAGGGAAAAATAAGAGAATGTATGTTATATGTATGTTGCCTTGAGCTCCTGAATAAAAGGCAGAATATAAATTAGGTAGTAGGTGAGGTAGGTAGATGGAAAGATTGGAAAGATCTGATCACAATATTTAGTATTATTTCAGACAATTTACTGAAGTAGGAGAATTAGTGTATTGTACAACATGATTAGACTGGGGATACTTCACATTTGTACATTATTGTTGGAGTCATTTGCAGTCATTCAAAGAGAAACTTCTTAAATTATGCAGCACAAATGCATTTATTCCTGTTACAGTGAAAACAACAGATACACAGTATATTTCATTGCAGTAGTCCAGTTAAGTTATTTAAATTATGTGTAAAGTTAACAGAAAGTTTGTTTAAAATGAATTGTTATGCCAGTAGCTGCCTCTGGTTTTATTTTCAGTGATAGAAATTACAGGCTCACCCAATGTATTTTTTCTCTCTAAGTTAAAGCTGAATGGAATCAGTTTTATAATAAAACTGCACTTCTTGGGTATTTTACAAAAATACAGAAGTTCAAATGAATGTTTACATATTTAGAAATTTACTGAAAGATCAGTGACATAGAAAGAATATAACTACATTTATTAATAGAATACATTCTAGAAATCAGCTATTATATTTAGAAATGTACCAGAGCTGATAGAATGAAGACGTTTGTAGAAACAAAAATATATCCAGAACCCTCCCCATGATTATTTCAGAAAATTTCCCAAAGTTGTTATAATATTAAAGAAGTTTCTGATGGATCTTTTTTTTTTTTCAAGCTCAGGAATTATAAGTACTTTTCATACTGCCAAACACAGTGAATGTTTTCAAGCTTCCAAGCTTTATTTCTTGAAATGCCACCCATTTAACTGAACAGTTATAATTTATTCCTGTTATAGAGAAACGTAAGATGCATTAAGCTATAATTGCTTGATTTCAAAATTTGAACCAAGATCAGTGACGAAGATTCTATCTTGGAAAACTATATCTGTGTTTGTACCTTTGAATTCTCTGAGCCTGTACCAAAGGGACAACATGTTAAACACCATGGGGCTGGGCAACCTTTTATGCTTTAAACTTTAAATAACTAAAACTGATGAAATGGAACCAAGAGGTTATGTTCATGAAAGTGGCAAAAGAGATAAGAGGCAGGCAGGATATTGCCTTCCTGCCCCCTGATAGTCATAGAAATAAGATCCTCTGTGTTTTCTAGCTTTCCAGAGTGACCCTTGATAGCTTATTCACCTTCAGCACTACAATAAAAAAGGGGTTATTCAAGATACAAATTGAGGACAAGAGGAAGTTCATGTCCATGAATACACAACAATAACAACTTCAGTGTTTCCTGTCCCGCCTTTCACTTTATTTAAAAAATAAGAGCAATAAGTTTAGGACAAAATTCTAACCTTCCTTGTTACAAGTGGAATATACCGGTATGTAACACATTTTTGCTGATAATGAAAATAAAGGGAGACTAGTATAGATCTATTTCAAGTTATTTAGCTCTCGTCAGCTAGCCATACCCTTACTTATATATATTTGTTTGAGTTCTTAATGAAATAAGGTTAGAACAGTAAAGAGTAAAATAAGTTCAGGGGTGTAAAAAAAAGAAGAAGAAAGGATTGAAATACGGATGTTCAACTCAAAATGAGGTATGGGTTATTTTCAAAGGATGTTAATAAAATATATGGAAAATGTTCAGCAAAGTATTTCATAGGTGGCATATATATATATATATATATATATATATATATATATATATATATATATATATATATATATATATATATATATATATATATATATATAATAGATCTATAATAGTCTCCCTTTATTTTCATTTATCAGCAAAAAAATCCTACACACACACACACACGTACACAAACACGTGTGTGTGTATTTTAAATTGAATCAAAGATTTATAAAGCTATAGTTTCAAGCAGTGCTTTCTTCTCTAAAACAGAAGGGATTATTATATAGGCCACTTTGTGCCCTTCAAATAAAGCAATAAATATTCTAGTCTGTATTTTTTAGTATGCCTTGATTGCCCAGTCTTCTCTAATATATGTTAACCTCCCTGCCTAATTAACAGAAATAGAACAACACTTTTTTTGCTCTGGTATTAAAGATACTTGCTGTGCTTAGATTTTGGTCAGAACTATGAAAGAAATGAATGATTGTAGATTTTTAGATGTGTATGTCATGAAGTTATTTTATGTCTGAATGCTTGCTGTTAGCAATCTGAAATACTGAAGAAAAGTTTATTCGGTATAAAATAAGCCATGCGAAGAGAGGAAGAACAGGTTCTCTGTAGCATCCAGCACTTAATCATCCTAGGAAATAGGAATAAAATGAGGAAACCAAGGTTTGTGCAATTCAGATAATATGATTCAAGGTCAATTGGTTAACTCCAGTATAACTGATCAGTAGATCAAAAGCACAGGTAGGCAATGTAGGTCACTGAATGAGTTGCAATATTGCATGCATTGTGTTTTGATAATTCATTACAGTGTTGATCTTTCTTCCATGCAAGTAAAATAATCAGCAAGTAAAAATTACGCTAGGTTTCTCTTCAGACAATGCTGTACTAGCTGGAGTGCTTAATTGCTCAGCCATCTGTGGACTGACCCACAATGGACTTAGCCCATCAAGAGAAAACAATAAAATTGAATACCATATATATTTGCTGACTTCAACAGTTTTTGCACATCCTTGTGCTGATAAGAAAAAAAAAACCACAAGCTTATTTAGTTGATTTGGATAACCTCAACAATCAGCCTAAAGAAGACAGGATAAAAACTGTTGTTCTACACATATTTCAGAGGCCTTTTGGCAAGACTGTTAGTACACTCCTTTGAATTGAGGGTTATCTCTCTAGCAGAGCTGGTAGCTGGTAATCTGGTTTAGAAGGGCTTTAAATTACCATATTTTTCGGAGTATAAGACCCACCGAAGTATAAGACGCACCTTAGTTTTGGGGGAGGAAAACAAGGAAAAAAGGCCTCTGCCTCCAAGCAATTTGCCAAACAGCAAACAGCACAGATGATATACACTGTTTGCTGTGTATTTCTGTGCATGTGTGCTTGACCCATAGAAATAGCAAAGAATTGGAGAAATGTAAATTATGCCAGAAAGTTTTCTTAAATGTAGTCACACTAACTGCTCCCAATTATTTAAATAGACCTACTCCAAGGTAACTAAACTCTAATACTAAACAGGACACTGTTACATTTCAGACTATACTTGTACAGAGCTGTTAAAATTAATTAAAATTTTTGGAAGTATACATTATTCTCTATTATTTAAAAGAAGATACAATAGCACTGGGCCTCTTCAGAGCAAGCATTTATTTTAAAAAGCTTCTTTATTTTGTTAAGTTGTCTAGATTTACAGGGATCTCCAACCTTGGCAACGTTAAGACTTGTGGACTTCAACTCCCAGAATTCCACAGCCAGCAAAGCTAACAAAGCTGGCTGTTGAATTCTGGGAGTTGAAGTCCACAAGTCTTAAAATTGCCCCTGGCTCTAGAACAATAATAAAGCAGTCTTTAAAAAATAAGTCTAATAATTTGAACATTCTACAGACATTTATAGTTATTCACTTACCCCCTTCCATCCAGTTCAGCAAAAAATAAAAATCTGCCAGTCTCTCCCAGCTATTTGCCTCTTTGCAGTTTCACTTTCATTTTCCCATGTGGCAAGTCAGCTGTAGGTCGGGAAGTGCTAGTGACTTGCTTTGCTTTACAGGCTCTTCCTTCTTTGCTGCAAACAGGTAAATTGCTGGAAGACAAAGGCCAAAGGTTGGGGGTGGCTGGGTGGGTGGGGCTACATTCAGTGTATAAGACACACCCAAGTTTTCACCCTCTTTTGGGGGGTAAAAAGGTGCGTCTTATACTCCGAAAAATACGGTATGTTTAAATTATGTTAGTAGATTCTTGCAGATGCTTAGATAGCATCCCTTTGATACTTGTCTGAAATAGGAGTTGACACATCATACTTTGAGTTCAGATACAATTGGTTTCAAAGTTGTGTAGTTAAAAATATAAAAAAATAACAACACAAACATGGTGAGATTGAAAGAGAGTTATGTATGTGGTCAATAAGCTGAAAAAGGGTATTAAAGGAAGTATATAAGGCAGCAGGGAAAAAGCCATTGCGATACAGAAGAAGATAAAAATATGAGATTTAAGTTTGAAGAAGATGACTTCATTGATGTAGCATATGTAGGGAAAGCTTGAAGCAAACAACAAAGGAAGCATTAGAAATACAGGACAATTTTAAGCAGTTTTCAAACTCTCTGCTTCAAGTTAATATCCAGGATTTCACTTACATGCCCACTGCTTTGCTTAGCAAAATAAAAGTTTCTAAGTTTTATTTAAGCAAGATAATACTTATATCTTGAATGTACCATTTATTTAAAAAAATCATTCATTTGGGTTTTACATCCCATATACAGGTAATCCTCAACTTACAGCAGTTCACTTAGTGACCATTCAAAGTTACAATGACGCTGAGAAAAGTTAGTTATGACCATTTTTCACACTTATGGCCATTGCAGCATCCCCATGGTCATGTAGTTTACATTCGGATGCTTGACAACTGGCTCACATTTATAATGGTTGCAGCGTCCTGGGGTCATGTGATCACCTTTTGCAACCCTCTGACAAGCAAAGTCAATGGGGAAGCCAGATTCACTTAACAACCGTGTTACTAATTGAACAACTGCAGGGATTCACTTAACAAATGCGGCAAGAGAAGTTGGGAAAGGGAGCAAAATTCGCTTAACAAATGTTTCACTAAAGCAACAGAAAGTTTGAGTTTTCAGTTGTAGTTGTAAGTTGAGGACTACCTGTATAGAGGATATTATAGGAGGAAAACTGTGTTAGTCTCTGGTAGGCAAAAATCAGGAGGAGTCTGATGGTATGATTTCCAACTAAGACATGCATGGCAGAAGCTTTTGTGATCAACAGCTCACTTTACCGGGTACATGGAGTTGAAATCTGATATATGATTTAAACTGGAAGAAAACAAGGGAGAGGGAGGAATAGATGACAGTTGTGCTTATGCATATTGCATATGCTCAAACATATTTAAGCATCTTATGAATTAGCATTTATTAAATGTTAAAACCCATTGCATTTTAAGACATTTTGTGATAGTCTGAAACCTTTCTATCTTCATGAGTTCATCAATCACTTGCTTTGTTGTGTTGTTAAAGAACCCTTTCCCCAAAAAATGTTCCCTTAGAGATCTGCAGTAGAGTGTCCTGGGAGGATGAAATGCTACAATATTACTTTGTCCTTGTTTTTAGTATTCAATGTCAAATTTTAATCCATTAATTATTATTTTGTGAAAAGTTATCCTCTCTCCTCTGCAGAATCTAGATTGCTGGCAGATAATAGCATGTACCACAATAGAGGAAGAACATGTTAATTGTGTGTGTGCGTGTGTGTGTGTGCGTATGCCTATATCTCTGTGTGTCTGTGTGTGATTGTTGGGGCCCATGTGCTGCTGTTGGTGCGGATGCAAGGACAAGGAGACATCTGAGTAGAATTGTGGCAGGATCTGGTTTCCATACAGGCATCATTGTCTTGTTTCTTGTTGCTTTGGGAACCCTGCTTCAAGTTGGATGGTTGTACAAAAATAACATGTGATTTTTACCAAATAACCCAAATCCCCCAAACAGTTGTAGTTTAAATGTCTTTGAATATTAGTAGCTCGGGTCGGTAGTTATGTTGCTGGTTTGAGCTCCGAGCTTGGTAATTTGGTTACAACCATAGTTTCTACCATCATTTATTTAATACAATTTCTATTTTCATTTAAAGGGCTGAAATCATAAGATTTAGCACTTTTTTTTAAGCATTCCAAGAGTAAAACTGGATAAAGATATTTCCACTTCAGGAAAGCAAGCAAAACTGTAGTCCTAGTCCTTGTTGAAGATGAATAATACGAGAAGATGCTCAGAGGCCAAGGGAGAAACCCTATCAGATTCAAGCAAAACACTGAAGTTTGCAGAAAGGCAAACATGAAACGGAGACAAGGCACATAATATTTGTAACACCACATCAGCAGTTACATCATCATCTACTTTCCCCAACCTAATGCAAGATAATCTCCAAATTGAGCACTTTGTGGTTTCGGTGAAAATTAGAAGTTTCCAGTTTTTGCATTGGAAATTGTCCTTAATGAAAATATGAAGAGGAAAAAAAGGTAAATGTTATATGAAAACAGCAGCTTCCACCTGAATCAAAACAGAATAATTGACTGCAGAGAAGGACAAAAAAAAAACACCACGGCTTGGGGATTTAACTCTTGCACCTGTGTCAGTACTCTGTAGTTATGGCTGTTATTTAAAAGTCAGCCACATGATCACAGCGCCGTCATGTCACATTCACACTTTTAAGAAATATAGTTGCCGTATCAACTGTTTTACAGTTATATACATCAAATTCCAGGACGTGTCATTTGGCATACAGTGTTGCAGCTGCAGTTGGAACTGGTTCTGTTGTGGGAACAAAATGTTGTTAACAGACAGTATATGTGCAGTTCAAAACGACAGAATAATGTGTTGTAGAATTTACAGTTGCCAGAACCTATTCTATCACATTATTCATTGTGTTTCCGTAGGTAGCGAGTGTGGAATTCTTGGCTACCTTGCTTGTATGTATCCCTCTAATATAGAGTAAATTTTTTGATAAATACCACATTTTTAAGGAAATAGATTTTGTTATGACTGTCCTTATATACAGTAGTCCTCATTTACTGATGATTTGTTCAGCAACCATTCAGAGTTATTAATAAGAAGACTTAACAGTCAATCCTCAAAGTTGCAATTCTTGAAGCATGCCTACGGTCACATGATGGTGATTTAAGCCCTTGGCAACAAGCATGCATTTATAATGGTTGCAGTGTGCCATGGTCATGTGGTCATTATTTGTCACCTTCCGACAGGCTTCTGACAAAGTCAGTGGGAAAGCTGGCAGGAAGTTGCAAATCACAGTCACGTGATGTTGTGTTTAATGACCCACATAGGTCTGTTTTGTCACGTTAAAATTGTCTTATTCAAAAGTAAAAAATATTCATTGATTGTTGTTGTGTGTGTTTTTTTGTATTTCTACTTTTGCCTTCATAAATATGATTAAAGCTCTTGGATTCTTTGGTTTAACTGTTTCTAATATGGACAGTGAAGAAGCCAATGCCAAGAAAATAGAATTATTGCTTGCCCAAAGACACATTGGCTCAGAGGCAGTCCCAAGATTAGCTGGATGGGATCATTCTCTGAAATATACATGTCCTTTTAGATCATAACATTTGCTATGATCTAGGTAGAATCTGTGGCTGGAATGGCACTGCCCATCAGAGAGACATATGCCAGTTGTGGCCCTAAGTGGAATCATATAACTCTGATGACAGTATATCACACCCTTTCCACCATGCAATTATATTATTATAATACAATCTATATGGACCTACCTTTGAAAACAACCTGGAACCGTCAAATGATAGCAATAGCAACTTAGACTTATATACTACCGCCTAGTGTCTTTACAGCACTCTCTGGGCGGTTTACAGAGTCAGCATATTGCCTCCAACAATCTGGGTCCTCATTTTACCAAGGATCGAACTCTAGGCTGTGGGCAGAGTTCGCCTGCAATTCTGCATTCTAACCACTGTGCCACCAGGGTTCAAGTATAAAACAGTTGCTGATGCACAACACTGTTTCTTCAGTGTAACATATCTTCTCCACATCTTGCATTGGTTAACATTAGTTCTCTGAGTCCAGTGTATATGGCTTGGCTTGACTCTTAGCACCTGCCTACTCTGGGAAGAGTTTGTCCAGCCCTTGGAAAAAGTCAAAGGGACATGAATCAAAAGGCAATTGTTGCCACAAGGGGGCATATATTTTGGAAGAGGTATGCCTAGCAAACTCTTTGTAGGTATTTATAGTTACTTGAACAGATGTTTGGAGATTGGTTGTTGATTATTACTGTTTTCTGTGTTTTTTATAACTAGGCTGCCATGTTCATTATAATGATAGTTACAATTTTGATATTATATATTGTATTGATCTTATTTGTTTAATGTGTTTGAATTCTGTAATTGCAAACTGCCATGGAATTGGGGCAACTGTCCAGTATATAATTAGGTGAAAATAAATAAATGAATAAAGTTGGCCTTACGTTTGGTAGAACATCAGAGTGGACCACAACATTGTACGTCTAGGTTGCAATTAAAGAGGCAGGGTTTCTTACTTGAAAAGCACAAAAAAGATCCTCATCCATTTGTTTCTTTTTGAAAAGAAAAAATCCTCCAAAAATTCAGGTCTCTAGTTATTTTTTCTTCCAGCTTTTTAAGTTGGGCGGGCAGTATTTCACTGAGTGAGGATTTCTCTAAATTCTAAAATTTCAGTGTCTCTCCCTTAGTCAATAGGTGGGAGAAAATGTTGCTGTAGTTATTGCAATTTTCAAGTATAATTATTGTACTTTGAAATCATTCAGCAACTATAGGAAGTGAAAATATTCTCCATTTTTCTGGCAGAAGTATATTGCTGTTATGTTCTTTCAAAAGCTTCCATTCATTCTTCAACTGCTCAGCTACCTTTTCATTCTTTCTCCACTCACTATTGAGTTTTCGGCTTTCAGCTCCAAGCAAATGATTGGAAAATAGGTGTTGTTACCAAACTGAACTGAATGTGTTTGGATTTGTTTTTCTTTGCTTAATCAATCTGCTCTGATTTTATAGACCATAAATTCTTTCCTTGAGCAGCAGCATCTTTTGTGGCTGAGAAGTCTTGCAGGTATTATGTGGAAAAGAGGGAGGGTACTGAAATTACCAAGGCCCAGAATGCCTCTGAATAGCTTTATGTGATTCACACGCATTACTGGAAATTAAGAAGGCAAACCTGTACCTACCTTATGTATTACAGTTTGATTGGACTGCCAGGTTATAAACCAAATTTATATTAAAACGAAGCAAAAGGTATTAGCAATAGCACTTAGACTTATATACCACTTCACAGTGCTTTACAGTCCTCTCTAAGCGGGTTACAGAGTCAGCATATTGCCCCCAACAATTTGGGTCCTCATTTTACCCACCTCAAAAGGATGGAAGGCTGAGTCAACCTTGAGCCTGGTGAGATTCAAACTACCAATTGCAGGTAACCGGCAGTCAGCAGAAGTAGCCTGCAATACTGCACTCTAACCACTGAGCCACTGTGCTCATTAGTTACAATTAGTTACTCATATTCCAGATTAAATATGTGTTCCGTATAATCATCAGTAGTGGATGAATAAATAAGCTGTAAGGAGTTTGCTAATGTCAGACATATAAAGATTTGGTGTCGATGTTAGGCTAGAAAACAGGGCAGAGTTCTAAACCTGCATTCATCACAAAGCAGCTGAGTGATCTTGGGCAAGTCACTGTCTCTCAGTCCTAAAAAAGAGGCAATATCAACCATTTCTGAAAATTTGCAAAGAACATTTTAGGGACTACTCCCAGCAGCTGGCAGGAATCAACAATGACTTGAAGGGACCAAAACAAATACAAAAAAAGCCCAACTCTATGCTGTTACATCATTCTGCTACCACAGTTCTCAGATTAGACAATGATAGGTAATAGGAGAACCAGAGGTGGTATTCAGCCGGTTTGGACCAGTTCAGGCAAACCGGTAGTAGCGACCTATGGGTGGGCTGTGTATATTCATATGTATCAAATGCCTCCAGCTCAATATAGGATAGGATTCTACAAATCAAGATATTTTGTCAATCTAAAGTCCAGTAAAATACAGCATGCAGTGTTCTGTGTAGGATTAGAATTTACTGCAATTGTGTTCCTGCAAAAATAAAATCTTTGTGATTACATGTAGTTCATACCTGATCTAATAATGGTGTATTCTAAATCAGGATTGGAAGCCAGCTTCTTTTTTAGAACAGCCTTTGACATATTTTTGAATAGTGCATATTACTACTATTATCAGAATGACTGCATTGAAAATATAACTTCAACATATTATTTCATTGTGCTACAGGTAGTTATTTAGGACCATCAATTTACAAAAGGCAATTTATTCTTTTTCTCATGCTGTTAAAGCAAATTGGGATGTAATTAGATTTATATATTGAATAATCTCATTTGCATAGCCAATTAATTCTTCCTGTTTCAATTTGCTAAGCTTGAACTCACATTAGTAGTAAAAATAATATTTAAATTATCAAGAACTCATCCTACCTTTTTTATAATTCACTCAAGATGTGTCATTCCAACTTGATTCTAATTCTTCTATTGCCCCCTTTTTTCTAAATCTTGAAAGTTATTATATAATAAGTGAAAATAATTTTAAAAATTAAAGGAATTATTTGTCCTGACCAAAACTAATATATTATAAATTCTATTATTTAAATCATCAGCCTTCATGATTCAAGCATATAACATGGCTAATTTTATTTAACAAGTATAATGTCCAACTTGCCTATTTTATGCTCACGCCGGAATAGGTATTTTTCTTCACATATAAAAGTTGTATTAGTTATACATTTCATAATAGTAATATTTTGCACTAAAAACAAAATATAATAAAGATGTTTTATTATCTCATCCTATCTGCCCCAAGTTTTTATCAAAGTCAGAAAGAAACCATTGAATTTCTTGGCTTCTCTCTATTTGAAGATGGCCGAGCAGTGGTGGTTTGGCCCGGTTCTTAGAACCGGTAGCGCCGGCAGCAGGAGGCTCCACCCACGCACCCGGAATGTGCACGTGAGAACCGGTAGTAATGGGTTTTAGAACTACTGTGGCCCAGTATCAATAAATAAAAGTTTAGTAGGTTTTTTTCAGTATTACACAGAAACGATCAATTTAGATCCTCTGTAACAGTCTGTAATAGTGTTTCTTAACTTCAGCAAATTTAAGATGTGTGGATTTAAACTTCAAGAATTCCACAGACAACTATCCTGCTGGGGGATTCTGGGAATTGAAGTCCACACATCTTAAACTCACTGAGGTTGAGAAACACTGGTCCATATTTCATAGTTTTCATGGTAGCTAATAAATCTAAAACTGTTCTACTTTATTGAGCAAAGTAACTAAACATCCTCCATTTTTTTCCTTCAACAGAGGAAATGTCACTTCCTAGATTTCTCACCTTCTTTATTTGCTAATATAACTTTTCACCCTCTTTTAAAGTGACAAATAAATATTTATGTATTTAATCAAGCCAAAGTGTAAGCATGATACATTTAGATTTAAAAGTGGACGTTGTGTAGTTCATTCCAGAAGGTTAATTTTGTGCACTGAATGGATTGAAAAACACCACCATTGTGGTAATGAATAAAAAGGTATATTTGTGTAAAATCTGTTTTTCTGATTGTAAGGGCTGATGTAATAACTTTTGTCGTTGATGAGTGTCACATTTCAATATCAAAATGTAAGGGTGAGAGAGGACATGTTTATGTAAAATATTGTGGAAGACAAATAATTTCTCCATACATGGGGGATTCAAATGCAACATTTTTCATATATGAAGAATCCTGAGTAATCTATTACCTCATCTGGGCTAAAAACGAAAAACAAAAAATCTGGATAGCATCTGAATCAAAAAACACCTCAGCATATAATTCTTGGGTAACCACCAACACCTTTTTTATGCGTATGTGTGTGTGTTTAGTTTTCTTTTTTTATCCTGCCTTTAGTATTTTTATGAATAACTCAAGGTAGATAGAATACCTAATATCTTTCCTCCTCCTATTTTTCCCACTACAATAACCCTGTGAGGTAGATTATGCTGACAGAGAGTAACTCGCCCCAAATCAACGAGATGTCTTTCACACTGGCTTCCATTCCTAAGGTAGACTACAGCTAACAAGTCTCTTGGTTTCTAGTCTGGACCCTTAATGACGAGACCAAACTGGTGCTTTCATGGGCTAGTAGCCATAGCATGCTTGTATCTCCTGCAAATAAACATTAATCTTATTTGTTGTGACATATCCCAAAAGCAAAATTGTCATAGCAATTTAAAAAAAAACAGTTTTTAAGAGCTTTTTTAGAGCAAGTTATATTTTAGAGCTTTAGTCAAAAATATAACACAGGCAAATAGTATGTGTATAGTATCAACAGCAAAAATACTACTGCTGTTTATTTGGATGAGGTTGAGTCCTATGCTTAATAATGCAAATGAAATATGTAGGCACAACCTCTAAATCTAAAGCACTTATTGAAAATCTATTGTAAATTGAATTCCTAAGGCAAGATATTATAGGTTTTTTATTAGAAACATAGGAAAAATCCACAGCATAAAGCTTGTTATAGGTGGGTAATGTAACTTGTACATACACTCTTATAGAAGAGTATCCTTGCAAGTTTTTTATTTATGCTGAAGTAAGCAGAGCAGACTTATTTGATAACAGGCTACACTAGATTTAAGTTTAGTATTTATTTCGGTTATAAAGAGGTTTTTGCATTTGCCACTGCAAAACTGCATTGGGTCACTGGCATAATAGAGGGAAAAATAACCATGAGAAATACCAAAAGCAAATTGCATTTAGAATTTAGAACTTAGAATTAGAATTTAGAATTTGGAATGTGATGTTTCATTTAATCAGCTCAACATACTTTCAGTATTGTGAATTGTATAAGTGGTGTCCTTTAATAAACAACATCTATAGTTTGGTATGATCTGATCTGAATAATTGTAGAAATAATGAACACACTTAGCTTCTTAAGCCATAGAAAGGAACAACAGATCAGGCTAACATGGAAAATATCAAATGAAAATTATATTTAAAGCCATAGCTTATTGCTTCTTTGGGTATCTATCTATCTATCTATCTATCTATCTATCTATCTATCTATCCATCCATCCATCCATCCATCCATCCATCCATCCATCCATCCATCCATCCATCCAGAGGTGGGCGTCACATAATGTAACAACCGGTTCTCCCAGCACTGAAAATGTGAGCACATGCGGCCTTCCGCGCATGCGCGCAGCTTCAAAAATACGGCAATATAGGACGGGATAGCTTATCGTACAACTCTAGGCAATTATATTCTTCCCTGGCAAATGTAATTTGATTGCTATCTCCTCATAGTCAATTAAGTCTATTGGAGAATTACCATCTTTGGTAGTGGATGGGATTGAACTGCCCTAGACTGAACCAGTGTGTAATACAAAAGGGTGCTTCTGAACCTTTGGTTGGTTCAGAATACAGTGGTCTACACAATTTAGTGTGCACATAGATTTGTGGATATGTTAACTCTTTTAGGAGCCGAGGTGGCGCAGTGGTTAAAAGCAGCACTGCAACCTATTTCAGCTGGCTGCTAGTTCAGCAGGTCAGCGGTTCAAATCTCACCGGCTCAAGGTTGACTCAGCCTTCCATCCTTCTGAGGTCGGTAAAATGAGGACCCAGATTGTTGGGGGCAATATGCTGAACTCTGTAAACCGCTTAGAGAGGGCTGTAAAGCACTATGAAGCGGTATATAAGTCTAAGTGCTATTTTGCGGGAGCTGCACTGCCAATTTGCTTCTGGGTACAATTCAAGATGCTAGTTATAACCTTTAAACCCTATATAGCTTAGAGCCAAGCTATTTGAAGGACCACCTCTCCCTATTACATCTACCTGGCCCACCAAGATAGGAAAGCAGGGTATATTGCTGGTCCCATCTATTAGGGATATACAACTTGTGGACCACAAAAAAGAGCTTTCTCTTGATGGCTCCTTCACTATGGCCCCACCTTGTAGCTTATTACTTTTCCAAAAGACCATGAATATGTAGTTTTGTCAACAGGCCTAGGGACTCTGAATGGAGATGGAGTTGATCCTAAGATTGACTTGACTGTGTTGCTACTCCATGGGGGAGCGGGGGGAGTCAGGTGATTATGGT